>WEKY01052058.1:215259-254250 GCA_013390045.1 Picathartes gymnocephalus | reverse complement strand
ATTAGAGGGATGGAGCACCCCTCCTTTGGGGAAAGGTTGAGCGCATTTGGATTCGTGAGCCCAGAGAAGAGAAGGCTTTGGTGTGACCTAAACTTCAGCCTTCAGTACCTGAAGGGAGTCGACAAGAAATATGGAGAGGGACTTTTCACAAGGGCATGTAGTAACAGGAGAGGGGGGAACGGCTTTAAACTGAGAATCATTTTGGATTAGATACTGGGGGAAAGTTCTTTGCTGTGAGGGTGCTGAGGCACTGGAACAGGCTGCCCAGAGAAATTGTGGATGCCGCATCCCTGGTAATGTTCAAGGCCATGTTGGAATGGGTCCTGAGCAACCTGGTGGAAGTGCAAGGAGGTGTTCCTGTGCATGGCAGGGGATTGGCATTAGATGACCCTTAAGGCCCATTACAACCCAAACCATTCTAGGATTCTATGATTCTATTCTATTCTAACAGTCATGGTGAAAGAAGTTTTGCTGAAGCTGAGTATCTGAAACAAATTAGGTTATTTTCCTGTGTGTCTTTAGAAAGAAGGGGGACATAATGGAAGCATAATTTATGGAAAAGGACAGGATCTCAAACAACCTTCCAGAGTGAAGGAGGCAGATATTCCTGGCCTCAAGGCTCTGTTGCCACTTTTTGGAAACAAAATATTGTGATTTGGGACCAGAACATTCTTTTATCAAATTTTCCCTGAAAAAGTCAAATCTTTCTTAAGAGGAAAGCATTTTTCCTTCCTTCATGCCAGCTCAGTTCTTGAGTTCCATGGATTACAGTTTATCATTTGAATTGCCACTACTAATTTTTTTTTTTCCTGGAGGTATTTTTCACATAAATTGTGATGGCAGTATTTTCACAGAGCTTTTCCTCAAAGAAGGTATGGGTCTTTAGCAGAGGGATACTCTTTGCTTGCTGATGGGAAAGTTCCTTAGCAAATTGAGTATGTACTGACTTCATTTCTGTGCTCATTTGAGCACTGACATGACTTGATGTTGGCTGCTTTGGATCAACAGCACAAAGTTCAGGGTTGACATCCTGGCCCCATTAAAGGTAGCACGAATATGGTTGTTGTCCTCAGAAAAGTCAGGACATCAACTCAAGCACTTACCTGAATTTTCTAAATTACTGGACTATGCAAAGGCAGTTTCACAACTGCCAACTCTGAGTTTTCTAATTTTATCTCTCAAATCAGAGATGCCTTGGCAAGAATTCCTCTCATGGTTATTTTCCAGTGGGACAGATTCTGTCATTTTGTGATTTATGAAGTTGTTTCTCTGTAGTGGATAGCAATTTTTTTCTAAAATATCTGATGTTTCTTGCCTTAAATGGCACTCTTCCTGCTCCTTGCTAGGCTCAGGTCTTTCATGTTTAATACCAGGGATTTTTGAACTGTGGTGTGCATATTCCCAACAGCACAGGAACCACTGGAAACTCTTTCATCTTTGCTAGGCCATCTCCTGCAGCAGGCAGGGGACAGGTTCTGGGCTGGGGGATAGTAGGGAGCTGGGTGTTTTGGGGGCAATGCACTAGGAGAGAGGAAGGGAGGGCATGACCAGATTTTGTACCCTGGTTTTGGCAGCTGAGAGGGCACCCACACACTGCCAGGAAAGCCAGAAGTCCTTGCTGCTGACTGGTACATTAATCAGTAATATCCTAGTTCAGGAAATCCTTGCTGTTGACTCAGGTTCTCAGTGTGTGGGGTTCAGGTCTTGCCTGTGTCCACACAAGGACCCTGGCTTGCCTCACCTGCTGCTTTTTACCTCAAACCAAAGAGCTGATCATGCAATTTACAGTTCACTTTGGATAAGCTACTTAGGTACCATTTGGAAAGCAAAGCAGAAGGTAATTAAACAAGTTCTTAATACTTTCATCATCAAAGACACCCAAGACATTAGTGATGGTTTGTGAGAGCTCTTCCCATTGCCTCTGTTTTATCAGACCACCTGGCTGTGCTTTGTTTTTTTATTGTGCCTCCTGGGTCTGTGCCAGCAGTGCATTCCTGCATTGCTCTCAGGTTCACTTATTATGTCTATGCAAAAAAATACTTCACCATATATATCATTTTCCCAGAGCTTTAAAATTGTTATTTTGCTTAATTGTCAGTAATATTGTGAAGTTTCTTCCTGTTGGCTCAGTAATCTACTTCTTATTCAGTGACCAGGAGAGGAAGGGTTACCTATGAATGAAATATTTTTACTTTTGTAAATCTGAGGAGGTATTTTTCTACTGTGTAGACATAAAGAAACAGCCTCTACTCCTGTCCCATGCCTCCTTCTTCAGGTCCTAGAAATATGGAAACCTATTCTATTCTAGTTAATCTAGTCTAGTCTTTCTTCTTTTTTTCTTTTTTTTTTTTTGTTTGTTTTATTTTGTTTTTGTTTTGTTTTGTTTAAGCCTGAAATGCTAAAACATCAGTTTATACACTGTGAATATTTCTGCTGATCATATTGTGGAAGATTTAGCTCTCTGAAAAGGCAGCTGTGCTATTCTTCTGTGTAAACTGCTTAGGTACATAAATGATGTCCAAGCTGGGTCTGGACACTGAAGGACCAAAAACTCAGCTGCATTATAAAACTCTGCCTTGTGCCCTGTGCAGGGGGACTCACTATTCTTTAGGCAGGAACACTATCACTTCACTAATTGGTTGAATTATTTATAAAATAATCGGGTGGGTTTGCATATAGCTTTTCATTGAGTATTATTCAATTAAAGGCTTGGAAGTATATCTCATAACAATGTTTTATATTTATATATATACCTGTATCTGTCAGTGAAATGTTAAAAGTCTGACAACTCAAGAGGCAGAACTGTAGTGATTTAAAAGGTCTTTTGCGTTTAAGTCTTTTAAATCTGATTTTTATTTACTAGTCAGTCTATTGTACATTTGAATTTTTCTACTTGCTTAGTACATTGATTGACTGTTTTAAAGACAATTGTGTTAGCCAATAAAGTCATAGTGATGAAGAATTTTCCTATGCTTGCAGTATGGCAAAACCTGCTTGGCTTGGCACTGTCCAACTCTACAATATTATTTCTATAATATATAGACTTAATAAGATGTAATAAAGAGCATAATGATGTGGCCCCAGGTTCTCAAGGCTACTTTTTCTGCTTGACAGGCTAAGAAGGGCCTCCTCTCTCAGAGAGTTGTGTAGGCATTGTCAGCCAGAGTTTAGGCTCCACTTGCCCTCATTACCCTGCTGAAGGCAATTAAAATAAACACCTGATGAGCTATGGTGGATGAGGGCTGGATGCTGTGAAAGCTGCAGAAGGGCAGATGGCAGAGCTGTCTCAACCAAAAGCCACTGGAGCACAAGAAAGAGTGAGAAAAGATCTGCCTGCCTGTCAGCTCCCTTTTCTCTTCTTCCCCAAGTCTATGCCTGTCTCAGCCTACTCTTTGCTTTCCATTTGTTTTTAAGCATTTTCCAGAAGAGTTTTTGATAGGATCATCCTTGTGCCGTGCCTGAGTTTGAACTTCACCTCAGCACACCATGAACTTGATGAGCTTGACTGAGCACTTGCTCAAGGGCTCTTTGGGCACAAGGGCCTTATACATCACCAGCTGGGCTTCTCTGGGCTCAGTGCTCCATTTCCTGGGCTCAGCCCTGACCAAGTTTGCTGACACAGCCTGGGTGGCCACAAGCAGTGGTACTGGCCCACTTCAAGGCAGCACCACTCCTGTGAGCATCAAGGAGCATTTTCCCCTGGTGGGGACAATGGGTGATGTTGGCCTTGCTGCATCTTTTGGATGATGCTCTGAGGTGATGCACCCCCTTGGGTTTGGGGTGGCAGGGTGTCTTCAAAAACCTGCATCAGTTCTCTCACCTACTTTACAGTGCAGCCTCACAACATTTCTAAGGGCAAAAGCAAAGGTTTCTCTGCAGGAAGATGAATTAACAAAGCAAAGGTTGGGGTCAGAGTGCGAAACCAGCCTCAGCACGAGGGAAATGTTAGGCTTAATTCTCATGGGTTTATCAGCACCTTGGAAAGATGCTTTAACAATGTCTATAGAGCACCCTGAGGAATTCAGGGTTTAAGTGCTGCAGCGAGAGCCTCCTTTACTAATCAGACAATTTAATCCCATTTAAAGTGTAATATATATTAATAAAAAAGAAAAGAAATTAAAGATACCCGAGGGATTCTTCAGCACAGCATTATATTTTATTAAATTTAACATCAAAGGTGGAAGTTACTGAGAACCAAGATAATGTGTTACACTAAATTGTGATCAAAGAAAGAGATATAATGATATAATTTTAATAATCCATAAGCAGCAAAGCTGAAACACTTTTATGTATGAGGTTAGACACATACATAGCTGCATATATTAACTGTGGTTGTGAACTGAGGTGCCCATTATAATACATGTCTCTAAACATTTTATCACACCCATGCCTCCCATCCAAACTGGTAAACAAAGCTTGGGGAAAGGCTTCAAAAGGGATTTTAAACTTTTTCTACCACAAAGTTTATTTAACATATCAGTGCTGCTGTGAACAATGACTAGTTATGTTGTTTTATATGGATGATGCATAGTTCTCTTATGAAATGTGAGTAGCAGACATTGAAGTATAGGAATCTGAAAAAATATGATGTCACATCCTCTTGACACTAAGAAGTATTTGGGTAAAGCCAGGAAAAAATATTACATTCTCAAATACAATAATTAGGGAAACACAAGCATATGAGTTTATACCATGATATGCAAAAAGAAATAAAAAGCTATTGTAGGTTATGAAGTTGTCAAACTGGGTCAGGGAAATGGTTTACAACTCGACAGATTATTTCTGCTGGGAGAAAAAACCTGAGTGCATATGACCTGTCTGCCTTTGTAACTTCCTGGGGCACATGTGTGTCACAGCTCAGTCCTTTGGTGAGGTCACAGCACTGTGTCTTCTCAGAGTTCACCCCAGTCAGCCCTGGGGCTTGAGGGGCTATTTGCTTTCTCTTGGGTGTCTAGAGCACCAGAAAAGGTTGCAATTCTGCCACTAATTTCTAGATTTACACATATTTTTTGTTCTTTTCACCAAAGAACACATCATATGAATCAGCCACTCTCCATGTCATGGCATTTTAAATTAATAAAGAGGTGCTTTTATAGGTCTGTGCTGCAAAACAATGCAGTGCTGCTGCGTCTCAAACACATCTGTGTGTTTTGTGGAATAAGGCAACATGTGCTTTCATGTCATTCTGCTAGAATGGGCCTTGCGTGGTGTGCACAGGAGAGAAGAGACTAAAATACGGAGTGACATCTGAATAGGATGACAAAGAGCAATTAGAAACTCTTTAGTGTTGTCAATCAGTAAAAGACTTTACAAAGCATTAGTAGAAGTACTGCTATAAATGCTTTTATATATATATATACATATATATATATATGGACACCGTACAGGAAGTCTGTAAGTCTGTGCTATGTGAGTGCATGTAAAAATGTCAGAATATGAATTTTTTTTTTTTTAAATTGTGTGTTAGGGTAAAACTCTGACCTCAGTGAGTTCATTGAGTGATTAATGTCTGTGGGGTCAGCATTTTACTCCATCTGGATAATAGCACATAAAGTTTCCTGATTTAAAACTATTTGGGACACACATTTTCCTCTAGACAGAAAGAAATTTCTAGCCTCTGGTATTTTCAGAATCTGCCCTGTCATCAGTCATTTGCATAGGACTTACTCTGTTTGCTTTTTTTTAGTAGATACTCCATTTTCATATTTTTAAACATTTCAATAGTGACTTTATCACTATTTCAGAATTGCAAAGCAGCTTTTTCAACTTGCCCTTTGCATATATGTTTCTATTGATCATTAAAATAAACTTGATATGTTCTATCAAACTAAGTGTAGGCTTATTTATGACCCTGAGGTCATAAATACTTTTGTCTCCATAAATGGTTTTTTGTCTCTACTAACTTTGTCTCCATGATAAGGCAGAAAAGTTCCGTGTTACTGGAGTGACAGGGAAGCTGTCGGTGCCCATGGCAAGGTCAAAGCTGTCGGGCTGCAGGGTGCCTGGGGAGGAGATGGGTGGTTCACCACGGGCACATGAAACTGCTCAGCGAGAAGAAAGTCTGTGCTCATCTGTGTACCTTGCATTAAAATGGGACCGCCTGACAAAACAAAGAAATCTCTCGTACTGACCAAGAAATTAAAGTTCTTTTCGTGGACAAATCAAAAAGGTGGGAAACTCAAGCCATCATGCTGACTGAGGCCAGTAATAAAAGTGCTTGCATCTTGCTTGTGCAAGCTCCAGCAGTGTTACAGCCCTGCAGAACTGCCTCTGCCTGCAGCTGTGTCTTTCCCTTTGTTTTGAGATGACTAAATTGTTGCATGGGCTGGGCAAGGAACAAAACTCACCACGATGGGGAGTGCAGCACAGAAGGAGAGCTTGGTAGGAAACAGGGCACCCCCATGCTGCCCAGAGAGGAATTATAGAAACCTTTAGGCTGCAAAAGATGATTAACCTACACTGCCAAGTCCACCACTAAACCATCTTCCTAAATGATGCATCCATACATCTTTTAAATAGCTCCATTGAAGGTGACTCAACCACTTCCCTGGGGACTCACCAGTGGCTCCACCACTTGTTCCCACTACAGCAGTGGGTACGATGCACCTCTTCACGGTGCCAGGTATAAACCTCAGTTAAACCTCCTGCCTCCTTAGGGAAGCCTGCCTGTGAAAACCTGATGGAACGGGCAGGAGGAAGGGACTTGGCCCAGAGAGGTCGGTTTAAGCACTGGGCACGCCTAGATTTGCACAAGCACTGGTGCAGTGGCAGGACTGGTGGGCCACCTCCCCAGCTGCCAGGGTTATGTAGGGTTCCTGCAGGGTTCCTGCCAGGGTTCATGTATTCCTGCAGGGTTCCTGTCAGGGTTCATGCATTCATGCAGGGTTCCTGCCAGGGTTCATGCATTCATGCAGGGTTCCTGCCAAGGTTCATGTATTCCTGCAGGGTTCCTGCCAGGG
Organism: Picathartes gymnocephalus; assembly: GCA_013390045.1. Lineage (NCBI taxonomy): Eukaryota > Metazoa > Chordata > Aves > Passeriformes > Picathartidae > Picathartes > Picathartes gymnocephalus. The sequence continues at coordinate 247,291 of WEKY01052058.1, read as the reverse complement.
TTCCTGCAGGGTTCCTGCCAGGGTTCATGCATTCATGCAGGGTTCCTGCCAGGGTTCCTGCCAAGGTTCATGCATTCCCCTCCCTCCCGTGCAGGGTGCAAATGCCCGTGTGTGCTGTGTGTACACACGGTGTGCGTGGTGTGCTCTGTGCACCAACTTCTCCTTATTCCTGCTCCCTCCTACAGCCAGGCCAATCACCACCAAGCAGGAGTGGGAAGCCAGCAGGGTGCCCCCTTCCCAAGCCACTCTAGATGAGCTAATTCCCTGGAAGGCATAGCTTGCAGCAGCAGCACGTGGCAGCGCTACCTCATCCCAGCCTCAGACAGTGGAAAGGTGTCAGGTCATTTTAGAGACAAGATAGGAACATTTCTCCTCCTAGCCTGGGTTGAAGTACAATGCCATGGTCTGACTTCAGCTTAATAATTATTTTAGCTCTTCAGTGCATGATAGAAGGGCAAAATATGAAACCTTCCTTTAGTGAACTGTTTCATTCTTTCAGCTGCGTTTTCCTTTGTTCTGCCTCAGTTCAGTGGCAGCCGGCAGCTCAAACCTGCTTGCACAGTAGTCCTTGCATGAACAACATGTGTTGAGACAATCACTGTGCCTGTATTCAGCATGCTTATTCAGCTTTGTTTTAGTAAATCCAGTAATACACTTTCACAGGCAATGAAGGGAAAAGAATAGTTTGGAAACAAAGCTATTGAAAAGAATACAATGCACATGCAGTAGAGAAGAATGTGATGCTGGAGGTCTGTGCAGCTGTTTTGTTTCTTTAGAGGATTTTAATCAACCAGATTACACAAGGAAGCAAAGGGATTTTAAAAACAGTATGGTGATAATCAGTCAGTAGGGAAAATAAAGGGGTGTTTTCCCTTTCTTATATCCCTCGCTTTTGTTTTTTTTCTCTCATGTAATTTTACAAGTAAAAGTCTCATATTAGCTCATTTTAATTAAAAAACTATCCATGCTAGGGTTTTGCTAGAGAAGCAATTGTCCACTAAATCATTTAATCAAAGATATCCTAAATGCTTTCAAGATGGCCATGGCTGCACCAATCTGACTGCCATCAGTATAATGGCTTTCCCAGTGGATTGGACAGAAAACTGTGATTGGACATGAGCCCGTATTTTCAAGTGGGATTAGCTGCTCTGCTGCAGTCTTCCCCTAAATTTCAGGGTCTTGATATTCTTTGTCTTGTTCCTTCTGTACTTCCTGCTGCAGAGCAACCCTCCAGTGCCATCTTTAGAGTTGAGCTGTACAGGCACAGCCAAGGGAAGGAGAGTGGAGTTGCACTCCTGCAAAGGGCCACCTTTCTGCATCACTGGGAGAAAGTGGTGTCTGGTAAAAACTGAGTGACCCTACACCATTCCTCACAAAAGCGCAGTAGGTCTATGTAGTGGGAATTTGCCACCTGTCGCTCCTAAAGGCTTTTGGATGGATTTTGCCAACAACCTCCTTCTACCTACACCCTCTCCCCAGTGGTGTGCATATCAGGACCCTTAAGCAAAGCACCAGCAACATTTTCCTTGTCCCCTCAGCCATATTCTGCATATCCCACCTGGAGGCCTGAGGCTTGGCTGCTCTCTTACCCTGCAGCCCTGCCTCCTGCTCACCCTGAGCAGCACAGTCCACTCACTACTCTCTGCCTCCTTTTACAGGTCAAAGAGTATTTGGTACCTTCTGTCCAGAACCCAGGGCTCTCCCTGTTCACACCATTTTTGCTCTGTTACATGTTAGATGGAGAAATTTAGGTCAAAATTTAGCTTTGTCTTTTCTGTCAATAATAATAGTTCCCTAACTAGTTTTTTTAACCCTCCCCCAGTGTCAAAACTTTTCAGAGCCTAACTTTTAGTGAACTGGCATTTGCAAAGTTTTTCAAGTGTTTACATTGCCAAAAGCAAAGGAAATCCAAAAGAGGAATGCTTAACTTGGGTGGGGGAAGACCTGCATCAGCATGGAGACCACAGGCACACTGTTCCCCTTCTCCCAGCCCTGTACCATGTCCAGGTCACCAGCAGCAGATGTGGCAGCACCAAAGCACCTACATCCTGGCCAGCTTCCAGGACAAAGGAGTGCCCAAGGGATGCCTTAGCTGGAGAGAGATGATTTCACACATGAAGATATGGGTTTCCATGATGGCTGAGGTAAGTTTGACACCTGCTGTGGAAAACTTTCATTTTAAGACCTTTCCAGATCAGTTTGTTGGGCTCGTGTTATATTAGGTGACAGCTCAGGAAACAAAGACGGATCAGGTGGAATTGAAGGTGACAGGTCTTTCTCTTGGGTTGATTGAGTGAAATGTCCTTGGTATCAAGAGGACAGCGGGAGAGGCTCCAAAAGTAAGAACTAAAACACTGAATGTCTCCTCATCAAAGTTAAATTTCCCAAGATTTCAAAGGGCACATGAAGACTTCCTAAGACTTGCCTGGTTCTGCTGGTGCAGAGGGTGGATACCAACACCAACAAATATGACTGTTTAGAAGAAAAATTTACTCCCAGAAAGAGCTGGCTTCGGTATATGTGAATATAGAAATAATTTCCAGATAATTCTTGCAGGAGTTAACTAACCATAATTATGTAGTGCAGGAACTGGAAGAGCTGTGCTCCCTGTGTCCAGACAACACGTAAGAGGTATGATTCAAGTGTGTGAAACTGTGATAGTGCTCTTGAATGCTTAAATGCAAGAGGGAATAAGCCAAAATACCACATGAAATGAGAAACAGAAAGGTGATTCTCAAGCTGGTGTGGGAAGAGGCTTCAGGAGCTAGAAAAACATGCATGATGTAGGAAATCAAGAAGGTAATAGGCATATTATCCCAGAGGAGCATTTCACAGGGGCAGTGCAAGAAGGGTTGTATGAATGGACAGCTTCAAAGCAATGTACCATTTGCCATTTTGAACTGTAACACAGCTGAAGACCTGCTGCCTCAGATCCCTGCCATGGAAAGAGAAATGTGCCTGAAGGCAGGACCTAAAGGAGGAGCCAGGCTGGCTCTGGGCGTTAATGTACCAAGCAGCAGATGTGTGACTAGGTGGGTGCTTTGTTTTGTGGAAAATGAAGTGAAACTGGAACACTTTCCTCATGCATAATTGCAAAAGTTCAAAAGAAAAAGAGATAAAGCATTTGCCATCAAAGGAAAGAGGAGATAATTTTGGCAAGACAGCTGATATGAACTCTACTCTTAGCTCTATAGTGACAACTCAGTCTGGAAAGTTACTTGAAAAAAAAGGCAAGAGTCCAGTCCTCCTTTGAGAGTCACTGTTTTCTCTTTCTGCTATTTTCATACCTGATATACTTAATGAGAAAATGTCAAAAATTTCTCATAGCAAAGACAGTGAATATGTTGAACCCTCTATGAGTAACAGCATAGTTCACATGAAATATGAAAATTAATACCTGTCAGCAAACTAATCTTTAAAAAAAAGGCTGAAAACACATTTAATATTCTTCTAGCATTTTAATATTTGCATGTTGGAAATACTGTAATCTTTCATTGTGAAGACTAAGAGGACACCCCTACTGTTTTCCAAAATGTTGTTTGCACCAAAATTCTTCTAGGAAGTCCTGAGAGAGCAAGGATTTAAAGGACACAGTGCTTTGTCCCTCGAGTATGTCCTCAACCATGGATTTCTTTTTTGGAGCTGTCTTACATCTTTCCAAACAATGATGTTTCATACTTGACAGAAGTGGTAGCACTCCCAATCATCTGCATTGAATTCTGGGCAGCTTAATTAATTAAGTGCTTATCTTAATGCCCCATGGGAAAAAAACCCAAAAGTTTTCCAAGTGAAATAGACATAATGTGCTGACAGAATGTTAAAATATATTGGTAATTAGTGGGCATTGAAGTTAAAAATATAGAGCAAGAGTCAGAGTTTGGGAAAGGATTTGAGCTGCACAATAACAGAAGAGAACAATGATTTTTCTTTCTCTGAGATCTCTTATAAGATGAATTTTCTATGAGCTGTTTTCTTTGAGGATTTGAAATCTTCCGTGGAGGGTTGGCATCTGGAAATTGTCCCTTTCCATCTGGTTACTGTTTCCAAGTCTTGAAAGATTTAGATGCATTTGGCTAGTTCCCTTGTGTGAATGGCTCCAGTGAGTTCTTCCTCAGAGTTTTTCTTACTGCCAATGGGATGAATTTATCTAATTTACTGTAGTATAAGAAAACAGAGAGATACCAGAGGAGCAGCTGGAGTTTAAATTAGCACGGGATGTGAAGGACAATGAGCTTCTATAACAGAATTGAAAATGGAAAACGGAAGATATTGTGACCCTGCTGCTAAGAACAGCTAGAGATTGCGGGACAAAAAACATGGAAAAAGCAGAGGCAGGAAGTGCCTTTCTGCCATTTTTCCTGTGCAAGACTGCCTTCTGACTCTCCTGCTCCCGAGGCTGGTTGCAGCCTCCTCTGCAGCAATACACTGAGGAGAGGAAGACAGGGCAAGGGAGCACTCAAGCAAGCTGGGCATGTACAAGCCAGATGGTCCAGACGGGATGACTCTAGGAGCACCAGAGGAGTGGGCCAACATCACCATGTGGCTGCTCTATAGCAGCTTTGCAAGGGCATGACAAAGTTTATGGAGCGAGTCCTCTTGGAGTTCCTGTCCCAGTGCTTGAATGTCAAAAGGGTGGTTGGAAACAGCCTGCCTGGAGTTACGAGCAGCATATTGTGCCTGACGAAACGGACGAGGACTCACAGTGAGGAGAGACTGGTGCACGCTGTATATTTTGACTTTAGCAAAGCCTTTGGTGTGGTTTCCCACAGTATCTTAACAGCCAAGTTGGTGAGATGTGTTTGGCTAAGTGGACAATAAGCAATAAGGTAAATGAATAATTGCCTGGACTATGTGTCTTAAAGGATTTCAATCAATAGCACAATGTGCATCTGGTTAATGGTGACCGTGATGGTGTTCAGGGTTTCATATTTGGGACAGGACCTTTTTATGTCTTTAAATTACCTGGATGATAGAACAGTGTGCACTACTCAGAAAATTCACAGCTGATGCCATGTTGTGTAGAGGGAGACCTTTCTAGACTGGAGCAATGCATTGGTAGGACCCTCACGAAGTTCAGCAAGGGGAAGTGCAAAATCTTGCACCTGGGAAAGGAGAATCCCTGCAACCTTCTAAGGTTGGGGGGACTAAGTCATTTGCAGACAACCTTGCAAAAAGGGAGCTATCAATTTGGTGCTACAGGTTGAATATCTGTGAGCAATATGTCCCTGTGGCAAAGGCAGCCAATCACATCCTGCACAGTTTTAGCAAAACCATACCCAAGGTGTCCAAGGAAATGACTATTCCCATGTACTTGGCATTTTTGAGGTTGTACTGAAACTTCTGCATCCAGTTTTGGGCTCCTCACTACAAGAAATATATGGACCTTCTGGGGCAAGTCCAGCTCCAGTCCCCAAGATGTTCATGGGGCTGGAGCACATGATATAAAGGGAAGACCATGGGAACTCTTTTTTTCAGCAAAAGACAAGGCAAAGCAGAGAGTTTATTGCTGTCCACAACTATTTAATGGGAGGGTGTAGAAAAGACAGACCCAAACTCTGCTCATAAGGGTGCAGTGATAAGAGGCAACAGACAGAAATAGGGATAAGGAAAATTGTAAAAAAATAGTAGGAAAAAAATCTTCAGTGTGAGGAAGGTCAAACAATGACACAATTGCCTATGGAGATGGTGGAGCCTCCATCCCAGGAAACACTCAAATTTAACAGAAGGCAACCTAGGCAACCTGCTCTAGCTGGTCCTGCTTTTAGTGGGAAGTGCACTGGAGACTGCCAGAGTTCCCTTCAAACCTGGAATACTCTGCAATTCTCTGGCAGTGTTAATCCTATAACAGCAACACTGTGTGAAAGTAGAGGATGGTGAATTAGAGACCACCATAAGAGTGATGGTTTTGTTTAGCCAGTCTGGGTAAGGGGATGTTGAGAACATTTGAGATGCACGGGTAGACACAAGAGCACTTTGAGATTGGTTTGATGTGGTGAGCCAGTCGTGCAAGAGGTGAGGGAAGGAACTGAGGCAGGGGCCAAACAGAATGACTGTGAAGCTATTAGGAGCCTCATGGAAAATACTGACTTGTTGCATGGTAAATGCTGTTCACATCAAATTACAAGTGAGAAGTGTGAGCACCTTTTGTGAGAGACATCAGCACTTCAAGGTTGATAACTGTTTCCAGTGTGAGCTAGACTAATGTGCCACATCCACTGCTCCAGAGCTCTGAAAGTGGTTCAATCTGAGACCTGAGCAATTCCTTTGAGAAAGGGCAGGTGGTTCTTTCAGCGTTCTCCTGTACAAACAGTAGTTCCTGAGAAAAACACAAAGATGGCTTATTTAGTGAAGTAAATCTTTAGAGCTCTCACTTGGAGAGCAATGATTTTTAAACTGACTTTGAACAAATAGTCATTGTGAACTGATTGTAGTCAGTGGCTTACTCACTATAGCTCCAGCTAAATGTTTGCCTTGCATGTCCAGTATGACACCCAGCCTGTTCTCAGTGGCCTAAATGTATGGCGCTGATCCTCTTCTTGGTAAGAGGCTCTAATTAGTACTGCATTTCTCAAAAAACCACATTTTCTTTAATTGCAGAATAAAATAATTATTCTGGGAATTAATTTTCATGGTAAAAAGTAATATTTCAACATATTATTAGTTATTATCTAGAAAATGGCTGGCAGCATCATGTCACAGGCTAGTTTTTCCTAGTTGTGACTTGCAAAATTGTTTTTTGAGAGAGGCTGCCAGTGCACTCTGGCCATTACCACATACCTAATAATTGCAAAAGACATAACTATCTGACTTCAGGATTTTCATTAGTAAAATTGCTATTGTCAGAATTCTGAAAGGGCCATGTCAAATGGAATCCTAGAATGCTTCTCCACAAACCCATTTTTATCAGCAAGCTCACAATACTGTTTCTGTCTCTGCTGACATATATTGATTCTAAGTTTTCACGACAGAGATAATGGCTTTGCTAATGGCACAGTAAGTATCACAATTTACATCAGCTATAAATCATCGAGTATCTCAAGAGCATATAATCTACCATGAATGAGCTGAGTCATAAATTGTGTCCCTGTTACATTTGTGTCAGTCCAGCAAACCTATATCACTTATCTCTCCCCAGCCCACACATTTCAAAGTGCTACAGGGGAGGAAAAAAAAAAAAGACAACAGATAACAATAGAAATTGATTTTCAGACACCTAACAACACATCTAAGAAAGGTCAGCAAGTAAACTCCTTCTTGGGGTTGTTGGCAAAATAAAGGAAAATTGACACAAACTGAAAAAAATAAAAAAGGATGACAGCAAAGTCATCTATCTGCCCCCTGGCTGTCAAGTACACCCGTGGCCTCATCACTTAGGAGGAAAGACATGGAACCCAGAGAGCGCCACACACGTGGGCAGTGCATTAAACTGGACTTTTTGTCCTTCATCATAAGCAGGCGGTTTTGCCTTCAGAAGTGGTGTGGCACTTTCCCAGCCTGCTGTGGGGTAGTTCTTCATGGGCAGACAAGGAGTTAATTTAAGTGTTCTCTCTGCTCCCTGCCAGGAAGATGAGCCTTCCTGGCCAGGGCAGAGGGCAGAGTGACCTGCTGCTGCAGGGGACACAAATGCAGTCTCAATTTTACATAACTGCTTTAAAAATTTTAAGCTGTCATGCTTCAAGACACAAGGACTTGACTGAATGGAGGGAACAACCCTTGGCCAGTTTTCCACTAATCTCTGTCCTGACTGCTGTGCATTTTATACGTCTGACATTGACAGATGCAGTGGTTGTAAAAGCCTTCAGTAAAAGGAAAAGATTGAGGTAGGGAAGCAAATTAACACAAAGTTTAGCCTCAAGCTGTTCTCTGCTAAATGTTTTCCTGGCATTCTTTCTGCTGGGGCGGTGCTGCTTTGTGACTCAGGACTGTCTCTGTGATGTGCTCTGCCATGTGGGATTTTAAATTAGCTGTTTCCAGTCAGACTCTGGTTTTCACTCCCATGAACACCAGTAGTTGTGAATCCTTGTCAGGGTTTCTCTTCAGACTTTCAAAAGTTGTGCCTAAATTTGTCTTAGTACATAGACTATATCCTGTCAAAGAAGTCACATTGGGCTCTTGGATGGTTTAGCTTGGGGGAAAACAGATCAGTCTGCTGGATGGTTTATCAGGCTTGAAAAAATGAATTGCTCTGTTTTTGAGGGTTTATACAGGGCCTTGGTGGAATTAGTAATGCAAGCCTAGTTTTGCTGATCATGAAATCATAGATTGGTTTGGGTTGGAAGGGACCTCAAAGGTGACCTTTTTCCACACCCCCTCCCCAGGGATGCTACCCTCTAGGTCAGGCTGCTCAGAGCCCTGTCCAGCCTGGCCTCAAGCAGAACCAGAAGCAGAACCAAGCCTGAGTGCATGAGATGCAAAAACATTTGACATCAATAACATGAAGCGAGTCTACAGAACTGCCTTTTGGCATAGCTCCAATGGCAAGCTGCTTCCATGCAGAGTATTCCTAAATGTTTTGATAGCTCTCTTAGGCCAGGAAAACCCTACAGATCACCCCACCCTTGCTGCAGAAAGGTTTTCAGCTAATTGTGGAGAATCCTCATTCCAGTTAGCAGACTCCACAATGCATACAGCTGACTCTAGCCTTGCTAGACAGGAACTGAACTGAGACATCTTGCACAATAGGTATTCACAAATAATAGTTCTATTTCTCGATCTTTGCAAGTATCTCATTTTATTAAGAAGTATTTCTAGTGGAAGTTGGTGCTGTTAGCATAGATTGTGCCTGTGAAAAATATGCAAATAGCAACACTGATATAAATTACATGGTTGAATAGTGAAACTATTGGCTAATTTTGTGCAATGTCCTTTGCTGAGACCTAGCAAAGCCATGAGAATCCCAGGTTACCCTGACTTCCTCAAAGTCATCACAAGATCCTTTGCTATTCTGAGCAGAGACACACAATGGAATTTTCTTATTTTATATAATACAGACAGTTAAGCAAAAATAAAATTCTAAAGACAAAAGAAAGCACAAAGTCTATAAAGTTCCTTTCACATTGGACTTGTGTAGTCATTTCTTCAGTGTTGAAGACACTTCATAGGACTTTTGGGGTTTTTTTTACTTAAACTGTGCCCATATAAAGTCTGCTGTCAAGAGCAGGATTCCTGGAAACAATAATTACTAATTAGAATGCCTTCACATTCACAACTGTGTCATGCCGGAGTGTTCTGCCCTGCTGTGTATGTTCCATTTTAGAGTAATAACTCATTTTCTTTGTAAGGGAATAATATATGATCTTTAATATTTGAATAGCCCCTCACACTCTAAAATAAATTACATTTTGAAATGTTTTACTCTTAAATAATACTATAATTAGTATGTGTTTCATTACAAAGTGTCTCAAGAACCATCCTATTCCTCTTCCTAAGGAGCATTAAAACAAATTCAGTTATTCTGGGACTGGAACATGAAAACTACTGTGATAAGTTTATGATGCAGTGTGCTTGCTGTGGAATGGGAGCACTGTAGCTCCATAGAAAGCCACAGATAATTAAGTAGAACTGGTCTCTTCACAAAATGTGTTTCATCTGTGAAACATTGTACAGAATTTTCTCCTCTCTTCTATGAGCATTTGAAAAGAACTAAAACTCTTTTATTTCCTTTTTCTCCACGAAGATTGTTTTAGGTAGAGGCTATATTTCAACAAAACATTTTAATAAAGAAAATACAAAAGGTTTTTGTAATAGTTGCCACCGCTTTTTGTTTCATTTTCAAAGTCAAATATTTTGCTTTGGGCCTTTACCCAAAGACTGCTATGATAAATAGTAGATGCTATATTATTTGTAAAATGTTATTTTTGTATTCTTTCTGTTTCAGCAAATCCTGCCCTTTTCTAATATTAAGAAATCTCTATGGCCGGTATCTAAAAATATTTTTCAGCACAAGAAAAATGATCTTCACTTTCCTTTACTCATTCGTTCTTGACTAAACTTTATGGGTACATTTCAGCTGAAAAGAAATTAATACCATGATTGGGACTCCCCTGATATCACTGCAGAGAGCTGTGGGTGGGAGGAGGGAAGGCAAGAAAGGCATGATTGCCTCTGTATAAATAGAATATTCTCTGCACATCACTGATTCTGCACAGATGTCTGTCCATGGCATAGATGCTCTTCAGAAATTACTTAAACAGCTGCATTCCAGGCAGAGAAGAGACAATTAACAAATGGATTTGGGATTCAGAAACATTTAATTTGGTGACAGATGTGTGGATACAATCTCACTTTTTATTTGTGGAATAAATGCTCTTAGTCTGATTGCCTTCTATTATTTGCCAGAAGAACATAAGTAATTATTTTCTAGGTGAATATGTTTATATCACAATCTAAGAGTCAATAAGTTATTATTTTAGTAGGAGAAAATAGATGCCTTTGAAGTACTATTTGACTAAACACAGACCTTGTCTCTGGGCAAAGGACACGCACAGTGTTTGGTGAGGGAATACATAAAATCTGAAACAGAGGGGCTACTTCCCAAGAAGATGACAGACTGCTCAGGGAGAGCTTTTCTAGGAGAGTGTTGGTCCTCCCCTTAAAAATGTCCCTTATGGGGATGCATACTCAACCTTTCAAGTTTCCAAACACAAGGTAAATTTTCTTCTGGAACTTCACTGGTAAATGAACGAGTCCTAGATTCTTATATCTTATAACACTTTTGCCTAGAAAATAATTCTTTACATAATAATAAACTACTGGATAATGTGGGGGAACATGAGACAAATTCAATATCCAGGATTATGCAGTCAGATTAGGTAACATACTTGTGCTTCCTCAACTAAAATCTATGCATCTTTAATAATTTTCTGGATAACTTTCAGATTTTGGTAGTGAGTGCCACCATATATTGTTTAAATCAAGTTGCTTAGGAACACCGTGGATAAGGGTTTACCTTGCTAGGTAGTTCCCTCTCATTTCACTGACTGAAACAAACCTGGAGGACTCGTAAAGGGACTAAGATTGCACTACTTTTTTTTTGCAGCTGTTTCAAAAGTATTTGAAATATTTTCCTTTTTTCCCCCTGCTTTGCTAAATAATCTGTGTGGCTGTTGCAGATCAGCTGGCACTAAGAGGAGGCTGAGGTGAAGGAGACAAGGCAAGGGGAACTGGAAAGGCATTTCAGGGAGTGTGGGGAGTGAGGAAAATGCAATGGGAAGGAACTGGCTGCTGTGATTTAAAGCATGTGGTACATGTTAGCATGGAGCAAAATACATGCAGAGAGCTAATGGAGCTGGTGTAGTCTCTCAGAGGAGATAATTTAGGTTTGTTGGATATCTTAACTACCTTTTTTAAAGCCTGGAATAATTTGGTTCTAATTTCTGAGCAGGGACTTGCAGCCCACACAGCAGTAAGTCTTGATAATTATTAATTATATGTTTTTCCTCTGTTCTCTATGACCTTGTTTGTAAAAGCTGTGTGGTAAAGCTAGAATGTTAAGAGGTTTATGGGCTCTGCCATGCCACCTAGCTGGAGAAGAGGAAAATTTTTATAGAACAAATGGATAACAGAAAGTATAACCTTGAACCTGCACCCTTTCAGAAGGCACTGAAATGCAGAGTGCACTCATCCAGTGCACATGGCCACTGAAGCAGTCAGGAGGTGATTTCCTGGTTTAGCTACAATTAAAATTCACACACACTCTCTTCTTTCAGTCTGATCTAAACTGGCATCAGGCAGCAAAGGCATATGGCAAACTACCCATGGAGGAAATTCTAGCTTGAAAACCTGCCCTAGCTTTATCCCAGCAGAGACCCGGATACCACGGCTCAAGCATTATGGTGTGTCACAAAAGGAAAGACTCAAGTACCATGGGGAACACACATTAAAGCTGAAGAGGGGAAACTTTGGTATGAAATTTTTGTTTCTACTTCATTTCCTTGTAAGAACCTGCACTACCCTCCTGCTACAAGATCACTGTGTTTCTCTCTGAATGTGGATGTTAGTGTAAAAATCCAGCCTTCTGTAAATGTGAACACTTATGTTATTTTTTGTGTTGTACCTACTTATAGAAATGCTGCCCTCTGATCTTTCTGCAGTTACCTGACTGCCCCTAAAATATTTTTTTTCCCACTAGAAATAATGAAACAACCTGACTTGCAATAGGAGAACAATGTTCTGGAAACTATGAAAGCAGCCTGTTTGCCACAGTTATAAAGAAAAAGTATAATTGGACCTGGATTTCAAGATGCTGAGGAGATACATATTGCTTTTGACTTCTCTGAAAAATCAATTGGCCTTCGGTCCGTGACACTCAGAAGAAAACATTTCCTTATTAGCTCTGTCTTGGTTTTGTTCCCCAGGTTTGGAACATAATGTCATTCTCTGCATGGTAGCTTGTACAGTAAGTGAATTATTGCAGTGTTGTTGGGAAGAGGCCCCGAGAAGTTCAGACACTATAAAACCAGTGTCCACCCACACTTTACTTTTAACATTGTCGCACAACACAAGCACAGAATATCTCAAATTAAGTTAGAAATCTCAAACCTTTTATCTCCTGCCCTTTTGACTAACAATGTAATGTGTTTCTCAGCTCTTTAAATTGCATAAAGTGGTCTCACTAGAGTAGCAAACTCCTGTGATAAAGATTTATGCACAATTATGACTAGCAAGTGAGGGAAAAGAAAGGCAGTTTCATGAAAGCATAGATGTCTGCTGCAAAAGGTAGATTGGCTGGGAAAGTTAGGGAAATAGTAGAACACCCTTTCTTGCCTGAATAATATTTTTAAACACATCACTGTTTACAGTGTGGTGAGTATGCAAAGAGGTCATAGCTTGCTCTCAGAGCTGCTTGGAAGATGGAATAAATTATGAATTCTGCTGTCATCTTCCCCTTTGTCCTCTCCACAGTTGCTTCATCCCTCATTTGTGTCTTTTTGGTGAATCCATAGATTCTGAGATAAAGAACTGCCTTTTGCCTGACTGGGCTCTCTAGCAAATACGGAAGCAATGTATTGTAAGACAGCAGTGGCTCAGCTCCTCCTGGTGAGGACTAGAACCTGAAAATTGGTTAGCAGAATCCCTGACATTCAGATTAAGTGCTGCCAAAATTTGCTGTCTGGGAAAGACTTGGAATAGATTGCACCTGGGCCATTAATTTTATTTCTCAAATAAAGTAACTGGCTAATGTGAGAAAATAAAAGTTGGGTAAAAATAGGAAGAGAAGAGACCATTACTGTTCCCACCTGCTTCCAGTCAACTGGGAGGCATCAACACTAAATACAGCTCCTGCATCTCATGAGAACAGTGAGGGCAAAAGCAGAAGAACAGGAGGAAAATTTGGTGCCAAGGAAAAGCAGCAGAATCTTGAAACTCTCTTTGGTGCCACCAATGGTTTTGCCCTCAGTCCCCAGGAGAGCAACAATAATTAGTGGACTTTTGTGGATGGGCTTTAGGAGTTGGAAATCCCAGGAAGAGCCATTCTCCAGGCAGAAAAGCTCAGTCTGCAACACAAAATCAGGCCTGATTGTGTGTATTTCCAGATCAGTTCCCTTGGGGACAGCAGAGACACGGCTGCTTTCCCCTTTATGGGGCTTTGTAGGACCACAGACCACCTGGGGCATCAGGTCTGCTCTCCCACTACTTTATTTTTAGGGCCAGCCATCACTTCTTTCCTTAACAGCTGCTCAGAAGTCTCAAGTGATTCACATTTTCTTGTCTTGCTTTCTATTTAGTTAGATCAAAATTTAGAAGTCCAGGTGCAACTTAGGCAAAAAGAAAGTAATTAATGCACCATTACTTCATCTGCAATCCCTGCACCCAATGTTATACTTCCAATTACATATTCTTATGAAACACATGAGTGCTAGAAAAGTTAGCATGTTATGTAAATAAAGAACCTGGCCCAGAGGAAGATTTACCCTGTTGTAGTTTGTTATCATGCGGATTTTTCCCCATTAATTTGAGTATGCAGTGAGAGAAGTGACACATCAGTGAACAAAAATTCCTCAGCAAAGGGAAAACACCAATAGATACATCGTATACAACCTCTCTACACAGAGCAGACTTCTGGCTGTAGTCACCTGGAATCAGATAGATTTTGAACATTGTGCCCCAGGTTATTACATCTCCAGTGTATGTCAGGGATATTAGTGGTGCTTACAATCTGGGCTTTTCATGGCAATAATGTACAGAATCGCATACCTGTCACCTGACAGTATAAGAACACAGAGTTCAGGATAATAAGATCTCTTCTTAATGTTCTCTTCAGGTCCTAAAACTTTAGTGATTTTTTTTTTTTTTTTTTTTTNNNNTTTTTTTTTTTTTTTACTAAAATTAATACATTATTTCTTTTGTAGTGTTTCAATGCCTAGAACTACAGCTGTCCATAGCAGTCATCTGCAGCAGAAGAATAAGGGTTATTCAGCTTTAATATGTGATTCAGCCATGAGAAATTGGGTGTCTTTAACCAAGCTGATGCCAATGAAAATCTACGCTTAAAATAAGCCCTTTACCTCAGTGAAGAAAGATGGCAGTGTAGTGAGAACATATTGTCTGGCACAACCAGCCCCTATTAGGTCTGGCTATAGCCTTCCAATGGTGTTATGAGCAAGACAGCTAATCACTCAGTGCCTCTGTTCCTCAGCTATATAATAAAGGCGATAATTCTTTGCCAGGCTATTCCTTTTTTTTTGTCTCTTTGAGGTGTAGACTGCACTGTGTAGGACCATCCTACAGGATATTATTTTTATATCAGTAGTACCTTCAAATATGAAATGTAGGCTTAAGCATCTGGTTTGGTTATTACTACAATAAAATAAAGTCTATTTTAGATTTAGCAAGGGCTTCACCGCAGAATACAGTGGCTAAGTTAGCCATCCATTTAGAATTACTTTTGGATTAATATACTTCAGGTTTTAAATAATTCCAACTTTTGAATGAACTGTGATGGCATTTTGTTAATGAAGGGTAAAATCTTCAAGTTTTACCTTTGTAAGGTTTCTTGCCTGGTTAGAATATTTTAGCATACAGTCCTTTTTGGATACGCAAAGCATGGAGGGTGCTGGGGGGTTTTTTTGGGTCAGGCAGACTCATGGCACATCATGCCAAAAGCAGTGGAGGAGATGAGAGAGGTTTTCACATCTGGAGGGGCCCTGGAGACATACATGGACACAGGCAGGGCCTATGTGGTTCTTTCAGATGCAGGATCAGTTCCCGATTTTATTGACTAGCTTTTATTAAGCCAGAAATACTTTTTAGCTTTGTAAATCCTTTTACTTTGGCCTGGCTGTTTGTGTATGAACTTAGAAGGCTCAACAAATTCCAGTTTATGAGTGTAAGGCCTGAATCACCATGCTGTCCTGGACCTTAACCTTTTTTCTTGCTGCTAGTAAATGAAGACCTTTCTGTTCTCCACAGGACCACAAGCATGTTTTTTAAGGCAGCACATTACTTCTTTTTCTTTCCTGCTGCTCCAGTTGTTTTGTAGAAGACAAGACAGTTTGCAGTGAGCCACAGGGAGGCATATTTTCTTCCTGGATGCAGCTTTAACCTGCACAATCCAAGGAACAAATGCCATGTTTTGTATAATTGTGGGAAAGTGGATGTAACTAATGATCAATAGCGAGAATTGAACCATTTTCCCCATTTGCAAATTATCAATAAAAGGCCTGGGGTTTAATGATTTGTCTCTTGTTCCAAACTAATCGATCAGGGAAGAAGCTGTAAATTAGCCACAGTGGATTCACTGAGAAGGTATGGATGCTGATGGCTGGAAACTTCACATAGAGAGCGAGGCGAGTCCAAATCCTTCAGAAGCATCAAGTGAACAGCTGTGGCAGGGTGCTGCCAGGAACTGGCCTCTGGGGAAATGCCAGCCAGATAAATTTTAAATCCTGCCTGCAAGGCTGTCTGCAGGGGCAGTGGCATGGCCTCACCACATGTCCAATGTCACAGAACCTGACAGTGCTTTCTGGCAGAGAGTGGAGCAGAGAATAGCATCCCTGCTCTCCCAGTACTTGCTTGGGGACTTAATTACTGTGTTACCATCAGACTACCTTTTGCATGTGCCTTCAGACCTAATTACCCTGAATTTCCTTGCTGCATGGGGTTTGATATCCCCAGTACATTGGGGAACACCTGTCCCAGAGCCTTCTCATGAGATCTGCATGCTTCCCTGGAAAGCTCTCGATCCACAAGAGTATCTAAAATGTATTCCTCTGCATCCTTTCATTTTAAATGCAAGCAACATTTTAACATAAACTCAAAAGTGTCAATTTGGTTTATATTTGCTCTAAAAATGCCTTACAGATCAATACTCACAGGGGGTTCTTGTGGGAAGCCATCTTCTGCCTCACTGTCCATCTTCAGCCTCTCTTCAGGTCCATTCAAGCCAGACAGAAATACCTAGAACACACAAATCTTTCTGTATGTGACTGTTCATCAAAATGGTAGCTTTCCTTTTGGGGTATGGCTCTTCCTCACCATACAGTAGATTTAAGGTTCATGATAGTTGTCAGGTTTGGAAGCCCCCAAGAGCTGTATTTTAGGATTTGAGATATGGCATGAGGCAGCTGTGGGCTGGCTGCTGGTACCTTGTTCCTCAGCCTCAGCTGAGTGTGGGCACTTGGAACTGATGGGGACCACAAGGGTTGTGTAGCAGAGCTGAGGCTTTTAGTGCAGGAAACTTCCTGATTGATAAGAATTGTCATTTCTGTGCAAGTTCCCTTTAAGTGTCTTTTTAGCATTCCCCTGGGTTTTAAAAGGTTTTAAGGTCATTCACATGATCAACATCAAGCTGCTGGTACAATGTCCTTTCTGAATATAGCTGTGCAGTCCTGCAGATAAATACCTGACTCCTCCAGCCGGGTAGGTTATCCCTCCATGTCTAATCTGTCACAAAAGATTTGTGTTTGAAAGCAAAATAACTGTTTTCTTACTTTACTTTTTATTACCGTAAATCTGTCAAAGGGAAGCAGCTGGAGCAGAGCTCTACATCCTGAGGGGAAAGAAGAAAAATTATTGTTTTGATGGGAAACTCAGCTAAATTGTTTAAATTAAGAATTACTGACACTGTGGCTGCTGGAGGTGCAAATGGTAACTGCTTGAAACAACAGTCTGGGAAAAGTCAGAGAAACTGTGCAAAGAAGAAGTTGTACATAACACTCCCTCTTCTCTGGTGCTTGTTAACCTAAGGTTTTCCATGGCCTGTGGTATAGTGAGGAAATGGTCAATTTATTGTTGAACCATAGGGCTGGAGTGTGAAGAAGCAGTGGACAGAATACAACTGAGAAGGAAGTGGAGGCTGAAGTTCCATTCTGTGTTATCCAGTGTCTGCGTGTGTGGCCTCCCAGGCAGGAAACCTCGGCCTCACCCATCAGCACCTGTTTCAGTGGTGAGCAAGGACTGCCTCGCTTGTCCAAGGACACCAGGAAGCCTCTGGCCTGGAGTTTGTCTGTGCCAGCTTGCAGAGGTGTCCCAAACCACCTGACATCACCTGTCTTTCCTGACCTACCAAGCTGAATTCGCACACGAGCATGAAAGTAGCAGCACTGAACATCTCACAGCAATGAGGCCAAGCAAAGCCAGGACCGTGGTGTCTCTCCCCAGAGGTACAGGGCAGGGACAGACTTGGAGGCAGCTGCTGGACATGGACCTGGTGGCAAGGGGGTCCCAGGATGACTGAGCAGCTGAGCTTTGTTCACGCCAGCTGCCTTGAGGTACCAAGGCTCTCTAATTTCCCAGTGCTTCAACAGATATCTCCTGGGGGTTTAACCCTCCTTGGAGCTGCTGCATGCAATGGCTGAAGCACTTGGGTGTGGGCTGTGTCAGGGATTGGCACAGTTTTGCTTCTGGGTTACACTGAGCTGGAAAAAGGGAAAGAGTGATCCTGGTAAATGACATTAGCCAGGTGTTTTCAGAAATTATTCTCCAGCCCGGGGTGCCCCCAAGTCGCACGTACACTATGCAGGAGGGCAGGGTGGCTTTGGGACACAGTGGGGCACTGTTGCTGCGTCTGCTGCTGCTGCCAGGTGAGGCAGCTACACCTGGGAGCATGAGAGGCCTTGCTACAGCAACAGGAGCTGCCCCACGGGAGACCTGCCTGAGCTTAGGTGCCCTCACTGTATCCACAACTATTGCAAAGGCTGGAGGGAGTTACTTCTTTTTCCCAAGCAATTTCTTTCTAGTAACAGATATTACATCAATTCGGGACCTTTACTCCTGCCGAGAACTGCTTTACTGCATAAGCAGGCTCCTGGAAGACCACCAAAGGGTTTCTAATGAAAGACATGAAAGTCTGCACAAGCTGGTACAAAATGATGCTGCAATTCACTGCAGAGGGCTCTTTCCCTCTTGAGCAAAGACCGATGTCCTGAGCTATAAGGGGAATCCACTGCAGCACTTTTCATCAAAGTCACAGTTTGGAGTTAGAC
Source organism: Picathartes gymnocephalus (assembly GCA_013390045.1). Classification (NCBI taxonomy): domain Eukaryota; kingdom Metazoa; phylum Chordata; class Aves; order Passeriformes; family Picathartidae; genus Picathartes; species Picathartes gymnocephalus. The sequence goes on along the minus strand of WEKY01052058.1, from coordinate 228,866 downwards.
ATTCACCTTCCCCATGTAATTAAATAAAGACATCAGCAAGGGCTTCAGCAGAGACAGCACCCTAACTTTAAAGACAAAAAGGTGGATGCAAAATCCTCGTGTGTGAAATGGCAATATTGATTGCAGACTGGGTAGGAGGGAGCACACAGGCAGTATGACTGAACAAGGGTGTACATGCCTCACTATTTATGATAATTAAACTTTGAAGATCAAAGTGTGCCTTAGATGCAATTTGCTGCATTGTTCTCAAAGCTCTTTACATAAAGAATATTTATACTTTACAGAAAACTTCCCCTTCCTTCTGCATGTGCAGCCTGGTTGATAGTGGGAGCTCTGCACATGTATCCTGATTGAACACAGCCCACCTTTGAGTGGCATCCCAAGCATGCCAGCCATGTTGACCTAGGAAATGTGAGATTATTATAACACCTCAAATGAGTTTACAGTAATTACTCAAAGGCAATAAACTATTTTTTATAAGGAAAACACAAGACATTAAACATTTAATTCATGACAGCTTCACATTTCTTTGAAGTCATTATGATTAGAGGCACACAATATAATATTGCCCTGCATTAATAAATTGCTTAGATTTCAGTTTTTCAGTTTCTCTTTCAGTGGTCACAAAACAAAATCTAATTTTTTTTTTTTTTTTTTTTTTTTTTTTTTTTTTTTTTTTTTGGTTTGGTTTTTTTTTCCTCGTATAAATTCACCCTTTCCAGTGTGGTGCCTCCAAGGCACACATTTCATTTTTATTAGCTGGGCAGTGTGAGTCATGCCATTAATCGGTATCAGGAGCAACACATCACCAGACTGTCCTTTGCTGCACAGCCTATATTTAGAAAGGGAATGAGACTGCTGCTGGGTTATATAATGATGCAGCTATTTATAGACCTCCATTATACCTAGAGAGCACCATCCTGCCATCTGAGCTGAGAGCAGCCAAGCTGACAGAGGTGTGATTATAGATTTGTCATCTTCCCTACCTTTCCCCCAGACACATTTCCAATTTTGTTTACCTGCCATTGTTTCTGTTGAGTTCATCTGCAGTAAAAATACATGTAAAATTCTCTGTTCAGACAAAAATGCCCCTCAGCATTTTAAAATCTGCTATTACTTGTGGAAAGGTAAAACGGTGTCACAAAAAAACCCAAAAAACAAAAAAAATCCCTATATTTTCATTTAACTGCCTTTTCAATTGTGTAAACCTAGTCAAATGGAGTAGCCTTAAAAATACACCCATATTTCTAGCACCACTGCACTAAAATTTTCAGAAACTGAGTTTTTTCCACTTTTTCTTTTTCCTTTTATATTGATTTCTAGTGGCTACAAGTAGAAAAAGCAATGAAAAACATGACTTTTTGTTGGGTCTGAGCAAACATAAGGATGGGGGAGTCAAGCATTTGTGTTGGAGGTTGAAATGTGTTTTTTGCTGTATCTAACATGTCTCACAACAAAGCAGTGGTTCAGTCCAGCACAGCAGTTAGTTCAGCTGAAATAAATTTTCAGACAAGTAGTTGCAAAACAGACATTAACAATTTAAGGTGAGTTACAAAGAAGGCTCAGGGCATGGTCTCCCTGTTTGCACACCTGAGGCATTTCAGACATTGGATGATCATTTGTAAATTCTCTAGAACTGTAATTTTACTTGTAGAATAGTACATAGACCAGATTCCTGGCCTGGCCTCTTGGTACCTGCAGCACCCTAAACAGAAGTCTCAGCCCTGGCTGGAACGGCTGAAGCAATAATCTCACTGCTGCATTGAGCTGACATTGAGGCATGGTGTCATTCCACACTAGGCCCTGGCTGTGGGAAAGCACAGGGCTTGGAGCTGGTGCAAAACTGGGAGCAGTGTCAGGTGCACCAGAAAGTCATGTTGGCATCCAGAGGGACCTCAACAGGCAGGAGAAATGGGCTGCCAGGAACCTCGTGAAGTTTAACCAGGGAAAGTGTCAAGTTCTGCCTCTGGGGAGGAACAACCCCAGGCACCAGAACATGCCAGGGGCTGTCTGCCTCACAAGCATGTTTGCAGAGAAGCATGAGGGGGTCCTGGTGGACACCAGCTTTGACAGGAGCCAGCAGTGTCCCTACCTGCTAGAAAGGTCAGCAGCACCCTGGGCTGCATTAGGAGAAGTGTTACCAGCAGACCCAGGAAAGTGACTCAGCCCTGGTGAGACACACCTGGACTCATGGGGGTTGCACTTGACCATCTCTAGAAGTGTTCTCCCACCTCAGCCTGCCTGCAGGCCTGGGAAGCCTGTTCCTCAGCTGCAGAATCACTACCTTCATCTTTAAGGTCCCTTCCAACACAAGCCTTTCTATGACTCTATACCTGTTGAACAGGACAGTGACAGTACAGGACAGCGGGTGCCAGGCACTGCTTGCTGGAAGGATCCATCAGAGCCATCGGAGTGGATCCTCTGTGGATCCTTTGTGCAGTGAACAGACAGGGTAAGGTAGGTCAGAATGGATCTCTGGGACTTGGAGTGCCAAGAGCAGAGTTACCAAAGGCAGTCTGGTTTTCAGCTGCTGTCAAAAGCCTTCCTGCAAGAGGGATGCAGCACATACTCTGGAGTTGTGCAGCTTCCTATCAGTAAAGCAGCCAGATGCTTGTCCTGCTGTGTAATAAATCATCAGTTAAAGCTCTCCACCAGGCTATGGGAGATTTGGATCTGTCCCTTCCTCTGCTCCCAGGAATTTATAGCCTTGGGGCAAGACTGAGGGCTGCTCAGAGTCCTGCTGGTTGAAGCCCAATTGCACACAAATACTCAAGAGAGACCAGTGATGAGCTGTTGTAGTGGCTAAAAGTAAGCAGCTCCTACATGGAGAAGTCAAATGCATTTTCTTCCAGCTTCCTGATTTTCCATGCATTTGTTTCTTCCCAGCCCATGGAGGTCCATGCACCGGAGTGGAGCACGGGGAACCCCAAAGCATTAAGTCCAGGTGTATTTGTGCTGCTGATTGTAACTGTGCTTGGCAGGGTATAAAGTCCAGGTGCTGCTTTTTAGCTGCTGTGTGCAGGCTGGGTTACCTGATGCCAGGAGTTGAGAGGAGGCAAGAAGTGAATACACTCAAGGTCTGCAAACGTGCAGATGTCTAATAACACAAGAACTTTTCTCTATCTCTTTTTTTCTTTTTGATCATTCCTTTCCTTTCTTGTCTCCCTCTCTTCTCTCATCAGGGTGTTAAATGTGTCTCTTTTAACTCTATTTAGATACCCAATGTTCACAGAGCTGGCAAAAGTAGGATACCCTTGGAAGCTCTGTCAAAGCTGATTGAAATCAGCTACTGGCTCAACAGTTTAGAGATAAATACAGTCACAGTGCAATCACATAAACATCAAGAAACCAGGATTAAAAGTATATCCTTATAGTATCAAAATAGTTTCTTTATGCAGTTATAGTACTGTCACCATGCTATATTACTATTGCCTAGTACCTATGCCTAGAGGTTGTTTTTGCTAGATTTGCAACAGTCCATGTCATCACATTGTGTCATCACAGGCCACTCTTTAGAGCAAGCACAAGAGTTCCAGCTTATATCATCATGTGCTATTTAAAGTGCTTAAAATACTAACCATCAGGCATCAGCCTCTTCACTGCAATTATAAACAGCTTGTTTCTGCAAATTGAGATAGGTAATGATACAAAAGCCTGATCAAATGGCACCCATTTAGTTCCTGGCCAGAGGTGCATTTCTCTCAGGCCCCAGGATTTATAAAATTCCCTCGTCCTCTTTAGCCTGTACATGCAATGCATGCCTAAGTATCACAAGAGAATTACAATATAAAGGGGTGCACTGTCAATCTCCTGGCCATTAAAATGTGGTCACTGACTAAATCCCTTAATATACTGAGTTACTGCTGTTGGCTTTAAATACACTTTGGAGAGGATTAACTGCAAAGCATGCTAAACCAAGGGCATGTCTCTCATCCTCAGCTGCCACAAATGGGATGTTAGTTTTGCATACAGAAGAAAGGAGAAGGATTTGGACAGCTGGAGATGCTTATCTTTCCATACCACAGGGAAGGCTGGACAAGATGCTGCTTGCCGCCCTTCCAGGCTGACATTATCTACCCATCAGTGAAGGTGCTGAATGTCAGCCTGTGATAACTGGGAAGCACCTTCTTCCATATGCAGAGGAGCTTGCCACCACACAACAGCAGCAGATAATGTTCTTTGGAGTGGGGCAAGGGAGGCGAGGCACAAAGCATGCATTCAGAATTGGCACCATCCTCACAAATTAATTTGAAGACTTTTTATTAAAACATGCAATAACATTGCAAATGCCTACGTTAGCTGGCAATCATTATCCATTGTATTTAATTAATCTATTGACATTTAACTTACTCTGAGCTTCTTGTTAGTATATGGAGTTTGATTTATTGTGGCAGGTATTGAATATGAAAAAAATACTCCCACTAAGACAATAAGTCAAACTGCTGTGGAAGACAAGAACGGTTGCTGAAATGTAAGAGCTTTTTGATGTCCTGGAAGCAATTCAGGCCAGCCGTCCTGACTGGAGGTGGTACAAGCCCTAGCTGTTGAGCCATTGCAGAAGGGATGGTGCCATTTTGTCAACACTTGATGCACATTTGAGGTCCAGAATGTTTCTGTTCGCAGAAAGATTTTCCAGATCCTACAGAGAGATTCCCAGAATATAATGATTAAAAACTATAATACCCCACAGGTGTTTTTGTGTAATATTACTCTGTGGATGGTGTTTGTGAGTTGTGCTTTATCTCAAGAGTTGTGTCCTCCCATGGTGTAGGGCACTGTTCGTGCTTCTTGGTCAGGGAATCCCTTCACCAGTGAATGGAGGCCTTCTCTATCCTGTTAGTCTCTTCCAACAGGGATGCTTATGAAGCAAAATTTCTCAGTTTTTCCTCCTCACTGGGGAACTGCCAATGTGAGAAACCTGAGACCAGGCTTCAGCGAGGCCAGGTAAGAAGAAACCTCCAAAACTTCTTTTTCTGCTGCAGCATAATGAAACTAGGGATGCTAATAAGACAGGGTAAGAGCAGGTAAGGGGGAACTGTGATTTACTCAGTCAGTCATTTGAGGAGAAACATACAGAGATTGCTCCCAGTTACAGGGACTGATGATGCATTTTCACAACCCTCAACTAACTGTTCCCCCTTCTCTACAAAAAAACAAAACTCAACTCTCCCTCCCCTCTGCCAGGCCCCACAGTCCAGGATCAGAAACCAGATCCTTTCTCCCACAGGAGTGCTCACCAAATACATCTGCCATGAGGACCTTTCTGTCCCAGGACTTTTCCATGCATGGCTGTGCACATCAATGGCTTTGAAGAGGAAAAGCCCTTTTACCAGCCTCACCAAGTATTTAAGGAGGCTGGACCTCACTCAGCCGTACACCTACCTTCTGCAGAGGTAGGTGTATTCCCAGCTCCATTCCCATGAGAATTGTATACTCCAGAGGTGAGTAGGAATTTGGGTGTGTATCTATGTTTAAAGTGCAATTCACCCAATCATTGAGATCATTGAGTCCAACCATTAACCCAGCACTGCCAAGTCCACCACTAAACCATGTCTCTAAGCACTACATGTACACATCTTTTGATCATTTTCCACCACTTTCTTGGGCAGCCTCTTCCAATGCTTGTCTACCCTATCAGTGTAGAAATTTTTCCTAATAATATTTCAATACAACCACACTACCAATATAGTTAACTGACCCAGGAAAGTTATTGACCAGGCCAAAGGTTGGTATCTGTTGTAGATGAACCTCCTTGACCCTGCTGACTAGACTGAGTAGAGCCAACTTAAATGCAGCAAATTATTATTAAATTATTCTGGTGTTGTGTCCTGTCTCCCATCAGGAGCTCGAGGTCTTCCCTAAGCTCCACATCACCTCAGCCAGCCCTGTGTGGGTGTCTTGGCTACCCTTTGGTGTCTCAAGTGGCACCAGGATGTGACTTTGGGGAGCTGAACTGGAACTTGACTTCCCACTGCTTACAATCAGGGTCTGGGCATGTTGTTCACATTTTGACACTTCACAGGCCACGCTTAGCTTTAGGTATCACACCCTGCCAGCACAGTCTCACTGCCAGTGGTTCTCACTGGCAAACTCTTGGTAACTTCCCTCTCAGACTGTAGGTTTCTCACTCCTGGTGTCCTCAGCTGGCAGACACAGCACCCAGACCCTACAAGTCTCTGAACACCAGGTTTTAGCTTTGGCTTGCAGATTTATGGAGTTACAGCAGCAAGAGGAAAAAGAACAAGCTTTACCTGCTCATGAGAACAGTCTGAGGTGGGGAGCAGGCAGGGATGAAGGGGTAGTGCACAAGGTGTGGCAACAAGGTCTCATTACTTTACTTATCTGCTTCTCTTTAATCACTGTTGAGTGTATTCTCCGTGTAATGTCTACAAATGATCCTTCAAATGTATAAACAATTTCTTTTTTTTTTGTTTAATAGACACATAGGAAGTAAAATAGTGATTGCTCATTCCTGCTTAAGTGCTGGAGGGAGCTTGAGTAGTTGGGAATAGCTGCTATAAAGGGTTTGAGGTCAGGATCCTTTGAGACTGCAAAATATTTCATCAGGTTTTTAACTAGTCTTAGTATACTGTCTTTCCCTGCCCCCAATTAGTGGGCTCTGTATTTCGGGATCCTGCTATGCAAAAAAGTTCTGCTTTACCTAAAGGAAAATAAAACTGCCCTTTACCAGATACATTCCCTTTCAAAGCAAATTAGTTTCACTATATTTGGAAGCCCATATGTGCTGAAAAAAGTCCTTTAACTGAGAAGAGTTACTCAAAGCTCATAAAATGAACGTCCAGTAAATGTTCATGAGCTCAAACCAGGGAGCTGTTTCATTGAACTGCAGGAGACATAATACAACTGTAGAACATTGTTTTCTCCTTTTCTTCACTTGTTGTTCATAACTATTCAAAGCAGGTGCTATCTAATCGGAGAAAGAAGTTTTCTAGCTATATCCCTTCTGAGGTGTTTACAAAATTGATACAATGCAAATTAGGCAAATTTGGAGGCTTCCCCCAGCTTTTCAGCTCTCTGGTTTCAAAGTCTCCTGGTACTCCACAGAGCTGGTTTGGAAGTAGCCTATCCTTTGTGGCACTGGGTTTGGGGCACTCCTGGGGTTCATATCTCTGCCTCACTTTTTGCTTGAACCTTAGGAGACCAAGGAGGGCCCAAGGACAGCTCTGGACTTCAGAGAGGTGCCAGAGAGCTGGACCTTAGTACCACTGATGAGCTCTCAGATCCCTCATGGGGAAGGCATTTCCCAGAGGTGGAGCTGTGTGAGTGTCTGTTCTTAACATCTCAGGGATTAGAAGACAGGCAAGATCTGAGTCACCCTGGGATGGGAGAGCTCCCAGAGAGCCCTGCCTGCATTGTCATGCATTGTGCATCACAGCCTCAGGAGAAGCTGCCCTCCTCTCAGATACAGGGGGACATGGAGAGCCTTTTATATTTTGGAGACAGAGAAGTGAGGGAGTATGACTTCACAAAGGAGATTCCTTAATGATAAAAACTTTACAAGGCAGATCAGGACTGCTCCTTTGCAGAGACAAGGAGCTAGGTTGTGAGCGACACAGTGTGATGATAACACAACATCCCATGTTCAGCCCACGATTCCTCCTGCCTCCAGAAGCATTCCAGTTCTTCTGTACACTGCTCATTGACTGAGAAAGTGAGACACAACACCTCCCGACCTGGCTTCTAGGATAATTTATTATTGATACCAGAGAAAACTCAGCTTCTCCTGCCCTGCCCTTGCATGTCCCTATTCCTCTGAATTATTGCCTGAGGTGCTGAGACAAGATCTCCTCCCTTGCAGTACAAAAAAGGACTTTCTTACCGGCAAGCTACAGCTGAAGCTGTGTGCCTTTCCTTTTTCGTTTTGTCTGGAGTTGGTTAGGGACAAGTAAGGGTGAGCTGACAGCTCTGAGTAGCTCCTGGGAGAAGGAAAGCTGAATAAGCTGCAGGGCAGAAGTGATATTTTGTCTTTGCAGGACTTCAGTAGGCAGAGTAAATAAGAATACTGCCCTAGATGGGTAAGTTAAACCTGGGATAGCTGGGGAGGTTTAGCTGTCACAACCATCTGCCTCGCCTCTCTCCTGGAAGCTGCCTCTCCAGCTGAATGATTCATGGACCACCTCAATTTACAGCTTGGCACAGTCATAGGAATTAAAATTAATGTGCACTGGCTTTGATACATTAAGCTGTAAGTGCAGCATTGCAGAGACAGAGACACATCCCAGTCAGGGTGTGCCTGGTGTAAGCAGGAATACTTGGCTCTGCAAGGAGTGCAAGATGGCTCCTGAAAAGAAGAAACCTGTCAGCCTTCCTAGTGTCATCCATGCCAAATATGTACCAATAACTTTACCACCCCCAAGCTATTTTTCTGTTCCCCCTCTAAATATAATATTTCCTCAAAAAANNNAAAAAAAAAATTTCCAAAAAAAAAAAAAAAAAAAAAAAAAAAAAAAAGATAATGGGAAATATTTTTAGAGTATTTGATTCAAAACTTGTTTCCTCAGCAAGACTTGTATATTTTCCTGTTTCTTTCTGAAATGTTTTAAGATCCTGAATTGCAACTGTCTCTAAATAGAACGCCTCTAACAGGCAGTTTTCACAAACTCAGTCTGGTTTGGTTTCATGCAAGGAAGTGTCATGGCTTGAAATAATGCTTATCAAAGGAATGAACAATTATACTCATCACTTCCATGTTATCTGAGAGGATCTTGGGATAAATTTTAGGCTTTTACTGGCATCAAGATCCATACAGCAGAATCATGGGTAGCATGCATGAGCGGAATTAGGTGTATTTCTTCAAAATCCACACCGGGTTTGATCTGCCAGGTATGCCTTGGGAGGTCATTGCTAAAAGAATGTAGTTTGTTCCTTTCCAATGTACCCAGAGAGTGAACTCAAAACTTTAAAAGGCATTGGGAGGGCAGCCTGTGGGGTTTCCTGGGACTTGGAGACAAACTAGGCAGTCTCTAACTACACTGAGCTGAAGAGAGAGGACAAAAGAGGACTTAGGAACTCTGAAAAAAACCCAAAATAATAAAATCTTTCTTTGACAAGTTATAAAGAGAAAACCTAACAAAAATTAAAAACCAAAGTCTCTTAAGTGAATTGCATTTATATCCAGCTAGTGTTGTGAATGATTCAAGGACAGATTCAAGTCCCATTGTCCTGTTTTCTTTCCTTCTGCTCCTGCCCCCATCCCCTCCTCTCCCTGCTCCCCAGGCACGCATGCTGTGCCCTCTGCAAGCCAAGTGTGAAATAGCTGCCTTCATTCATGTGTGACCTGCATCAGCCCTCCGGGAGTGTGGAGGGGAGGGAGTTTTTCCTCCTGATTGTTGAATGCACGGGGTCACAGGCAGGACTCACAAAGACAATTATATTGTCTCATCTTCTGTGTGTGAGGCCCACAGGTTCCCTCACACAAGTACTGAGAATTACACCACCAGGGCCTTTGAGTTGCATCTGTTCTGCTCTAGAGCCTGCTGCATGATGTTACAGTGATGGTAAATGCCCCAAGGCTGTGGGAGCTGGAGCAGAGAAGCCCCTGGGGATCACTGATAGTCAGCACCTTGCCCTCTGCAGCCCATGTTCTCCCATAGCTTGTTCAGGATAAAGTAGAGAAGAAGGAATCCACTTCTCCCTGAAAAAAATAACAGTCTTTTTGTAGTGTCATGTTCATGTCTGAGCCATCTAAAACACGCCGCCTATTTTATTCTTTGTATGCCTCTGGTGTACAATTGCTGTGATTGTGAGGACAGGGTTATTTCTTGCTTAGGAGTGATTTTTGTAAAAAAGAAAGTGGTGGCAGCTCTCCTGTTACCTACTGCTGCTCCCCAGAATGTGAACTTTGCTAATATAAACCAAATCTTGCAGTGACAGGGAGCTGAAGCAGCCCAACACAGCACATAAGAAACTGAAAAGTAAATGGAAATTGCAGCTTTGCTTTTATCAGCTTGCAGACAGCTGATTCTTTTTTGTCTTGGCTAGCAGAAGAACCCCACCCCTCTTCTCCCACAATAGATCTGGAGGCTAGGAATAGACATGGCAAGTTCCTCTGATAGGCTTTAGCAGTGTCTCGAGAAAAAACGGGCAATCACCAGCCTGTCAAGTTAAGAACCTGAGAGAAAGACAGCCCAGGAAGTACAGGGTAAGCATATTGATGAACTGCCTTGTTCAGCATTTGTTTAGGTGCCACCTGTTGCTGGAGAGGTTTTGCTTTTCTCTCCTATGCTTGATTGCACCAGTGTGCGATGCTTTCCTTGCTACTTCCTTCCTCCTCCTCAAAAAACAAACAAACAAACAAACAATTAAGTTTAATGCCATGCTTATCAGGGAGGCAGGGTTGGATTAGCTTTCAAAAAGAAAATTTCATGGTGTGCTGGAGACAGACACAGAAAAGAGGGGAGCACTTCAATAGCTGTGTTTGTGCAGTGCTGTGAGCATTCAGAGTGTGTCACTTCGACCTCAGCAATCAGCACAAACAACAGAGCTCAGAGACCACCATCCCCCTGCTCTGGGGCTGCTGACCCAAGGGTTACAGCTGGTTGAAATAAGAAGGCTAGTTATGGTTCATCCAGCTGTGGAACACCTAGCTGATAGGTGTTCTGAAATTGAATGAAAAATGTGGAAAATATTTTTGTTTAAAAAAATAGCTGATGTTAATTTTCCTAGGAATTATAATGAGCCTTAAGGGCACTTTGACAGCTGTGCTCTTGACAGCAGCATGTAAAGACCAGCTTGTGGCTCTTGGGTAGTAGTGCCTGCTACTTTGTCTTCTTTTTCACCGGCGTGGTGGCAAGCGCAATTTTAAAGGATAATGAATGAAATTATAGCTTGACTTCACAAGAGCAAGGGGAGAATGGTCAGTAGTTTGCTTTTCCATGGGAATGTTGCCTAGGAAACATCAGCCTGTGGCAGCTGTATGTAAGTAAAGACAGATTACCTCCTTGTCTGTGAGGAGGCATGTCAAGAAAATGCTTCTAAAAGGAAGGGGGTGCAGGGTGACAAAGCCCCATCCCGGAGCCTGTCCTTGCTCTCCTGCAATTAAGGCATATCACTAACAGTTAGAGCTGCCAAAGAACCTTGGGATGCTCCTGGCACTCACTGGTACACTAATTGCTAAATTAAGGTGATCCCAGCCTCTCTTTGTCTTTGGTGCAGTTCTAGAGGCACACGACACACATGGAGTATAACTGAGATGGATCTGCCTGTGCCGTGGTGGGGGCACAGTGATGGGATCTGAGGAGGATTGCTCCAAAACACCTGGACAGATGCAGAAGGAATCCTTGAAACACTGTTCTGAGGCAGAGAGACGGCATCATTGAAGAATGAGAGGTGGCAGAATCAGATAGCAATGGAGATCCTGTTAGTACCAAGATAGCAACGGGACAAGAAAATAAAAGCTTTAAGGGGAACAGGGCAGGTCTCAGGAGGGAGGGAAGAAAACCTCCCCCTTCCTAAGGTACAGGAGTTGTAATTAAAAGCGTACAGAAAACAAAGCAAAGCACTTTGGAAACATGTTGAAGTTGAGGTGATATTTTCAATTGAGAAGGAGAGAAGCCACCTTTCGTTCTTTCACAAAACCTCTCAGAAATCTACCAGGCGAATTGGGAAATAATTTTCAATATGAGAAAACTTGGAAAAAAAAAAAAAGATTTTGTACAAAAACCTAGGGAAAACTGGAACTGAATGAAGGACTTCAAAACGAGCGGAAAAATAACCAGATGTCAAAGCTAGCTGAAATCTAGTGGCATATGTAATGCCAGGTACAGTAGTGATTTCCTTGGAAGACAGGGTCAAGGACAGGTGACTTCTATAATTTCAGAATAAATACCCTTTTCAATCCAGCACTGCACTCACTGTAGCATCTCTGTATTTCCTATAAGTGCAAACAAAATAATTCTACAAAGCCCATTTCTCTTCACTGCTCAGAAGCACCTCGATCCTTTGCTGTAAACCCCAAAGGCCTGGGCACCTTCTAGCACTTCTAGAGCTGTGTCTGTATTTTGCAGCCATACCAAATAGTCCCTGCTGGTTGACACTTTCACTGAAATTCTGCTTTGTGTCTTGCCATGGAAGACAAGCAGCTAAAGCCAGTCCAACAAAAAGATTCCCAAAACATCACAGAAATTAAAAATAGAGACTGAAGAGACTATCTACTCTCTGTCTTTTCTTCTGGCAGGATTTCATGATCAATTTTTCTAACACTTTACAGTACTCCAGTGGTGGAAGGGTTGGCTGTCCTTTTCATCAGGAAACATTACTCTATGTTTATCCTAAATTTCCCTTGCTGCTGTTTAAGCTCACTGCTCTTTTTCACAGCCCTGTTAGGGAGGGGGAAAAATTACTCTATGCTTTGATACTGTATCTTGATCACATAGCCGAAAATAATTATCAACTCATTTTTCAGCCTTTTTTAGTGAAAAAAAAAAAAGAAATCTCAGGTACATCATCCGCATCCAGTGCTCAGTAGATTCCCCCAAGAGATCCCACGGGTTTATTGATGTATGCTGGATATCAGCAATAAATAGAATAGGGGGATTATTCACTCAGCTACATGGGTTTGTTTATCTATTTTATCCTGAGTCCGATCCTGTTTTTTCCCTGCAGGAGGGCAAAGATCTTCAATTGCAGCTAGGAATCAGTGGAAGTGTTCTAGCCCAAGCTGCACAGTGTTGGGGTTATGCTCCTTGGGAGCTGTGGACTGGTATCAGAGAAAAAACCCAGCCAGAGCTTTCTCTGCACTAAACAAGGCGCTCTCCCAAGGTCACTGATTGCTTCTTTCAATCCATATCATTCACCTTGAATACTCATGCAAGTTACAGTATGATGTTATGAACTTGTCCCATAATTGCTCCTATCAGCCCAGGATTCTTGACCTCCTGGACTTCAGGGGATTAAAAAAAAAAAAAAAAACAAACAAAAATTGCCATCATCGTAATTTCACATTGTAGTCCTGGTTGTGTTAGGCAGTCAGAGATGATCTTCAGGCCATGGACTGATTTAACAATGAGTGCAGCAGATGCTCTGAGAAGGTGAAGTATCTAGAGGAGATTTTTGAAAGTGATTCTATCTTCTTACTTGCACAACTCGCACCTGGGCTCTCCGTGGGAAGAAGGGATCCATCAGCACCTGTTAAGGCTCAAATAAAGGTAGAATCTGCAATATGAATAGCTCATGTTATCCATATTGACACATATGGCCCCTGTGGGGAACTTCCTTTCACTCCAGACTGAGTTTTTGCAAAAAAGACCTGTTTGAATATACGTATTTCTGGATTATCTGGAAGGTCCTGAAAACATCCCAGGAACAAATAGGCTCTATGTATGTGGGCAATGAGTTTAGCTGTGTCATGGGCATCAGTGGAGAGTCCTTTGTGCTTGCTAAGGTCATTAAACTTTCAGCAGTTCCTATCCAAATGCAGCTACAGTGGGAATCCCTTTTCTAGGGAAGGGTTTAAAAAATGATCCCTCAAAGAGTTCCATGCAGATTCTCTGTGGGTATAAACTGATACAGAGCCACTCCAGCAACTGCACTATGGAGAGTGGTAGTGAGGTTTCTCTTCTGTCGCTTTACACAAGGTGTCACAGCAC
>WEKY01052058.1:190883-208636 GCA_013390045.1 Picathartes gymnocephalus | reverse complement strand
TCTCCAAAAAAAAAAAATAAACAGACAACTGAACCTTTAAAAGAGTGATGCATTTTAGAGGACAACTACTGACTAATTTGGGCTTTAAATAAAAAAATGTATGATAAAACTTTAAAGACATCTTAATACAATTTCGGGGGACTTCTCCTTTAATTTTAGTGTATCTAAACAGAATTTCCAATGATCCTTGATAGAAGATATTGTCACCCCCTATGTATTCACCAGCCTGCCCAGTAAAAACCAGAAAAAACATTTAAATATCATTCTAGGACACCAGTCAGTTTCAGAGGAGAAAGGAACTGAGCTGAATAGCAAGCTGCAAGAACCAAATTATGGTCAGGCAGTGGAAGAGAGCTCTGTGGGGCAAATGTTGTTTCTTATGCAACTGTTCATGCTGAATGATGAGTTGTGTGGAAGAAAAGATGTGTCTTCTCCTTTGTAGTTTGTTTTTTGTAACATAGTCTATACCCATTCTTCATGTGTTTTTGCAACATAAAATTAAAAAAAATATTGTGTTTATTATAGAACTGCAGGGGTAGTTTCATATAATACTGTTCGGCGCTGTAAATTTGACTTCAGACCTAACATTTTAGACCTGTTCCTACTTAAGTGCTTAAGGAGACTGAAGTACTTAAGAATTTTATATATAAATATTAGGCTTAGAAATCTCTTCCCTTAGAAGGACTTCCTCAGTGCTGGGCGAGGCTATTTATTTCCTTCCTTGTATGTAGAATCATGGATTCCCCCTGAAGACCTGGTGCCATCTCTCCCAGCAGCAAAGGGGATACTGGTAGTTAGAGATTTCACCCAAGAAAATGGAATTTTTGTCTCCTCTATGTAATATACACAATTCAGTCTTAACTGCAGTCAAGTTAGTGGAATATGAGCCTGGGTATCCCCCATCCCAGTGTTAGTTGGTCTCTCACCATGAACCATGAGAACACCTGGCTGGGTGCCAGTAGGGTCCAGGGCTGCAGATGCTCAAATACAACTCTCACTAAAAATAGACTCATTTAGAGCCCATCTCCTGGGATGGGGCTTGTTTCATGTATGGCAAATGAGAGACTTTTGTGCTGGTAGGAAATGTCCCTACCTAAACCCAAGGGGTGCATGAGTAGGATCTAATTCTGTAAGTGTGGACTCTTCTTCTAAATTTTCATTTTGGCAGCCAAATATATTTTTTGATGTTTTCTGAGGGAATTAAACCTTGCTTTGTCAATAGTCCAGCACTATTTAATATGTCAAAAAAGACATAAACTGAAGCTGATCAGTAATGTTGAAGACCAAATCACACAGCAGGTAAACAGAAATTTGGAAGGACCACACTGGAGGGACTGTTCAGGTACTGAGATGTTTACCCAATGTCTAGGGACCAGATCTACAAATATCCATTTTTACAGGGCTCTAATATTTCCAGTGAACCATATTTTCTGTGCTTGCATGACTGAACAGTGTAGCTCAGACACCGAAGGAGATGGACCTCTTCTTGAATTACTGGAACCCCGTAAACCATTTATATCAGTGAAATGGGGAGTCCCAGAAAACTTGTGGGATCCCCATCCATGTCAATGTTCAAGACCAGGATGGATGGGGCTCTGAGTAACCTGGTCGAGTGAAAAGTTCCGTGCCCATGGCTGGGGGCTAGGGAGAAGATGTTCTTAAAATCTCTTCCAACCCAAACTGTTCTACCTTCCCATGAATTGTATGTGCTGACCAGATTTGCTACAGGGCAATAGGCAGTCACCACTGGATCCAGCCCAAGAAACAAATCCAGTCTTCTGAAACTGTCAGACTGAATTGCAGATGTGAATGAAGGAATCCATGATGTCCAGCCAGTTATTATAGAGTAACTCTGCTTGGGCTGAAAATATGTCCACCAACTTCAGAAAATA
The DNA here is from genome assembly GCA_013390045.1 of Picathartes gymnocephalus. Classification (NCBI taxonomy): domain Eukaryota; kingdom Metazoa; phylum Chordata; class Aves; order Passeriformes; family Picathartidae; genus Picathartes; species Picathartes gymnocephalus. The sequence continues at coordinate 206,744 of WEKY01052058.1, read as the reverse complement.
GTATGAAAAATTAAGCATGTGGACAAAATCTGTGCTAGAGCCTGGGTGTATCCCACATAATATTGTGTTACTCCACAGGAATTCAGGAGTTCTGAATGTACTTATGCAGCAGCAGAAGTGTCACAAAGTGCTCCTATTAACTAAAATTACATTTTCTGTTATCTGACATGAAAGGGGAGTCTTCCCCCAAATTATCTTCACTTTTGATAAAACACCTTGCAGCTTTCAGAAAGGTGCAGAATAATAGGAAATTCACAGCCTGTTCAAAATCTGAGACCATTAACTGAGACTGATTTCCCAGAATAGCTGAGAGAGCGATCACTCCTCCTGGATATTCGCGCACAAGAAAACTCTTGTGGAGAAAGAGATTGTCAAATCACTGAAGAAGGACCGGATATCGGCAGATTAAATTTGAACCGTGCACCTGCAACTTTGAAACAATACCCATATGGGTCCTGAATATGGCTCGTCCCAATGTAGGGATCCAGGAGGCAAGTTGAATTATTTCTCATGGATGTAGTTTAATTTCTCTTTTTTGCAGCTAAGTGTCACTGACTAATGAAAATATATTGGCACAACCCTTGCAGGTTATTGTTCCATGTGGCTGTACTCTTTAGCTGGGAATTTGCAAGCAGGTCATGGCTGAAAGCAATATGAATGCACTCAGCAATTCAAATATTCAAAATATATCATGCTATATTTATTGGAAGAAAAGTCTGACAAGATTATGTGTATACTAGGAAGTGATAATGAAACATGGCATTGCATTGGCACTGACTGTGTCAGCAATAGAGAAATTACAAACTTTAAATATTTATATAATAAAATTAAATGCAGCTATTAATGCTTCCAAGAAGCATGCACAGCAGTGCTATAGATAGACATGAAGAATAGAGTTTTGGAATATCTCTAACAGGACAATTTATCATTTTTGCAGAATAGTTCCATGTCTGTGGAAACATAGTCTTAAAGAAATTAGAAAAAGAGTTGCTAAGAATCAACAAGGTCTGAACACAAAAAATGGATGTTCCTAAGGGCTTAAATATACAATGGAAAATGAATGTCATAAGTAATCCATTTTTCTGGATTGCTGATTTATTTATGTTGATTTAAAAACAGTAAGTACACATATTTCTTTAAAATGCTTTGAAAACCAATGATATTTATGGTCCTTCCAGAGACCATATTCTTATTTTCTTTTCATTAATTTAATTCTTTGAAAAACTACCACTTTGATGTTTATTATTTTGGTGTGAGAAGATGAGGAACAAACACAGCAGCCCTTAAATAGAATTAATGGTGCTTAATCTCAGTTGCTTTTTTATGCGGGAAAAAATCCTGAAATCCTGTATAGAGCCTGAGAAAGGAACCGTGGGAGCACTTAGGATCTGGGCCTACGTGGGAGCACTTAGGAACCGTGGGAGCACTTAGGATCAGCAGCCTGATGCTGCTGTTGCAGCCCCAACTTAATCAATTATAAACTCAAAGACTACAGTAGGGCTGGAATTTCCCTTTACTTATTCCCCAAATGGGATGAAAACATGGTGGTTTTTGCCCAGCAATAAGAAAAACTTGCTTTATTACAACACAAACTTAGTAATTTTAAGTCCTGAGAAGCTATGCATATTATTTGGATTGTCTTTAGTTGTCTTGTCTAAGCTGCTGTTGTAAAATTACAATATTTTTTTGAGACAAGAAGGGCTAAGGATATGGTGTTGAGCACTGTGCTTCAGTTTCTGTTTTCTGCATTTCTCTTTTGGTTGCTGTTGTTTAATGTAAGCTCACTTGAACCAGCAGGAAAAGTGAACTGGGAAAAGGTCTCCTCCCTCCTATGAGTGATGCCCACAGCAGTGTGAATCAGACCAGTTGCCACCAGGAGCTGCCTTCCTTTTCTCTTGCCCTGCACAGGCTGGGACCAGGAGAACATCCAGCCAAGACCTAAACCAGCAAAATGAAGCAGTGCTCAGTCTGAAGCTAAAAGAAATCCCTGAACATCTCAGCACCCTACCAGGTGAACTTCAGCATCAGTTCAGACAAGGATGGGACTGAGCACTGGGATACTCTCAGGTTACATAATCTTAGATTGCTGGGAAAGCACAAACTTGGTGTTGGTTGTTGCTTCCTTAGCTCAGCTTCAGCACAAGCATCCATGTGGTGACCAGGATGAATTTCAGAATCTAAGCATTTGGCATGAGTGATGTATGCAAAATGCTATTTTTTCCCCATCATTGTATATCTTGACTCTGAAAAATCATTGACAAAAGAGGAGGATGCATTGTGCGAGGGGTTTTTATCACTTGTCATGAATTTGACAAAACGTATCTTGTGTACTGCATTTCATCACCACAGAGATCAGACCCTTCCTGAAGGCTATGGAAGAACAAATCTTGCAAGCTGCAAAGAGGCAAAGCACTCACACTTGTGCTGCATGGTCCTGAGGCTGTCCAGGCACTGGGACTCCGTGTTGCTAGGAGGGAAGGACATGGTTTGATCTCTTGGTTTTAAGAAAAGAACATTCTATGCTTAAAACCACAGCCATGGTTTCTGAGCTCTGACCTCCTGGAAAATGTACTGATCTCATGCTGTATGTCTCACCTGCCACCAAACAGCTGCTGGAACCTGTGTTCATGCAGTGATCCTCAGGTCTTCAAAGTTTTAGGCAGGCCAAGGCTATTTAAAAGTAAAGGGACTTGTGTTGAGCTTCATAACCTCTGAGCAGAATTTAGTCTGTTATAAAATCCCTGTCCTTTTTTCCAAGTAAAAGCCCCAAGGCTTGAAAAAAAAATTAACTTTTCCTTATACAGGCATGGAAATGCTACTGCTAAACTTAGTGCCTGTGGCATCACATACAAAGAAGCAGGAACTCAGGTTAATAGAAATGCCTAAATTTCGTATTTAGCTTCTTATCTTGCAAATAATGTGGCAGCTTGCTTTGGTTTATCATGGTGGATGATGACCATTCACAATTCTGAGTGTGGATGCTCCTTAGAAGGTGAAATAGTCATCCTGCATTTTCTCCTCAAAGTTGCTGTTCAGCAAGAGAAGTACCAAAGTGCTAAAAACCCCCTGAAATTGTATTAGAAACATACTTCTAGAAAATTTGGCTGATTTCAACTTTTAGGCTTAACCATCCGTTAGCATTCATATTTGAACTTGGCTGATGGATATTTTTCAGCCAGGATCTGTCTCTACTCTTCCCTCTTCCACAGTCCAAGTGATCAGCTTGATTAAACTAAGCATCAAGCGGAGAAATCCAAGGAATTCAGAAGAGTTTACAGTCAGAAAATACCACAGCACTCACACCAGAAGTTGCAGTAATTATTTCTGTTGCACAAAAGGCTGTAAGTCTTGTCTTCTAAATTTAGTAAATGGGAAGGCCCAGGCAATAAGGAAAAATATATTTGCATTATCCATATTCTTCATGTGTAAAAGACTCTCTATGGGAAATACTGTGCTAGAACTGATCATGAATACTTTAATATCTTTTGGGAATTTGCAGTCAAATGTCTTTTCCATTTTAAGAAAAATCCTTCTTGGTTGAATATGCCCCAGGAAGTTTGCCTGATCCTAGGCTAGGGTTTCCTTTTTGCCATTAAAATGAAATATCAAACTACAATTTACAAATAAATTTGCAGTCTATAGTGATAGCAATATATCATCTGATACAGAGAAGCATTTCCAGAGCTCAGGGAAACAGCTCTCTGCCTTCTTAAATGTCTGAATATTTCAAATACAAGAGTGTCAGCAACAGCACTTTAACCATACTTCCTAATGGGCAGTGGCAGGGGGAAGTGGAAGGATATTTCACATCCCATATTTCACATCACAGCAAAATTGAATACAAGCAATGGAGCATTCATGCATTTTTTAATACTTGCCATTACTCTGCAGAGAATTTAGTTTATTAAGTAATGATTCATTTCAAGAAAACTTACAATATTTCATATCAGATATTGTTTTTCTTCGGAATTTTTCTGGGGGGTTGTTTTTGTTTTTGATTTTGATTTTGTTTTTGTTTTTGTTGTTTGGGGGGTTGGCTTTTATTGATTATTTTTGTTTGGGTTTTTGTTGTTGTTGTTTTGTTAGGTTTTTTGGGGTTTTTTGGAGGGGTGGGGGTGAGGACACGCACAAAATAATGCTTGTTCAAATTGGATGAGGACATTTTTAAAGGAAAAAAATATTAGGATAAATATAATCTTAAACTCTAGGTAATATTTAATCAGCACATTTCAAAATCGCCCTGTGTATATGTGCGTAAAAAAGCAAATTATATATACTTATATTTTGATAATGAAAATCAATAGATTATTAACATGTCCATGAATGAGAGAAAAAAATAAAGTGATTAATACAAAGGGATAAGGAGAGTTTTATAGGTCATTTTATAACACAGTGCTTTAACTTTGATGGGCATAATGAATGTTCATTAACTATATTGCCCAATGCCATAGATGAATGTGTCAAAAAAAAGGGCAAAGAAGATAAAGAATAGAAAATCTGAGAGGAATTTTCTATTCTTTGCCTCCTGAAATTTTGTAAATCTTATGATGTACCTCTCACATTTCTGTTAGTGTTGAAGAGTTGACCTCTTTCTCTCTAGTTTTGTAAGGATTAAGAGCATCCCCACTACCTGGTGCTGGTAGTTTTATTGTGGCACTACAGTATTTACAGCATCCAATGTCAGTAATTTAATGTTGTACAGCAGGCAATAATTTCCTGTTCTGCTGAGCTTGTTTGTCAAAACATGATGCTTTAACCTAATTTTGATGCATTCAGTGGAGAGGAAGAAAACATATACACAGCAATGCTTGTCTGAGGAGCTGAACAGACCTGCACGGCAATGACACTGAACAACTTCCTTTACGTGTGTTTGTGTTTTCAACTGTGAGTGATTTTATTCCATACAGATTTTCTAAGGCCTTCCTTACTAGGATGGTTGGCTTAACCTTCCTTCCAGGATATGATTGTAACAACACTCCAAGACCACAAAAATCCCTCAGTCTAGATCTTGAGTGAGTATGGACCATTTTAAAATGGTTTAGACACTTCGAGCTAAATTTTTAATGGCATTTATGAAGCTCTGTGATGTCTCTTAGTCAAGCCCTTCGATGATGATCCACTTGTATTTGCCTTTTCAAATCCTACTGCTTCTGCTTCTGCTTCCAACACACACCTTTGCTGTCCTGAGGCAGCACCTGCCAGGGGCAGTTTTCTCAGCCGCCTTCATCAACAGCACTTAGCAAAGCTGCCAGTAAACATTTATGTAACCTCAGATTTCAATATGAGCACAAGCTTCCTAACTGAGCTTTTACCAAGAGCCTGAGAGCTTTTTAGAGATGCTGCCTGCACATCTCTTGGAGATTTCCCATTCTTCCACCTTAGGCAGAGGCAGAGACATTTGTGCCACAGTGGCACAAACCACACTCATGCACATAAGTTTGCTGTGGGTTTGGGTTGGTTGCTTGGGTTGTTGGTTTTGGCTTTGGGGGATTTTTTGCACTTGACTGTCGTAAGGAAAATACTGTCCTTACTCCCTTCCTTTTGGGAGCTGGAGGAAGTAAAGAANAGTTTGTAAAAAACCTTTTTTTTTTTTTTTTTTTTTTTTTTAGTATGACATTTATCAACAGTATTAAGCCATATATCACAAGGAACCATTTTGGAACAGCTTGGTAGTTTTTAAGTTTGAATTAGTAATAGAGGTACATGTTGCCTACTTTTTTTAATGATGTGAGATTTCAAAGCTAACGGATGAATTCTATGTGGCTTTCTATAAATCCATGCCTCATCCTCTCTGGAGTTTCATCTATTTACTCTCCTCTGTGATGCCTGGCATAGAAGCATTTTTGGTGTTAAACAAGTGCAAGCAAATTTTACTCCTAGTTGTTTTACTAAGAGCGAGGCAGAGCAAAATAAAAAAGTAGCAGCCTAGATCATGCTATGAACGATATACATTTCGAATATCATTCCAGAACAATCATGTCTCTTGTATACTTTGGACACACAAGACAACACAAAGAGAAAATCTAAGTCTATCAACTTCACTTCTTGGCATATTTCTATTTGTTTTTTTGTAACCTGCTCCTGAAACTCATTCAAATTCAATAAGGGTAACTTCTTCTTCTTGATCAGCTTATTCCTCTTTTTTCTAACAGTAGTAGTCTGTGAAGAAAACTTTAAATGCAATGTGTATCTAAAAAATTAAGGTGAATCAAATATTTCAACATTAGGACCTTTATTTTGCTCCTGTTAAAGGGGCTTAGATATTTTTTTTCCTTCTCTCTTCTTGAAACCTCAGCACAGCTTTCACTTCCTTATGATTCATATAATTCAGAAATTGATTATGATATGTTTTATTGCTTCAGTAAAAAGAATTTCTACCTACTGAGGAAGAAGGATTCTGAATGCAGAAAGAAATCTGCAAATATGCTATTCTCTTAGATGTTAATTTATAGAGTTTACATTTTCACCACATTTGTTGGCTAATGAATCAGTTGGAAACCAGACACACTTTGCCTGAATCAATACCATTGTTGCAAATATCCACCTACTAATTCAGCCAGTAATTTTCAGTGGACATAAAGTTCATGACTGATTTGCTTAGCATACCAAGGCCACTTATCTACGTTAAATGCAGTGGTTTTCTTCTTGTGAGTAAACAATCAAAATGTTTTATGTACAACAGTAAAGACTAATGAACTTTGGGTATCAGATTTGGATTTATACCTTCAGTTTAGTAAAGTAGAGTACTGAAACATACTTGTGTTTAATCAATATTTTAAGCTTTGTCAGTCAGAGAGAGCTGAGGCCCTATTCGTGAGGATATGTGCACATTAATTCTTTCATATTTTACCATATATGATAGGTTTAAATCATGAAGTCATGGTAAAGAATCAAACTAGTCCTTCAGAGGATGTCTGTCTCATTCAGAGGATTAAAACAGACCATGTTCACTTATGGGAAATTATCCAGCATTGTGTTTTTCCTCTATTGCTCAATGTAAATTCCACACCATGTTTATTGCACACAATACAGTCTTACTTTCAAGACAGATTCGCTCAGGTCCTAGAAGTTTTTCTATGGCTTTGATACCTAGTTTTGAAGCCCATTAGATGTTTCCATAGGCCTTCAACTTGTATTTATGGAAGATTTCCCCCAAAGTGGACCCAAAATAACAAGAGATACAAATCATCCTGTAGAATTGGCTTCTGCTTGTAATTATTTCCCAATCTGTTAATGTTTGAAAACAGTACCAGCAAAGATTCATACTTTCTTCCATGTCATAGGCGAGGATATTAAAAAGCACCAAGCTAAAAGCAGGTCTTTGGGTGATTTGACTGTTGACAATCCTTTTGGGAGGTGATTTTTTTCCCATTAAGCCTATAATTTGGTATGGGTCCTACAGTCAGTTGAACTATCCATTTACGAAAGGTTACATTTTTATTTCATGTAATGCTATTATTTTAAGCAAATAGTATTAGATCAAGTGTTTTCAGAAATCTGTTGATATCTATTCTTTCTTCCAATTAAGAACCTCATCTGACAGAAAATTTTTTGAAAAGTATTGCCTTTGAAAACCAAATTATAAGGTACAATTTTTATTGAGATTCTTGTCAAAGTGATGACATAAGCATGATTGAAAAAAACACAAAAGAAAATTAAAAGTGTAAAAGGTGGGAAAATTAAGATCAAAAGCTATTGAAATATTTATTTTTATTTTTCTCTCCATACCCCCCTAAGAGTTATTCTCTATTGCTGTTTCCCCAGAAAAACGAACATTTTTTGTTTGTTCTGCAGCCAGCTAAAGTGGAGGATTTATGATCCATTTTGAGAAATTTTATGAAAAAAACCCCCAAGTATCCATGAAAAAATAGGCAATTTTACCACAAAAGGTCAAAGAGGAAAAGATAATTGGTCTACTTGATTATGCATTAACAGATCTGTTCAACAAAGTAATTTACAAGTGTCCTCTGAGTATTATTGGTTCTAGGGCTCATCTAGTTTATCAACAACTGACTCAGATAAAGGAAAAGAGTCTCTTAAGCTATTTTGACACACCATTTGTTTACTTTTTTTCTGACATGAATATGTGCAGTGGGCCTTGGGCGATATCTGCCTGGATCCTTCAGACTCAAGGTCAACATGGATTGAACCTCATCTCTGGGTGTCTTAAGGGCCCCAAGACTGCAGTGCCTGACCTCAGGCCTGAGAAGGAGGGGGAAGACTTTATCCTGTTATAGAAATGGTGTCTGTTTGCGTCCTCCTGAGACCTCAGTCCTTATCCTCATCTACCTCTTTCCTAAGCCAAGAAAACCCTACCACTCCTACATTTCAGAGTGGTCATGCCAGTCTCCTTGGATGGGCACATGGAGAAAGGGGGCAGTACCAGCAGATTGCTGGTTTATGGGACATGCAATGGCAGGCTTAGGAAAGTGATTTCTTTCTTCCATTGCTATATCCTACTGGCACTTTTACTGCTCCAGTGGCATCACCAACTGTAACTAGAACACAGCAACAATGATTATATCCTCTTAAATCTGATTTGCAGTGGCTAAATCCAATTCTATTTAATTTGAAGATTTTATCTGAGCTTTTACTTGCTATCCAGAGACTCAAGGAGCAGAAAATGGCTTGCCATTAATTATGAATATCTGTGAGGAACAGAAATCCAGTGACAAATTGTGCTGCCAACCCCCCTTGGTGCCTAGTAGACATTGGTCATGCTCATTTTGTTCCCACAGAGTGGTTTGTCTGTCATACTCCTATCAGCTTCTTTTATGATCACTTTTGGGTTTATATTATTTTTGATTAGCTCATGTTTTAGATCATTAGTTCAACAAATAACCTGTAGCCAGTGACAGATAATCTGCGTTGAGTGAGTATCATTCAGCCAAGTCCTGACAATTCCCCCTGATTTAGTTTTTAATAGTCATTTTAAACACTTTAAGAAAGAGTTAAATGAACATGAAAATTGTTCTCCGTTTCAAATTTTGTATATACATCATATATTAGACACCCACTCTGCGCTCCATCATTCTAATCAATCATTTTGGGTAAGTTATTACATTTGCATTACATAAAGATATAAACACTTTCATTTTTCAAGTGCTATTGTACCTGTTATTCGTTCTTGTATGCACAGCCAATAATCAGGAATAGGTTAATATCCATTTCTGTTTAAAAATTGACCTTTGAATGCCATTAATTTATTGATTTTTAAGTTTCCATACAGTTTAAGTTGCACAAATGGATTTTAAATCACCTACTGACCTATGTTTCTCCTCTAAAGTCCTCTAATTTTCTGGGAAATAATTGGATTTGGGGCACTAGAGTCTTAATGGACAGACATTGTTTGGGTATTGCTCAAAAGTGCTAACGCAAAGAACAATGTCCTCCATCAGCACAGATGACCTATGGAGGAAAATCAGCTAATTATAACACTAGTGAAATGGTTATCGTATTAGGGAACTTTAAAAAGATTCTGAGAAGGTATTTGCAGACCTGTAATATTATATTCTATAGTTTCTTATCAAAACTGAGAGGAAAGAATAGAAGGAATACTGACATAGGGGGAAGTATTCAAAGGCTGCCTGCCACTAATGTCCGTGTCCTGATAATAGAATCACAGAACAGTTTAGGAAGGAAAAGATCTCTAAAATTATTGAGTTCAACAATTAACAATGCCAAGTCCACCATGAAACCATGTCTTTAACTGCCACATCTACTTACCTTTTAAACACCTCCAGGGATGGTGACTCAACCATTTCCCTGGGCAGCCTATTTTGATGGTTGGCAACCCTTTCCATGAAGATATTTTTTCCTAATATCCAATCTAAACCTCCCCTGGCAAAAAGTGAGGCTATTTCCTCTTGTCTTATCGCTTGTGCTTTGGGAGAAGAGACCAATCTCTGTCTCACCACAACTTTCTTTCAGGTAATTGTAAAGAATGAGAATATCCCACTTGAGCCTCCTTTTCTCCAGGGTAAGCACCCCCAGCTCCCGCAGCTGCTCCTCGTAAGACTTGTGCTGCAGACCCTTCCCCAGCTCTGCTCCTTTCTCTGGACTCGCTCCAGCCCCTCAATGTCCTTCTTGTCATGAGGGGAACTTGACATGGGATTTGAGGTGCAGCATCACCAGTGCTGAGGGACAATCACTGCCCTGGTCCCGCTGCCACACTGTTGTTGATCAGGCCAGGATGCCATTGGCGTCCTTGGCCCCCTGGGCACACCTTGGCTCACGTTCAGCTGCTGTCAACCAGCACCCCCAAGTCCTTCTCCATTGGACACTTTCCATCCACTCTACCCCAAGCCTGGATCATTACCTAGGGTCCTTGAGACCCAAGTACAGGACCTGGAACTTGGCCTTGTTGAATCTTATGCAATTTGTCTTGGCCCATCGATCCAATCTGTACAGATCGCTGTCTACTCTGGACCTACAAGTAGTATTTTCCATGAATACCGCTGTTTTTCCCATTTGAATGGCTCTGTGGAGATGAACAGAGAGGGCAGGGTTCAAGACAGAGCACCATCTTCAAGTTGCACAGGGGGGCATCCATATCTATGAATTTTATATATATATATATATATATATAACCAAATAAAACATACAGAATAGATATAATAGATACAGTACGCATATGAATTTCACAGATACATCCATGTGCTGCATGCATATATGTTCCCATACCCTGCGCTAGATGCTGGCCAGGCCTGTGAGCATCTCTAAAAGGCAACCAAAAACCAAGGGCAAAGATGGGCCAATAACTTCAGGTTACTAGGCATGGTTATGCTGCAAAAAATCAGCGAGAAGTCATAAATATCACTATTTCTCCATTCTTGGCTTACTGTCTTTCATCTGAGACATGCTAATCTCTTTTGACCATGTAGACTGGCCTAGCGTGTGCTTGCACACCAGCTAGGGGCACGACTTAGCATGTGTTAGTAGGACTGCCGTGAATGAATGAAAGGTCATTCACTCAACAATTTAATGAGCCCTCAGTTCATGTCAAGAGACTGATGGCAAATGTGACATTCTTACTGAGAGTAAGAGATCACTACTTTGTGATGCTTGTGACCATGCTGTGCCATTCCCAGAACTGTACCATAGTCCAGAAGATAAGACAATGGTTTGCAGATCCAAGGCTGAGGTAGTCCAGCATACAAATGCCCTGCAGATCTCAGACAAAACTTGGAGACCACCAAGCCCAATGGAATGCACTAGAGCAGAGGGTTTCAATTATTTCTTTTTCAGCTTAAGTGATTCTGTTACCACTGCTGCACAGTTTCAGCACTATGATAAATAGTTTTCTGGTGAAAGTCTTGTTTTAAACACTAAAGAGAAGTTTCTGTTTACCAAACAGTAGGCCTCCATCCACTAACTATAAACAATCCAAACGGATGTGTGCATGGCTGGATGAAGAGCACGTGATTCAATTCAAAGTGTGGCATGATACATATGTATATTAAAGTGGGATGAATCAGGACAATAGAATACTCTGATGCTATTACTAGTCAGCTTCTATTTTTGTGAGAAGAAAATTTCTTAGATGCAAAAAACCCTTCCCAAAACTGAAAAAAGATATTTTGATGTCATTGCAATTATTGTCTCTAGACAATTTTATTTTATTTTCTTGCATATTTTCCTGATGCTGCTTGTTCGTGCAAGTTAACACTGTAATTTCAAGAAAGTGGCATGATATTTAGCAGAAGATTTTGAAAGCCTTAAAAGGTTGCATCTTAGGAACAGCATACTCAGTGGAGTTGATTTTATTTGAAAGCTTGACTTCTTAACAGCACTTATTTCTTAGTCTTGCCTTGAAATGTATGAGTTGTGCATGATTAGTGGATTCATATACATTTTCTTCAAATAATCTTTTTTCTCCTAAACCTGTAGAGCAAATTTAGTGGCTTTTCAGTGCTTTCTTCCCAATTTCCTTTCATTGGTTTTTACTCTCACTGAATGTGGAAGACAAACCGTTAGAGATGCAAATCTCCCTGTGAGGCATATTTAATTTAAGAAGTATTTCTCTTGTAAGAAGGACACAGAAAAACACCTTCTGAGAGACTTTTGAAAAAGGACTCAAACAATCCTGTTGTAAATCACCAAAGGCAAGTGCAGTCTTTTGGAAATTCCATGGGAAAAGTGATATGTGCATGCAAAAATTTAATGTTGAACTTCAAGCTCAACAGCATTCTCTGCTCCTGCTCAAAAAATGACAAGCGCATGCCCCAAATTCACACAGTTACAAAGTGAATGTGCTTAGGCAAAACACTTTTCTGAGTGGAGGAAATTTGTTGTGTGTGTCAGATTTTGAATGCTCAAGGGATACCAGTCATGATATCCATTATTATCAGCCAGTAAATCCTCTTCTTACTCCTCAGGGAATTTCAGCAAAAGACTGGAGAACTAGTCTGACAGAGGGAATGCCTCAACATAATGAAAAAATGTTAGAATTACCAACCTCCTGGCCATTGCAACATATGGGAAGCATTGCTTGGGAAACAGTTGTCTAATTTGGCCATATGTTACATAAATTAAGTCAATGATCACAGGTTAAATATCAAATTACATATGATGTAATATTTAGCAACACTCAGACTAAAAAAGACTGGTTAAAAAGTAAATAGTCATAATGCCCAAGTATGTGAAACGACAACTACATTTACATTTAGGCATCTAATGATGGAAATTTTGCAAAAATGGCATAATATGTTCCGTCCCACTGGCAAAATCTGGCTGGAGAGCAGAGAGCAGAGTGAGTTCAACATATGATATCAATTGGACATGTATTAGGTAATTTCTCAGATTGTATTCTGGTTTATGCCTTAATTAGATACCTAAATATCAACATCCACATTAAATATTTTCAAAGTTTCTGTTGCATGTCAAGAAATCCAGCTTTTCCTTGGGAAATCAAGTGTGGGGATAGCTTCCTCTTAAAAAAATAAAAAACCACAAGTGATTCTTAGTGAATGCTAGGTACAAGACTTTCCAAAGGAAAACAAACTGATAACCTAGGAAGAGTGATTCTTTGCCCTACAGAAAACACTATAGCAAATTTTCTGCTTTATAAGGTCCTGATACAAGAAGTGCAAAATGTTGCACATCTTACCTTGCTTTAAACCATGTGTAGATTTAAAAATTCCTTGGTAATATTTTAGATGATACCAAGACTCATGAGGCAAGGTAACTCAAATCCATGTCTTCAAACTGATTCTGATCTCACACTGACTTTGTATCACTAGAACACTGTTGGTATCAATTATATTACTTTGCTGATTTGTACTGATACCAATTCAATCAGGAAGATTCACGATAAGTAGATCGTGAATGTCTGGATACCATGTGCTCCCCCTTTTGCTTTCTACTAGTGGTACTAAATCAATATTCTAAAGTGCCATTTATCTTTATAACTGTGGATTTTTGTCTCCATTAGCTCCAATTATTCTTGTTTCCCTGCCTGTCATTTTTCATGAATGCTTCACAAACATTATTGCAGTGGCAAATTACCATTGCCCTTTCTTGACTTCAAAATCAGTGTAAATGTTTATGGCATTGTTATATGGTGGTACTGTGATAAAATCTGAACGTTAGCACAGGCAGGGAGATACTGCACCAGGCAGGGAATGGCAGACTGAAGCAAGAGTTCAGAGCAAGTCTGAGCAGAGCATGTTCAGAACACCTTGGAGTGTTTCCGCAGCTCTGCGCCCACCAAAACTGAAAGCTGTCGGGAGGTTTACTGGAATCATTGACAAGAGATTAATAAAGGAAAATACATCTTGTCTTCTTCATATTTGACTGAAAACAAAGTGACGGGAAGTAAGCCAAGAGTAAAGAATAAGAGTCTTTGGATAAAACCATTGAAGAGATACTCACTGGCCATCACTCTCTCAGTCCTATGTGGTCTTTACTGGTATCAGCTGATTGACTCATTGCTGCCTATTGCTTTTGACTTCTCAAATTTTTTCTGATACATTATTCCAGGTGACTGTTGTTCCTCATTTATAGCTAACTTTTAGTCTTCCCAGTATGTCTTCTCCTGACAAATACTTTTGTTTCACTCCTGCTTGTGCTTACACCTTCCTTTAATATCAGTCAAATTTGTGAGATCTTTGTCATGAGGGAGCCTCATGAGGTGGATCTCTTTTGCCATGCAAGTCCTGTAATACCCTTTGTGATCTTGGCACTTAATTAATACCCTCAGAGTGGTGCTGGGTTTGTAACTACTGAAGTCAGCACCAGAAGAAATACCACTGCGGTGGTCAGGGGTCAGAGCTGACCACCTGATTAGGAGAGGCTGTGAAGTGGTCATGGCCAGCCTGACATTTTTTTTGAGAATTTGCAGTAACAGTGTCTGGTATTCTGCTAGAGACCTGCTACAGTCCAGGTTTGGGTTTTTTTATTCTACATACTCATCTGCTTGATGGAAATCTCCAGTTTCCATCTCTTCGTATAAAAATGTGGGGCACCAAGAGATCAGTCCTTTTACCAAGCACAGAGGCTTTTCACTACACTTAGTGCTCCACAAGATGATTTGGAAAGCACAAAAGAAAATCAATAGACACAGACCCTTTTCCAGTTTGGTACTCCAAGACAGATAGCGGCAAGCAAGCCACAGAGAGGGCTGTGCTGAAGGCCATGTGGGCTTATCCTCAATCTCAAGCAGAAGTGGTCTTGCCAGGCACAGAGCACTAATACAATAGCGACAGAAGAGCCAACTTTCTTCTGTTCAAAGTCTCCAAAATTCATAAGCTACATGACAGAAATAAAATAACACTACATGGGAGTACTTAAAACATAGGGGGGGAAAAAGCATTTTACACTTATGACACTGAAGCAGACAGGGGTCCCATTCTCTGATAAGGGGTTCACATTTATGAGCTGACCTTGAACTCAGTGCATCCTCTCACTAAAGCACCCATTCAATGACTTCAGTTCCCCTTCTGGACTGTGGGAATGAATAATCCCCCCTCTTTTCCTTGGTGTCATGTGCCAGCCAAAGGAGCTTATGAAAGAAAATAAATACATGAACATTCAAGCATACATGAGAGAATAGAAGTTTTATTATCACAGAGCCAAATGTAGTTACATGTGCTTCAAGCAGCAAAAGTCCTCTGGTGAAACCCTGAGAATCTGCTGCCAAATTCTTCTGTATGTTCAATAGTTGTGGTGGGATTTCCAGGCTCAGCCCAAGTGTGATTACCTGGCACAGGTACCACTTCTTCCCGTGCCTGTTTAATGATGATACCCAGGCCCTCCAGCCTGCAAGGCTCAAATATTTGTGTCTCATCACTACAATGAGGAACAAGAACAAACAAATAAAAGATTCATGCAGGAACCCTGAACAGCTGCAGACTATCCTCCCTGGTATAAATGACATTTCTGGTGATTCCACTTGCAGCATTTTTTATTTTTGGTGTAAAGGATATACCTTATGCCCAGAATCTGTTTTGACAGAGGGAGGAGCAATATCACCATGTTTCCCTCAGGGGCATCACTTTATCACCGCTCAGAAAACAGTTTTCCTTGTGTCAGGTCTGAGGCCATTGTAAGAAATGCTTGGAGCAACAGAATTCAAGATAGGAAAAATGTAAAATAGATGCCAACCCCCAAGCACGAGGAGCCTGTGTGAATTGAAGAGCTGGGGGATGTTGGTTAAATCTGTGATGTGTTGCAGATCTGTCTACACCTGGCCAGCCCTACAGACCTACTGCTCTGGGGGCTCTGCAGTACCCATTGCCTCCACACATGGCATGAGGAGATCTCAGCTGTGGGGCAGGTTTGCATCTGTCCCATAAAGACCCTGGCCAAGATCTTTGTAGGCATAAAAAATTATAAGCTAATATTCCTTTTTTTTTTTTTTTT
>WEKY01052058.1:149829-189788 GCA_013390045.1 Picathartes gymnocephalus | reverse complement strand
TTTTTTGTGCTTTTGTGCTTCCCTAACTTCTTCAGGAAATGAGGAGTACTGCCTTTTCTGGCAGCACCAATTAAATAAGTAGGTTTGTGGAAATTTACACAGCATCCTACATTCTTAATCCAGTTGCATGAAGCTATAGTCCTGTGGTGATCCCCAGCATGGGTCTGCTGTTTTGTAAGAGCAGAGAGTGGCAGAGCTGCTCTGCTAGAGGCACTATATATGATAATTGCATACAGGTTAAGTGTTTCACAAATTAGCAGTGCTTCATCATCCACTTCCTTTTTACTGCCCGTTCAGGTTGGCATACCAAGTGTGCTGAAGGTGACTTGTCTAATCTGCAGCAGCTTGAACACCCTCCCATCCCCACAAAATGATTTCCTGCCATTTTCAAATGAAGCTTGTGGGGCCGGCTGTTGTTCTGTCAGAAGTGACACATGGCACCATGGATTTTGTCAAGAAACAACCTTCTCTGGGACTTTATGTGAATCCCTTGCTGAAAGAGTATCTGGGCTTAGGAGGCCCCTTCTGGATTCAGAACAGCACCTTGAGGTGTTTCCTAAAATCCACCTCCATCCTTCCCCAGGTCTCCCCAGAACAGCTGTGCTGAGTATTACCTCTGTGTGCTGGTAAGAAAACCCATACAGTGGCTCTTGTGGCTGACATTTCCCTGGACCTTCAGCCTTTATTTCAGAGAGATAATGCAAGCTCCCTGCTCTCTCTAGGTGTCTAAGGTAACAGAAAGAGATTATGTTAAGTGCTTGGTAAGAGGCATTTTCCATTTGCAACATTCAATTTCATTTATCTGTAATGCATGAAAAAATTGACCCACGTGGGCCTTAATCTAGCCATTTAATTGTACCCCTGAAGTGTGAATGTGATGAGCATCATGGATTTTGGCACTGCTGACATTTCTTTTAAGCATATGACAGCTTGAAAGGATGGGAGCGTATCCTTTTATCACTGCAGCAGATAAATACAGTACGGAGTGATGGAAACAGCTTTACACACTGGTAAGTGACAGAAGAGAAAGTGGTGAGGAGAAAGGCACAAAAGGCAAGACAAATTTAAGTTAAAAATGAAGCACAAAACATGCAAGTGTTCTTAAAGCCTCTCTGATGAATTCACACTGTGAATAAGTGGTGCAGTTGACCAACAGTCTTCAGTGAGAAAATTACAAGACTCTTAAAGCTTCCTCAGAAGTGTCTTTGAAACAGTGGATCTTGGACATATGCGGTGGGAAAGCTGAAGGGGGACAAGGACCTTTGGAAAAGAACAAGAAAGGTGGCTCTGACAAGGCAAGCTCTGATGTTCCAAATCATGTCCTCTCTCACATCAGTGGTTTAAAACAGCATTTTTTTCTTGGTCTGGGAGTCTCTATCCTTTTAGCAAGCCAGTAGAGGTCTTTCTGGGATAGCAAGAAATTTTCTAGAAACAGACTTTTTTCATGGTCAGAACCAATATTTTCCAAAAGTAGGCTGTGGTAGAAGCAGACAGGAATGGGTAAGGAAAAGCTCTAGGTGAGGATCACCAGGACTGTAGAAAACATTAAACCTGTGATTTTAAGAGTCTTGGGTTGCTGTGGGAAATAGCTAAAGGAATATTTTTCTGAGAATCTTTAAGGTTTTCAGCAACAGATTTTTTGTCATTGACAATATGTTTTCTCATGCCCCCAGATCATCTGAGTAGCTACCACCTAGTGAGGAACTGTTGAGACTGTAAAGCATGGAAGAAAGAGGCACCTTTCAAGTCACCTGAGATCAGGCAGCTGAATTTCCATATTTACCAACAGATAAGCAAAATTAGCTGCCAGCTCAGGAAGATCCTTGGACTGAGAATCCATTGTAAGCTTTTGTATCTCAGGTTCTGTAAGTGCTGATTGTTTCCTTGTTGTGTACTTTCAGGCTGTGAAAACAGAGTTTAAATGCAGATAATGGTAATTCAATCACATGCAAGCACCTGTCTAGCATATATGTATGTTAGTTTATCACTGGCTATCAACTATCTGTCAGATAACTTGGCAGTGTGAGAAAATCTATTACTAATGGAGCAAAAGGCTTCCAAAAAGCATTAACATGGGACCCTAGAAACAGTAAATGTAAAAAATGCTGTCTGCATCTAAGAAAGCTTTTGGGTTTTTTGTAAGAAATTTATTTGAGGAAGTGATAAATATAAGGACACAATTATTGAAAATGTAAAATAATTTCCTCACCCATTTTATGAATATTTTGTTCCTCTCTACCCCCTACAAAAAAAGACCCTAAGCCTCTGGAGAGAGAAACAGAAATGCTAACAACATTATCAGGCATGTAATTGGAGTGGATCTTTCTTCTCTCTTGCCACAGATAATAAATTATAGAGGTTTTTGGGAACCTAATTATGTCACTGAGCAAACACTAACATGACAGTATGAATGTTTTCTTCAAGCTAACATGATTTTGTGAAACCATTATTTTATTTAAAAAGTACTGCAGAACTCAACTCTGGTCTATTTTTAAAATGATGCATTAAACAGAAAATTTGTAATTAAATACTATCCTGGTTGCTTTGCCACAAAAAGACAAAAGACCAAATGTCAATTTGAAATTAAACTCATATAGAAGCTGAGCAAACAATAAGGGGATGTATCTCTAAGCAAATTATAGCAGTGCAGATATATAGCAGATATCCTGATTATCTTTTTTTATTGTTGTCAAACCACTAGGCAAATGCAGCTCCATCATACTGTGTTTCATGATAATACTTTTGGAAGACTTCAGGCAATAAAAGCATGTAAGTTTATGCTCACTAAATATCCGTGAAGACTTAATGGCTGCTGAATACAGATTTGAAGCAGTTGCAAGAAAGGCCTCAGCATTGTGATACTCAGTGCTGCAAACCCTCAACTTCCAGGGCTCCAGACCAGGAGTCAGTGATGCTGCGCCAGCCCAGCTAAGGATGTGTTTCCTTCCTGCTTAGTGCTCTCATGGCATCCACAACACCCATCTTACCAAGCAAGGAGGTACTTAAACCAGTCCAAAGGGAAAACTAAGAGAGATTGCTGCTGGCAATGGTGAGACTTTCAAATGTGGGCACTGTCCTGAGAACTGTCTCAAACTAGTATGTGCAGATAGGCTCAGGACCACCACCACAACAGGGGGACATGCTTCTGTCTCCTGGGCCCAGGTGCCTCTGCCAGGTGGGACTGAAGGCCAGAAATCACCTCTTCTGTGGTTCTAAGCATGTAAGAGCAGATTCCTCTGGTTTCTTGCTCCTCTGCAGCATAACTTCCATCCTGAATATTTTTTACCTCAGGAGGAAAGAGTGAGGCTTCCTTTTCACTGTAGAAGCATATCTATACCAGTAGCAGGTGTGGGGCCTGGGTAAATAAGAATTTATATCACTTGTTTTCTAAGAAGGTGCATTTGCACCAAACCTAACACAAAGTAAAAGTATCCATTGCCTGTGAGTCCTACTCTTCCTCTGAGTGAATGGAAGGCTGCCCATGCTGCCAAGATGTTATGGGAGTATGCCAGGTAAGCCAGGCTCCTCAGGACACTGTGGTGGGGGCACCTGCCAAATATGCAGGTGGACTTTTTGTTAGGTGCACCCAAGATGGTGACATTTGTCAGTGTATGCAATAGTAAAACTCCAGGTAAGTGAGCTTGCTATGGAAAACTAGGAGACTACCATTAGATGCCTTAAGAAGGGTGAGAAGGGTTTTCTTGGATCATGCTGTTGGAGCAAGGTGTGTTACCTCTACATCACGCTTGCTGTGACAATAGTGATTTTAGATCTCACCCTAAAAGTTTTGTCATAGCAGGGAGAAGACCTGTACTGGAGAGAACCTGAAGATGCTGAGTCCTGAATCATATTCTAGAAAAACCTAGCCCCTTTGCAACTTACTTCTTTTTTGTGTTAAGAGACAAAACATAGGCAAAATATGTGGGGACATATACCTCAGTGTGGACATTAGGAGCAATAATGGAAAAGACAAAGTTCATGTTGAAACAAAGTCTTGTGCTGTTAAGAATTTTAATTTTCTTTGTCTCACTCTCTTTTTAAAATTATTTTTGTGGACTTTTAAAAACCTTAAAATGGACGTACAACTCTCTGGACAGTATATTTAGGTCTGTTCACGATATATGCAATTCTCTTTGTTTACTTCCAGAGAAATATAGTGTTCCCTCTCCCAGGGCTCCAGAGAACACCAGTACCAATCCTTTCAAAGAGCTCCCTGTAGCCTTCCTCCTCAATTTTCCAGATTCTCTTAGCCAGAGGCACCTTCTTTTTCTGCATTCCTGTTGTTTTTATGACAGATATATTCAGACACATTTTTCATTTTCTATTACATACAGCTTCTGTTTGAGACCCTTAGGGCGTCCAAGTAAAATGCAAAAATAGCATGAGAACAAAGCTTCCAGACAGTCTTTCTTCAATATGAGTATAAAAAGTAAGAATTTTAGCTCATTAGACTACTTTTTCAAAGCCTTTTCTTTTTTGGAAATGTTTTTGAGACAGAATTTGGATTTTTAAAATCAGTCTTTCATTCCTGTCTTTGAAAAAATCCTGACCATTAGTGGATTCAAGTGTAAATGGTGGACTCTATTTGAAGGGGTAGAAAACAACAAGACTTTTGAAGTTTTGATGTAATTAATCCTTGTTCCACTGCTTGCTGGTAGATCAGGGACCTGGACTCACAGCCCAACCTTTCTCATGGCCTCAGCACTTCCCACTATTTGCAGGCCTGCTGTGACTGCCTTCACTCCTCCTCAGCTCCTCTGCAGCTTCCCTGATCTCAGCACCAGGGCTCCCCTATAGCAGCTCTCTAACAGATACTGCATTGTCCAGTCGAATCCCTATTTACTACTTTGTCTGGCATCTTTTCCATAATTCCTCCAAAAAGCCCTAACTTCAGGCTTTGTCTCCCTGGGTCTCCAATCCTTATCTGTGCTGAACACCTTCCCAGCACACCTTCCCAGCTTACAGAGACCTTTCTGCCTTGAATTAATCCTTTCCTCTGTCTGGGTTTGCACTTGCACACTTTCCTCACACTGTACCTCGGGAAGTTTTCCTTTTCTGATTTCATTTAGTGCAGAGAGATGCAATGTTTAGAGAGGAAGGAGACCTGTATAGAAGTTTTAAAGCATGGATCAGAGCATTTAATGAAGGTAAATCATGAGAGATAGAGCAGGAATCACCAGTCAAACAAAGTGAAAAAGCTAAAGAAAGTATTTTATAAAGTCATACATTGCTGCTTTTCTCACTAAGCCCTTCCTTCTACACAGAACAGATAGTCCAGTCTCAGAAATAAACCTCAAAAATAAAGAGAATTGCAGGAGCTGTGAAGACAAATCCCTTTTTTTATGAACTTATACAGAGCTGAGGGTCAGGGAGAGTGAGGCAGGAGGAGCTGTGGGGGCAGCATAGGCACCGTGGTGACAAATGAGGTGGCACTTGCTGGATGCCAAGATGATTCTCCTTGTAGCAATGTTTGCCAGAGATCAGGAGGCAGATGTGCCTCAAACAGATGTTTCCCGGGGACAGAGAAGGAGACATTTATAAAACACTGGAAATACCTGAACAGAGGTTTGTCTGGGAGGAGTAAAGTCAAAGAGAAAGTGCCTTTGTGCTGAATTCTCTTCAGTTCCAACTCTGACGGATGCTGTGGTGCCAGCATTCCTTCTAAACACTTCACCAACACAGACTCGTGCAAGGGTTTGTGCTCTAAATTAAACATGGGGAAAACCAGGTCACTTTTCATTCTTGCAATACTACCACAGTTACTACTACTACTACTGCTAAAATAATAATAAGACAGGTCCATTCCAGTCTGAGACTCATCAGGTGATTTTAAGCCAGGGAAGTCTCATGCAGATGAAGGGTAATTAAAACACTCAGTAATGATGTGGAATAACAAACCTGACTGCCGGCTGCCAACAAAAAAGCAAATGTGATCATTGCCTTGAATTCAAACCTGGAAAACTGCTAAAATGCCAGAAAGAAGTGGGCTTTTGCCTAATGACTAAAAGTTTTAGTCCTTCGTCCAAGTAATGAGTTTGGCAGTATTAGTGTAATGTGCTTCATACCTTTTGAAAAATAAACATTTCTGGTTTAGATACCATCTAAATGAGCTTGGAATTAAAATAATTCTTCATTGGCTTCAAATTAGATGGATTGCCCGTGTCTGAGCATTACTGCTGCTTAATTTAAGACGACATATTGTCCTGGCATTTCCATTTTTAATGTGGGAAGCTGTGTTTATAAATAAGACCTTTCATCTCAGGAACAGCAGTTTAAATTTTTTGAAAACTAGCAGAGATCTATTTAAACGGTGTCTCGCACACTGCTCAGGCTGGGTACCCTGAGAATATGTAAATTTGTCTTACTTATGATAAACGGACCCATGAATAACTTCAAAAAATTTCCATTTTTTGCCCCCTGCAACTCTTCCTGCCATGAAGCATTCAAGATAAAGTATTTCTTGGATGCTTTGATAGCACTGAGGAAGGTGTGCATTTGATTGACATCTTTCAAAATATTTCTGGCCTGACATTTTCACATCATGTGCTGTAAAGGAGGTATATGCATCATACTGACAACGTGCAAGAATTCTTCCCTCCCCAGTTACAAAACCAAAAGCTATCCTGAACAGTGCAGGAAATGGAGCCTGGAGATATTTTTAGCCCCACCTCTTCCAATTTTCTGATCATATCTATAAAATTGCTGCAACTTTGTCCACTATGAACTGAAGCAGTGCAGTGGGTGGGTTGTATCTGCTTTCCTTGAGGGGTAACTTTGAAGCATGTGATAACATCGAGCCCAGTACAAGTATAGCAACCAGGGCCATTTTCATTCCAAAATTCATCCTACATTTTACACACTAGTGTGGAAGTTAGAGCACTAACTGAGAAAATGAAGAACCTTGATCTCAAACCTTCCCCAGGATAAGAGTATCTCCCAGAGGATGCTCCTCTGCACCACTAAGATACAGGCCAAGTTGTGGTGAGGACAGAGGCAATATTTATTTGGTCAAATTGTAGTTGAATCTGATGGAAAGACGCAATCCCAGGCACATCTGCTCCTGAACAAGGGGACTTGCTGCTAGGATACAGCTGTCCAGGCTGTGATCCAGGAGAGCAGGGTGCCCAGAGCCTCACTGTGCTTCAGACAGGAAGGCATGGAAGACTCTGCTCATGAAGCAAAAGTGAACTCACATATTTTGTGAGACTCACAATGACACTGACCCCAGTAAGCAATAGTCAGCACCAGCACCAGGGAGCAAACAAATCACTTGTTCTGCAGTCCTCAAATAACACCTCTCTGCTTGAAACAGGTGCAGCTGTGCTTCACCAACAACTCAATAGTACACTAGAAGGACACTATTGAAATGTACATTCTTTGGGGGAGTAGAATGGAAAGTAATCTTAGGTAGAAAGCAGTTATTCTTTTAATTTGATAAGCAGTTTCCTAGGAATTGGTCAGCAGAGGCAAGCAGGAGTTGTATCCCAATCACAGTTGCAATGAAGCCATCCCTGCACACTAAACCTTTTCAACACTTGCTGATGAGAGTTTTGCTTTTTGGGGACCTCCTTCTAAAATGGAGCAGCCCAATTACTCAGCATGCTGGAAATGCATGGATGGAAGAGCTGGGCTATAAAGCAGAAGATGACTGGTCTGAGGATATAATTTTATCCTGTGTACTGGAGCCCATGGCAAGTATGCCACAGGTTGGGATACATTGAAGGGCTGCTTTAGATCTGGAGCAAGCACTTTCAAAATCTGAGAATTAGCAGGTAACTTTGTGACTGGGAAAAGATGGCTGGCAGCTTTGAATATGTTGTGTTCCAAGGCTGGGGAAAACCTATTGCAAAGAGGCTCTGTCCAGGGTTACTCTTGTTTTGGTGACGAGGGGATGTTCCATTTTTTTCTTCTGTGCTTATATAAGTCCCTTGCATGTAAAGCACTGAAACTGTGGCTCCACTGCAAAGTAGCTGCAAAGTTCCTAAGGGTTTCAGACAGCCACTTTCAGCAGCTCTCATAAGAGGACCAGAAAAAGCTCAGCTAAAGCCAAATTGCCATGAAACATCCAATAAAGACTTCTCTTTCTGCAATGTGCAGGCAGTAGCAACGAGATACCAGTCCAAGGGACACTACATCAAGTTACAGCTGTGCTGAGGAACAAAATTGCTGCTGTCAGTTATTTGCAGTCAAAGCACAAGCCCCGCAGGGGGAAATACCAAATGCTTTTACAGCGTCCTAATGACCGTGAGTCAAGAGCATGATCTATGTTTGGCAAAAAACCAGCGTGAATCCAGCAAGGTGAAGCATGGTCCTGTCCCCAGTCACCCCCTGCTTTCCCCTGCTGCCCTGCCTGCCCCTGGGGAGCCCAAAGCAGAGCCCAGGGGATGAAGGTCTCCAAGCCTGCGAGCAGCACCAAGCTGCCCTGCTAAGCTCTGTACTGTGCTGGTGCCTCTGCATTCTCAGCCACCGTCCTCCCATGTCTCTTTCCCTGGTGGCACCAACAAGATGGATATAAAAACTAGTGCAAACAACTTTTTATTATTTTTAATTTCCACAAACAGGACCTTGATAAATTAGATTGTTAGATTTTGTTTGTAGCAGCTAAACAATCTCATAAATGGCTGGAGAGTTAACGAAATGTACTTCAGTCACTGAACGGAACTGGTATATGATTTAATTTTCCTATACATTCAAAAACTATATAATTATCAGGATGTCTTCTCAAAAAATGTTTGAAATACTGCTGATACATCCAGAAATGTTTATTCTTCTATTCTTCACAATTATTTTTTCTTTCTAATAGGGGTTAGGATTCCTCTTGACCTTCAAAATTTAAAATTTTTTTTATCTATGAATCATGTTAATTTGAATCTAATAATTTAGGTAGAACTCCTTTAATATCTGCTGTCAATTCATTTATGAGTTGCATTTACAGAGAACATAAAGCAAGTATACAGCAAATTATTTTTAATTTCTTCAGTATACTAAAATGTGGAAGAATTATTAGAGTTCACCACACTTGGGCCAGGGATAAGAGTTCCTTCAGGCTTGAAATTTCAGATTGGCTTCCTAATAAAATTATATTCATAATGTAGAGTTTAATTATATTCAAGAAGATATTCAGAAGACTTTTATGGAGCTGCTAAAACTGTAGTTACAGTTAATTAGTAGTATAATAATCAACCACTCTTTATGTCTGGGTCAGATTTCTCTTACATAAACCTAGTCCTGCAAAATCCATATCTGAGCTCTGTGTAGTTACTTGAACTGACTTCACAGCTGCTAGGAGAGAAGGTGACCAAACTGTGCTCGGGTGGACCCTGAAGCTGGTTACTGTCTTAGGGGTGTCCATCTCCCTGGCTAAGCAGGGAGCAGAGCTGGTTTAGCCCAGGTGCCTCCCTTTTAGGTAGAAGTTAGGTAAGGAGGACTTAAGTCTCTGTCTCTTGGGACTATTGCAGCCGGTTTTTTTTTTTAATTCTGGGAACAGAATATTCTCTTTATTTTTTGGTAATTTCTGTCATGTTAAGTCTTGTGGAATTATACACAACTCAAGCTTCAGAATAGAGCATTATAAAAATTTAATGAATTAGACTTTGAAGTAAAGAATGAAATTCTGATTTATGCTTCTTACAATTCCTTGTCCCATGCTTGTCTTCCCTGTGGAAGACTGCTTCAAGATACTGCTTTTTCAGATCATATACCCATAAATATAGAAAAATACTAGTAGGTTTATCATTCCTATTAATAATATGTACCATTCAAACTGTTCATGAAGAAAGGATATCCTAAACTGATGCTATAACTCTTTTCAAACTTTGTGTCATGCAGTTAAAGTGTATTTGAAGAGATTTATAAATTACACGTATTCCCAATATGTGAATGGTATATCATTGGTTTGCATTTTTATTTATTATTATTAGAAGTCATATCTCAGTAATGCTGCAGTCTAAATTTTTGATCCTCAGATAATGATATCTTAAAGTACCTATGACTTCTTGAAACTGGGTCCCTTGAGACTACAATGTAGTGATACACCAAAAAAAGAGTCAGGACTGAAAAACTTGCTCTAGATTTTTTGGTGGTTATATCAGGTTATATACAAAAAGCTAATTTAATCATAGTGCTTTGATAAGTATTTCAAATAGTTATTTTGAATGTATGTTCCAGAGAGGTATTTTGAATGTAGGATCCCATGAGGCCTGTAGCAGTAAGACCATGCATAATATATGAAAAGATCAAAGGGTAAGATGAAAAGAATAAAAATATGGCCATGTTTGATGCTCACGCAGTCTGCCAAATATTACAAATTGAAACTGAGGATTGATCTGAGGTATAATGTTTGAAGAGCATCAAGGATTACAGAGCCTTGTGAACAATGGTGAGGACATCTGGAGCACAGATAGATTTTTCATCTGTCCTCCCAAAAGCCAAACAGAAGGAGTTTGAAAGGGACAGCCAAATCTGGCAAATCAACAAATGGTTACAGGGCTGGTGCCACAGCCAGGGGTTTGGCTACTTGGATAATGGGACTTGCTCTGAGAAGCCTGAGGAGTGATGGGGCCCCTCTGTCAGAGAAGGGGAAGATCTTTGGTCACAGGCTTGCTGAGCTGGGGAAGAGGCTTTAACTACAGTTGCTGGGGAGGAGAAGCCTCAGTCCATCCCACTTGTACCAGTTTGATACCAGGGCCAGCAAGAAATGCCCAGATCCTGGAGGGGATTTACAGGCCAGCAGGACAGCACGTGAAGAGCAGCACCAAGGAATTGCAGCCACTCCAGACAGTAAGTCAGCTTCACTAGCAATCATAGAGGCATAAAATCATTAGTGTTGGAAAAGACCTCCAAGATCATTGTGTTCCAGCCTTTGACCAAACACTACCTTAAAAACAAAAACACAGCACCAAGTGCTACATCCAGTCATCTCTTGAACACTTCCAGGGGTGGTGGCTCCACCACTACCCTGGGCAGCCCATTCCAATGCTTAACCACCCTTTCAGTGAAGAAGTTCTTCCTGATGTTCACCTGAACATCCCTTGCTGCAGTTTGCAGCTATTTCCTCTTATCCTGTCACAGGCTGCCTGGGAGAAGAGACCAACCCCTACCTGGGCACGATGTCCTTCCAGGGAGTTTTAGAGAGTGATAAGGTCCTGCCTGAGCCTCCTTTTCTCCAGGTTTAACACCCACAGCTCCTTCAGAAACCCTTCACCAACCTTGTTGCCCTGTTGGGAGTCCATCTTAAATGTCTCTATGCAAACACACAAAACACAGGGAATAAACAAGAGGAGCTGGAGTTGTGCACACCTCTGCAAGGCTGTGATCCTGGTGGCATCATGGTGATGTGGTGGGATGGATCCTGGGACAGCAGTGTTCAAATGGAAGAATGCAGGCATTTTTGGAAGGACAGGCAGGGTAAATGAGCAGCTGCAGTACAAGGAGCTCTGCCTGCAGACGGATGAGGGCTCAGGGGTCAGGACTAAAGGGAGGGCAGGGACAGGTTACATTATAATTGGGATCTGTGGCAGGTTGCCCTACCAGGAGGACTGAACAGATGAGGCCTTCAATAGACAGGTAGTAGCAGCCTCTCTTTCACAAGTCCTGGTCCCTGAGGGGAACTTCGACCACCCCAATATCTCTTGGAAGGACAACACAGCAGGGCATAGGCAATCCATGAAGTTCCTGGAATGCACTAATGATAATTTTCTACTCCAAGTGACAGAGGAGACATTGAGGGGTGGTGCTGTGCTGTGCTGGGCCTTGCTCTCACAAATGAGCGGCTGGTGAGGAATGTGAGGCTCAAGGGGAGCCGGGGCTGCCGTGACCGTGGGATGGTGGAGTTTGAGATCCTCAGGGCAGTGAGGAGGGTGCACAGCCAGCTCAGTGCCCTGGACTTCAGGAGAGCAGACTTTGGCCTCTTCAGGGATCTGCTTGGTAGAGTACCAGCCCTGAAGGGAAGAGGAGCCCTAGGAAGCTGCTAATGTTCAAAGATCACCTCTTCCAAACTCAGGAGCAAGGCATCCCAACAGAGAGGAAGACAGGCAGACACTCCAGGAGGCCTCTGTGGATGAACAAGGGACTCCTGGCAAACTCAAACACAGAAAGGAAGCTCACAGAGGGTGGGAGCAAGGAGAGGTAGCATGGGAGGAATACAGAGAAATTCTCCAAGCAGCCAGGGACCAGGTTAGGAAAGCTAAAGCCCTGATAGAATTAAATCCAGCCAGGGATGTCAAGGACAGCAAGAAAAGCTTCTATAGGTACCTCAGTGATAAAAGGAAGACTAGGGAATGTGGGCCCTCTCTGGAAGGAAACAGGTTACCTGGGATGTGGAGAAGGCTGAGGTATCTAATGACTTTTTTCCCTCTTTCCTCACCAGCAAGCTCTCCAGCCACAGCAGCCAAGTCACAGAAGGCAAAGGCAGGGACTGGGAGAATGAAAATCCACCCACCATAGAAGAAGATCAGGTTTGAGACCATCACAGGAAGCTGAAGGTGCACAAGTCCATGGGACCTGATGAGATGCACCCACGGTGTCCTGAGGAAGCTGGTGGATGAAGTTGCTAAGGCACTGTAAACCACATTTGAGAAGTCGTGGCAGTTCAGTGAAGCTCCACTGATGGGAAAAGAGGAAACATAACCCCCATTTTTAAAACGAGGAAAAGGAAGAGATGGGTAACTACAGGCCAGGCAGTCTCACCTCTGTGCCTGGCAAGATCATGGAGTTAATCTGCCTGGAAACTATGCTAAGGCACATCAGAATTATGAAGGTGATTGGTGACAGCTAATGTGGCCTCACTAAGGCATACTTAGGATACGTACCTAATTTCTGAGTAATAAAAAATATTAGGCAGTATTTTTTATTTCAAATAACTACCTACTATTGCAGCTGCAGATGTATCATTCAGTTCCTAAATTCTGTTCTGTAAGAGAATAATTTTGCCTTATCTTTAAATAAAACTCTATTCAGAGGATATAGCCTGGAAAAAATATGCCTTATTCGTGAAACTGTTGCTGTAATCTAATCAATTAAGATCTTAATGTGTAGGCTTTTTAGCTAGTTTTGACTGAGAAAAAGCATTTAGAATTTAGATTGTGGTTTTGGTAACTGTAGTATCAACTGTGAAATGAAAATCAGAGTGTTGGTTCTTTTTTTAATAATTCAGAGGTTCGTTTTTATGAATGAAAGAAACTGCAGTCCTAAAAAAGTCAAAGTATGTAATCAGAACTTGTAAAATATTCCATTCTGTTTTATGACATCTCAACTCCAATCAAATAAACACAGCCAGAAAGAACCGGAGACTTGATTGACTGTTTAAAGGAAAAGTTGTCAGTTTGATTACAGGCAAGTGAACAGACACATTACTAAATGTAAACTGCATTTAATTTTATTATGCAAGCAGCTTTAATAATGGCACAAATAACTTATGCAAACTGAAATACTGGGTGCAACTGCATACAGATTTCTCATACTGAGTGGCGGCTGCGGATCATAGCTATTTTCAATTTAAGTGTTCTAAATTTATTAGGGAGCAAAAGGTGATTAAAAATCAGTGAGCATCAGAGAAAAATAACCCACACCATGTTGTTTCAAACAAAAGTGGTAGAGCTTTCAAGTAGGTTTGTAACAGTAGATTCTTGCACTGATGTGATGAAATGCCCTTACAGCGCTTCTATTCAAAAATTTGAAGCATTTTCCACTCCCTTTTTGCTCTGGTTTCATTCCTCATGTGTAAATAATTTTGAAATTCAAAACGACGCATTTAGTGTGATGGATGTTTGACACTAAGCTTGTGCAGGTTTTTTGGTCTACCCACAGAAGGAAGCAAGACATGAACAATTTCATAGAATCACAGAATCATTTAGAACCGAAAAGACCTCAAAAGCCATCAAGTAGGACTGTAAACACAGCACTGCCAAGTGCACCACTAAGCCCTGTCCCTAAACACCACATCTGCACATATTTAAATACCTCCAGGGATGGTGATTGCACCACTTCCCTGGGCAGTCTGTTCCAGGGCTTGACAACTCCTTTGGTGAAGAAATTTTTCCTGATATCCAATCTATATTTCTCCTGGAGCAACTTGAGGCCATTTACTATCATCCTCTCTGGTTAGGAGAATTTTTTTCCTTACCTTGCTGTCCAGGGGAGAGAGTTCAAACTGAGGACTTGTGAAAATGCTGGGAT
This sequence comes from Picathartes gymnocephalus, assembly GCA_013390045.1. Classification (NCBI taxonomy): domain Eukaryota; kingdom Metazoa; phylum Chordata; class Aves; order Passeriformes; family Picathartidae; genus Picathartes; species Picathartes gymnocephalus. Next base: position 175,613 of record WEKY01052058.1, on the reverse strand, counting down.
ATCCAGGTGCTGTAAGCCCAAAAGCGGACTTTGCAGCAGTTGCAATAGTTCTGTGCTGCTGTATATTGAGGGGAGATCAGACTTCAGCTGGGTTCTCCCACAGCCCATGGGACCCTGGTTTGCCAAGCTGCAGAGCCCATCCCTGCCTGCTTATTTCTGCCTCCTGACCCACCCAGCAACACAGAGTTACAGACCTGGAACTGCTCCAGGAATGTACAGCTGAGAGAAAGGTGCAGATACAGCATCTGATGCACATCAGACAAAACTGAGGAGGGAAACTGAGATGGGGAGATGGGCAGGGGTGGATGTTACATGATTCCCAGTAGGAGAGCAGCACAGCTCCCTACCTGAGCTCTTGTTCCCAATGCAGAGACAGGAAAAAATGTTGGTTGGTTTGTAGGTTTCACCCTACAAGTAGTAAAACACAACCATCCTGAAGCAGTAGATGGCACATTCTCACAGCAATGATATGTCCAACAAAAAGCAATTCTGCAGCAGGCTTTGCTGTGTTGGCTTTAAAAAAAAAGAAAATTAAGTCCCTGGAGAGGAAGCTGGCAAAGCCTGGAGATCAGCGATCACAATCTGATTAAATTCAGTGTGGAAAAACAGAGAATAAGCGTTAGTTTTGTCAAGCTGAGGGGAATTATGAGAAGTGATTCTTCTCTGACTGGCAATCTTTTTTTTTTCTGGCTCCTCAGAGCAGTTTTTAGAAACTTACATTAGATGATTAAAAAGCCATGGATGTACAGTTGAAAAGATGTAATGTTTTCCTAAAAGCTCCTTTTAGTTCAGTAACAAAATGAAGGTGATAAGTAACAAATATTGCAAAGAGAAATGGGAGGAATAGACAGTAGTCAGTGCAAAGTCAGGTAAGCTTTTGGAGCACAGAAAAATGGAACAGAGATCAGCAGGTGGAACTTAGAAAAGACACAACTGAGCATCAGTGTGAAGGGTGATATGGAATTAAATAATTATATTAGGAGAAAAAAAAAACTTAGTATACTAAATATGCCTGTCATGAAGAAGAATGATAGCACAGCTAGTAATGTAGGAAAATAGTAGAGTTTTCAATAACTAATAATTTTTTGGAAGGAAATAGAATAGCTCACATATTCATGAAGACACAAGATGTGTTTTTTATTCAAAAGGCACTGAAAAATAAGATGTTATTTCCAACTCCCAGCTATTTTTAAACTAGCTGGCCTGAGTAAGTATCAGCATAAAAGAGCATAAAAGGAGATGTGTGTCTGATGCAGCTGCCTTCAGTACTGTTAACTCAGAGTGCTTAACAAAATTCCACACAGTAAATGTTCAGCCCTGACCAGCAGCCTGTTGTGGGCAGCTGAAGAACACAGCTATTCTGACTTCAACCCCTAACATAAAAATTAATTAATAATGATCAGACCAATGAAAGTCTCTCGACATTTTGACTTATTTGACTGCAACAAGACTTGGCAAAACAAACCTGATTTCATTCTTTGGTGAGTTCACTTCCTGTCTGTTTGCTGTACTACATATACATGATAGATGTAATGGATGCACACACACATACACACACACATCCCAGTTGAGGAATTGGCACTTTACAATATCAATAACCTTACATTAAACTGTTTTAAGATCTCAAAGGGCAATCCATGAGGGCAGCTCTTAAGCGGTTTTCACCAAAATTAGTGCCAAGTGATACTTTTCATAATTTCTATTTGTGTTCTAGAAATAAATATAAAATCATTCCTAATACAATTTGGCTTAGGCCTATATACAGGAATTTATCTATGATGTCTACAGCAATGAGGGCAGAGCACCACCAGAGAATGCTCTCAACAGATCACGAGTCCAGACCATAAGTTGAGTCCAAATTGTTATAACAGAGCCAAAAGAAACCCTGTATGTGTTGGAACGTGGGGTGAAGGTCATGCAAAGAGACTAAGACTGTCTGTCGCAGCATAAGGCATTTCTAAAAGATTTAAGTATCTTAAATGAGAAACTTAGTATTACTGCAGAAGGTAACAACTCTGGTACCTCCATTTTAAAGGAAATTAAAACTATTTGGAATCATAAAAATTACTGAAATGATTGAAAATTATTATATGAAATTTAATTTAATTTAATTTAATTTAGTTTAAAATTATTAAAATTTTTCACAGTGAAAAACTAAGGGGTCTGTCAAAGAAAGGACTGGGAAATTACATGAGTTGATTGCCTTGCTGGACAAAGATGCAAAAGGACTCAATTTTAGCAAAGACCAGCACACAGAGAGGCAATGGTTGAATGTCGAGGTCATCCAGAGCCAGGTGAGAAATAAAGCACTCTTCAAAAAATGACAGGCCTCGACCACTGGAGCAAGACCTTAGAGGAATAAATTTGGTAACCACAAGCCAGGATTAAGTGGCTTTTTGAAAGCTGTGCTTCAGTTAACCAGGAGTAACTGGTCTCTAGGCAGGGATAATGGGACCAATATTAAGCCTTTTCATGCAAATAATCAGGCTGCTTGTTTAAAGGTTCCCCTCTAATCTTAAACACTAAAACCTGGCAAGACAAAAGTGTCACAAGGATAAATGCTGAAAGGATTTAGAGGACATTTAAAACATGTAAATTATAGAGATGGTACTGGGCATCACTCCATCTTTTGTAAATACCAGTATAATTTTGATTCTGCAAAGATCTTAAGCATGGTTATGATTTTATGTGGGTGGTTAAGTCCTCAATGTTTCAATAGAATTTAAGCATCTCTTTAGCTCAATCAAAGTTTACCTGAATATCTAGGGCTGTCAAATTTCTCTTTTAAGTATTAAAGTGTACTTTCTACCCAGTTTATAATTTGTCCCTGATTATAACTGATTTCCACAGTCTTTAAGGGGAAAGGGGAATCAGACTGAATCAAATGTTTATAGAATTCCAAACCTTTCTGAAGCAAGGCAATTATTAAAATAGTGGTTTGTCTGAGCAGCCAAATAAGATGAATATTATGGTAAGAGATCACACTTGGAAAAGAAGGTTTGTGAATTTACTTGAGTCTCTGTATCATGAAAGAGCATGAGAAAACCTGAAAAATAATACTTAATTTCATGCTGTTTCAATATGCCCCACAATATATTCAATGTACATTGTTGCAGAGTCACAAATACTGTCTTTTTTTCTATATCAGGCACATTTGGTCTTTTACAAAACAATTCCTCCATCCTCATCCTCAGTTTCTATATCTTGAAACTCATCCATAATGAGATATTCTTATTAATGGCAGTGAAGAGCAGTGGATCTACTCTTTTTTTCCCCATAAACTCATGATAAAAATTTCAAAAGTTTGTCATTTTGGCCTCCAGAGGTCGTCAGGACCTTTACCTTGGAGTGCAGTGTGTGCAGAGCGAGGGTGGCTGGAAAAATCCCATTGATAGCTTCAGTGACTCATCAGTCTTGCTATAGACCTGAATAAGAAGTGAGAAAGTATCTTCCAAAAATATACTATGTGGAAAAGAAAAGAGAAAAAGATAAAAGAGGAGGTGGGGGAGGAAGATGAGGAGGAGGAGGAGAAGACGAAGAAGAAGAAGAAGAAGAAGAAGAAGTACATGAAGTACATGAAGTACATGAAGTACATGAAGTACATGAACAAGAAGGGGAGAAAGAAGAAGGGGGAGGGGAGAAAGAGAAAAAGAAAAGGAAAAAGAAACCTAACCAATTACTTACATTCTTTTAAATTTGTGTTAAATATTTCCTCAGTTACTTTATTTCCAAATGAGCGTAGGGAATGCTCATCTGTTGCCTGGCACAAGACAGGGCAATCTTTGACCATGTGGGAATCAAACAGAGAACTCAAGCAGCCAGACAGAAAAGTCCAGATGTCCTGTAGACCATGATTTCACTCATTTGGAGACAAAATGCCAGGCTGTGCAAGTCAGATGATTCTTCTGCCCCACTGCAGTGACAGAGGAGAAGATGTGAGTTGCAGAACCTCGTAGGTGGCCACGTCCTCCCTGACAAAGCTGACACAGGGAGCTGGGTTGTGCTGGAGAGGCTGGGGGATGCTGAAGCTCCTCCCCTGCAGTGGGACAGACAGATTTTGGCAATGGGTTGTTAAGTCAAAGTCTGGAATCAATAATTACTGGACTCAACTTCTTAGCAGTCCTGTTTGTGAAGTTAATATGTGTGTAAATACCAATTTTCCTCTGAGAACTGCCTCAATCTCTTTAGAAATTTGGCAGAATATACTCAGAAAGGACATTACATTTATTCTTAATTAAGAAATGTCAAGAAAGTATTTAACCTGTGATCTCAAAATGTAATGTGAAGGTAGTTAATGAGAACAGAAATCTAGTCAGACTCTGCAGAGAAATCAGCAAAGTTTTCTATACAAATGATCCAGTAGAATGTACCTATACCATATGGAGATCTTTGAGGGACTATGTCAAATGAAATCCAGGCTATAAGGATACTTATAAATGCAATATCTTTGTGTCATGGTTCCTCACAATGTCATTCCTAGTTTTATTACTTAAATTCTTTCTACATAGTCTCTAGATATCATTCACAAACTGCCTCATTCTTCAGCCCTACTGAAAACATCATTCCAAGGGTGTCCCTAGTCCATGTTTCCTCTTCATGCAGACATATTTCTCAATATAACAAAATGAAAGGAGTGCTAAAAAAAGTTCCCAAATGCGTGATATGATACTGTATAGGAAGGATAATTGCTGGAACTGAAGAGACACTTGCAGGAAACTAGAGTGTCCTGGAGAAAGTACTTCCATTTTTGTACAAGTTTCTGCACTTCTACCATCTTATGGTTTCTCCCTCTTCTTAATAAAATGCCTAAGATTTTTTAGCAAGTTTTGAAAAATAATGGGCATGATATCTAGAATAACAGTATCTATTAAAAAGTTGCAGGATGTAAAGTAGCATGATATTACCTTGAGATGATTGCATATCTCTCTTTCAACATATTTGTCAGCTTCAATTTTTCTTTTCTTTTCAAATTTCTGCCATTTAATTATCAGGGACACTGTTATAGAATGGAGAAAAATTCAGGTTTATGCAAACCACTGGATTCTTTGTGTACATGAGAGGTAAAAGTCAGGGCTGTTTAGATGGAAGGAAATCTCAATAACCTAGAGACAACAATGTCTGATAATTTCATGACGATGCATTTGTTCTTGTCAAATCTATGAGAACACATTGGCATACTTCAATTTAGATGACAGGTTTTTTTGGTTGCTTTTATGGACAATTTAGTCTGTTCTCAAACTCAAAAGTGCTTTAAATGTCTTGCGTTGAGCTCTTGTGACCCACATTTGTATGGTTTAGTGGTGGACTGGGTAGTGCTGGGTTAAGAGTTGGACTTAATGGTCTTAAAAGACTTTTCCAACCTAAAGGACTCTATGGTTCTATGATCAGCAATATCAATAAGGACATCCTGGGTAATTATTCTTTGGCTTGTGTGATATTCAGCAACACAAAGAAAAGCGAGCATAAACACATGACACTATATTTTCTCTCTAAAAAAAATGGCATAAGTTATGTTTTAACTTTTTCCTTTCCCTTGTTTTCTGTCTTTGGGATATTTTACTAGCTTTCTCTTTAAGAAAATTATGTGAGAAACTAATTCCAGATAAATGGCTCAGAGTACTACTCCTCTTAGAAAAAACATAGAGGAGATATGGGGAAAAGCCTGGAAGATTTGCGGTTCACCTTATTATCAACTTCAATCACAGTAATGGCACTCAATCTGCATGTCCAGGGCAAGAGAACACAGCGGCAGCCAGGGGAACCCATTGAAATATTTGAGAAGTGGAACTTGATTTTGTGCTATGTCAGTGATATGGTGGCATTCTCTCCTACAAAGGAGTAACAAAATCAGAATTAACTGCTCCAGGTATAGATGCAGTGATGATGCAATTTTTTAAGCACTGTGCATATCCAGTATATGTTATTTGATATGAAATTGAATTTTTTCATTTGCATGTTGTTATACTTTTGTAACAGACTTGAGGGTTTGGTGGCCACAGAAGATGAAACTTACACCCCTCTGCAGAATTAATGCATGTGGAATATATAATCACTCTAATAATTTGGGAAATTTTGAGACCTATGGTATTAATATATGCTGAAAGGGACAGTTCCACCAGAATTCAGATGAGTGACTTTCTTGGGGAAAACACAAATATACTTTCTTTGTCTGAAGTTTTTTCTTCACATTCAGTTTAGTCTGGGATCAAGCAGAGAATGTGTAATAAGCTGCCTTTGGTGTTCTGCACCATGCTTTACTGTACATGCTTATTGGCTTTAGGAGATCTGCCAGAGCAGCTATCAGAGTGCCTATCTTGTTATGTCATCCCTAAAATGCTCTTGTGCAACACACTCTTGTTCCTGATAACTTCTGAAATGTTTGAGTTGTTTCAATTTATTCATTGAATATAATCTCCCAACAACTTAAGAAGGTGACCAGAAAATAAAGCTTTGTGTAGTTCAATTGCTAAGTGCCTGGTATTTTTCAAAAATGCTAAAATCAAATGAAAAAGTAACTTACATTCCTAAAGGGAACACTATGCATAAATGACATCCCTCTGGAACTTATAGATGAGATTTAAAACATCCTGAGGAATTCTGTATTTCTTCATTTAAAGTCTTGGTATCTTTTCTTAGAGATTGTACTGACAAACACAGAAAATACATGCACATTAGAATCGGGAAGGTGTATTTCATGAACAATAAACCCCATCAGCACAACTTACTGCCGTATCCTGGGCTGATAGTTTAAGAACCCAGTAAAATACTCTGACAGGTTAAATAAGTGGTAATGGCATCATTATAGCTGTGATGGTCCAAAAACGCAAGCGAGGAAAATGTGCAGACATTACCAAAGCCCTTGGAAAAAGCATTTTAACTTCTCACCTCAGAGGAATGTCCTCTCTGCAAGGAGATCCCTTTTCACCAGCAACGTGGGGCCACAAGTGCTCTGCAAAGAGCACTCACAGCAGCACCCAGGGGCCTGGCTCTGCAGCCCTGACTTTTTGGTGACCTGTGGCTGATGGCTGCTTTGGGGAGGTAATTGTGTCAGCCCATGGGAGTTGGTAATTGCTACGTTATTGCTGCTCATCTTCATTGCGGGGTCTAGAGGGATGGAGCTGGTGTAAGAGGAAAGAGTGGTGATTAACAGCTTTATGTGGAAGTCGAAGAGTGAATTCAGACTTTTAGTCCTCATGATTGTGAGGCCATCTATATGCTCCAGGAATCCAGCAGTCACTAATTAATTGGAAAACATAATTAAGTTAAACTTAGAACAAATGTTCTCCACCCTACTTAGTTGAAAGATTTCTCCTTCTGATCAGAATGAAAGGAGATAATTTGCACTGGAAAGCCTGACCTTTTTAACCTGTTTTATAGTTATGGTAAAATAATTCTTTATTATATGTTTGTGAATTTGGCTTGTTTTCTTAGGACTCGCGTTTCTTCCTGACAATTTCTGCACTCACAGAATTACATACTCCAAAACATAGAGAAAATAACCAAGACAATGAAGAGTTTGTTTAAACTACCACATCAAAGAAGTATGTAGCTAAGACCTCTTAAGGCAAGACGTTGATAAAATCCATTCAGCAAGTACAAAACAGTAACTCCATCACTGTGATCAAAGCGTTCTTGTGAAGCCCATGATCAAGTGAACACAGTACTGGGAAATAAGAACCCATTCTTGGAAATAAAGTCACTTTTAAATGGAGAAAATTCATTGCTTGTGTACTTGTAAATGAATGATGCCTCTTTATGTGCTTACAGAGCATTCATCTCTAGAAGGGGTAATGTAATTAAAGTTAACCTGTGAACAAAAGCTGAAAATGTACTTTTGGATGGAAAGATAAAAGAATCATCTGCAATGTACAATATATTGAACTGGATAACAGCATTTGCTTCAAAGCTCAAGGACACCTCAGCATCTATAATTAGAAGGGCTCTCAAAGGGCATAGACAGAGTCTTTTAATTGAGGTAGGTGACACTGCTTTTAAAACAGTCGCATAACATGAAAGTCTGACTTCCTTTCAACCTTTTAAGGAAAGTAAGTGAAAGACAAGTACAGTCAGCTCTGCTTTTGACTTTACAATCTCAAAGCAGATATACTTCAGTAAAAAGTCAAATGGTGCAGCCAATAGATGTATTCGCCTTTTAAATTGTAATTCTGAAGTCTAGTGCTGACTGAAGGAGGTTTCCAACATTAACTTATTATGGTGTCTGAGCTTTTATAATCCTCCTGGAATTATGTTCTCTCCATTCTTGAGTGTAGCAATAAAGATTTATTCTTTCCCCCCTCCCCCAAAAAATCCCTGAGATACAACCCCTTCATATCATAAAACTGAGGGACTATGGCAGAAGCTAATTCTGACCTTGGAGAAGGTATCTTAAAAAAGGAAACACCTACTTACTTAGAGGACCCAAGAGAGGTTTTGTTTCCTTTCCAAACACAAAAGGGTGAGTGATAAACATCAAGTTTTGAATGCTGTGCATAACAAGCAGTATTGGAATGTCATACATTTTTCTCCTTTCCTTAAGTATTTTAAGCTTCTCCTGCATCTGGATAATTTATATTCTCAAGAGAATAACTCTCTGTATGATTCAGATACTGGAAGTATCCATGAGTCTGTAATGGGGGCTGCATCTTCATGCAACACAGTGAAATAGGATGACTTCAAAAAGTTCGTTATTTTGATTATTGAAGTATCATCCCCATATTATCTTCAGTACAGCTACTGTGGTACAAGAAATAAATTTATTGGCTCTAAAGGGCATATTATGCTATCAGGTTAATCTGAACCAAGTTCCTGCAAAACCACAGAGTGAAATCCTACCTCACTTTCTGGAGGCAGACTGATTTTAAAGCATAAAATAGATAAAGCTGTTTTAATATTAAACTGTTGCTATGCTTTCAATAATTAAACTGATGCTATGAACTTAAAATAATAATTTGTGTTGACTTTATCTATTAGTCCTGTTTGAATTTTGTACATAGTGCTGCAGTGTACTGATGGGACACAGGCAGATTTGGCTAACATCCAGGAGACTGCAGTATTCAGAAAATGTTTTTCTTATGACGAATCAATGTGAAGCAGATTCTGTCTAGAATGGTAGAAACTGTAAAGGGTACTGTTGTATCCCCAATGGTCCGAGCTTGTGTTCAAAGCAAGGCTTCTGGGGAAAAAGCAAAACCAGTCCTTGGGCAAAGCAGGCAGGCTTTTGGCACAACAGCCCTTCCTTTGGAACATTGGCTCCTCTTCAGGTCTGAAATAGAAGCCACAACCCAGCTGCTATTTAAAGGTTGAGAGCAATTGCTCTGAATTTAGTTTAATTCCATCCATCAATTAGACAAATCTGAAAGGAAACACAATTGGTACCTGGGGAACAGAGAAGGATTTTAGCAAGGAAAGAAGTGATAAGGTCACTGTCTCCCATGGGACAGAGAAAGACCACTGATTACCACCTGTGGAACATGCAAATGCAGGCTGAAATAAATTAAATTCTAGGAATTATCAGATCATGCTAATATTAAACTGTACCAAATAGAAATCACATGAATTAGCATATGATTAACAAACAAGCCATTTTATTTATGTAATGCAAGAAGCTGGTTCTATGATTTTAGGGGGCTCTCCATTCTTTTCCAACCAGCTGTAGACACAGATGTAATTAGTCTTCATTATCCAAAATATTAGAAATATTTTTTTTCATCTACACCCATGCTATAGGGACAACATTTAAATATCCCCATCAGCCAGAAATCTATCTGGATTTCAACTACATCAGTACAAATGTCTTCCCAGGTGTTAGGATGATGCAAAGAGGTGCTGGCTGGCGTTTGCTTTCTAGGTGCCAGACAATGAGAAGCAAGTCCTCAGTCTCAGTCAGATGAGCCCAGATCCAGGGTGTCTCATGTGGCATTTACTGCCATGCTCAAAGTTGCAAATGATGGTCTGCAGGTGAGATGCAGAACACATGGTCCCTCTGAAGACCCTAAAATAAGGATAACAATCCCTGACAAGTCCTGTGACTCTGTCACAGAATGGATGTGTTGGTAACATACTCTGCAGCTGGAGAAAAATTTGTCAGACTTCCGTTTACACTAGCAGGAGATATTTCTGAACATAGACCTCCTGCATTAGGTTGAGATTCACCACGACAGCAATATAAAGGCTGGATGATTTTACAAATCAGTTTGAAATTGTGTTGCGGTAATGAAATGGGTAAGAAAAAAGGTAACGATGTGAAATGAGTTTTTTGTTCCAAGAAAGCAAAACTAAGGTAATGATAAAACCACTGTTCAGTTTTACACATAGGTCTTTTTTCACTCACAGACAAGAAAACTCTTTAGAGCAGGAAATTATAATGAGAAAATGAAAAACACACTAGGTCAGATGTAAAAGTCAGTTTTAATTGCAGAAATATCATCTTTAATTGTAGAAATAGCCTGAACTCTGAGGACAAGTAGTATGATCTATCTTTTGCTCAAAGTAATTAGTTCAATTCAAAATGAGAGGTGATTAAAGGCACATGTGAATTACTCCTTAGACTCTCTAAGAACACTCCTTGGCTGTGCCACAAAAGAACAAAGCATTTTTATGGAAGTGAAATGACACCAAGTCCCAAGATGTCACGTGAAGAGAACTTTAATAGTTTGGATGACTCCTGGTTCAACAAGAAAATTGGCCAGGGTCATTACAGTTGGGGTGGACAAACTATTAGACAGGAGAAACAGATCATGCCTTGCCAGTGATTTACACAACTACTTGCTAGCAGACTCAATTAATGGAGGGTTTTTTTCTTCATCCTGGAAAGGTTATAAACAACCTTGACAAATTTATTCTGAAAGACAGTGAGCTTAACAAGATAACTGTGGCATCAGGTCATATCCCTAACCATGTCAGAGTTGACTTTCTGAAGCGTCTTCCATTATCCATCTGTCAAAAAGGTAGGAGCCCTCAGTTTCTTGAGAGACAGATACAAAACTCTTACTTTCACCAGCGGTAGCAAGAATCAGTGGAAGAACTTTCTCTGGATCCTCCCTGAACACTTCACTACCTTACTTTGCCTTAACACTGTGTTAAGAAGGTGACAAGACAGAGAAGAACAAATTTTTGTTTTAAGATGGTTAGAGAAAGTGGACCTGAGGATGTTTTTCCAGAGACTGACCATTAACCAGACCTTGTCCCACCACTGGTTATGTTAAAAGGTCAGAGAAGGGCTAACAATGCCTCCACCATCATCATCCTGGGACCTCATCCAAGGGATGGTCCATGGGCAGGAACAGAGGCCAGGATGCTCTGACCTCCAACCTCTGTGTCATCCAGGCAGGCTCTGTTCCAGGAGCAGAGGTCAGGCAAAAACAACTTCTTGCTGCTGAAGGGAGTCTTGCCAGGAATTTCAGCAGTAGCTTTCAAGAAGGATGCCAACGAGCAGGTCTGAATACCAATGATTCCCAGGGCCAGTGACTCACTCCAAGTGATGGGCATCCTGGTGTGAAGAGCTGTGGCACCAGCCCCAGGAAACCAGTGCCTGCCTGGGGCACTGCAGCTTGGGCTGTATTGATGCAGCAGCTGAAATCACTGTGCTGGGGACACCCACACCATTTGTTATGGTTGACTCGTTAAAGCAATTTCTGCTTCTAACAGCGCTCCTGAGTGGTCACAGGAACCCAGTGCCACCATGTGGCACCTTGGCCAGGAAGCCACACTGGTGGCTTCCCCAGACAGGTGGAGGACAGATGGAGATCCCCACTGCTCTGTCGTTGTCTACGGGGGAGGAAGGGAAGGTCTCCCTGGCCTCCCTCCTCTTCTCCTGCCAGCCCCTTTTATCCAAGTAAATCTGAATTTCCAGTGGCAGCTGGGTCCCCAGCCTCTGTCTGTTGGGTCCTTCCAAGGTGCACCTCTATCCTCACCAGACCCTACAGATCCTGAATGTGGCCCCCAGAGACACAGACCTGTTGCCATGAGCTCTCCAGGCAGAGAGTAATGAATAATGTTTCCCTACAGGCATCACACCCTGAATTTTAGCCCTCTGCTAGTCTGTAGCACACTGCCCAAGAGATGCAGAAACCACTTACATGTTACTTATTCTTCCTAAATTCATTCTTGGGAACAGCTGAGGAATTACGGTTGAAATATTTCAAAAAACCCTACCTAAGGCAGAGGCAAGCGTGGCAAATTTCAGCTTGAGCAGTTCTGTGTAGCAATAAAGCAATGAAAATAGAGCTAATGGCAAATACTAAGCAGCCTTAGCCACAGGCAGTTTTACTGGCTCCAGCAGGAATGTGTGGTGTTTTTCACATAAATACTGCATTGAAGTGCTGTATCTCTCACTCTGCTTCTGTTCAGCTAGCAGCAAAACCCTAAGCAAACTTCTCTGTATGCACAACCCTAATTGAAAACAAAGTAAATTAAATGAATTCTAAGCAGTGCCAATAATAGCTACCAGTTATTTTGCAGTAAAAATACCAATATTTTATCAGTTTTTAATAACTGTGTTTTCCTGCTGTTTGCAATGACAAGAAATTTCTTCCAGTAACAACACAGTTCTTCCCATGACATTATTCAGCAGGCCTCAAATGAGCAATATATTAAAAACATGCTAAACAAAATTACTGAAATGTAATTGTGCTGCAAAGAAACGGATACAAAGGAGGGTCTATTTCAATTTCCATTTGGTGACTTTGCCTTAATATCATTTCCAGTGAAACTCTTTTGCAAGAGTTTCCATTCAATAGCTTTCACCATCACTGACAAATGGAAAGGAAGATACAGTGCTGGATAGCATGAAACAATTTCCAGGGAATATATTATACACATTTATTCTTTTATGCTTGTCATTTATGAAAATAATTTGTGGGGGTTTTTTTACCCTCTTCATTACCTGAAAAAAATATTTAAACCATTTATACAATTGCTCTGCATCTCTGAATGCAATTATCTGGAATGTGCAATTAGACTTTTTAAGGTAAATTATGATCATATAGTAAGTTTATCTAGAATAGTTCTATTCAAATATTTTTTGAAAAGCTAAATTTCTACATTAAAAAATGAAAGGTTGTTTCTTCAGCTGGCCTATATTCTCACCGCAGTGTCTGGATTTTTGGCAGACTTCTTGTGGCCTTATGTTTTATGAGGTTTGTCAACCAAACGAGAGTTAACAACATTTTCCTCGTGCAGCTATTCAGGAACAAAATTCTTAGGCTTCATTTGCAGTGAAAGCAAAGAAAGCAGTGCTGTTGTTGAGCCTGCACTGACGTGTTCCCAGCTGGGGCCACTGAGCCGCTTGCTCAGGGCTCTCCCTCCGCAGAGCACCAGAAGGGCTCACAGCACAGGGAAGGCTGCCGGTACTTAGTCTGGGTGTGGAAGGGCTCTTTCTTCTTCAGTGATTCGGGAGTTTGTAAAATATTAGAATCACCATCCTAGGGGTTATACAAATCTGTCTTTAACACTGTAGTGAAAAGAGTTTCTTTGGCTGTGCTGAACAGAAATACTGATAAAAAATGATCGAGAGTGTTGAAAGGTTTTGCGGTGATCAAGAGTGTTGAAAGGTTTTGCGGTGACAAAGAATTTCCAGAGATTTCAGAGAACTTTAAAGAAAGAATAAATTATTTCTGTTTTATTTAATATTCCTCAGATACTAGTTAAATGTCAATTCAGCCCCAAACTGTCTTTCTCCTTCATGGTACCCTGCCTTATTCAGAGGCCAAATGATCTTATTGTTGAGCCTGGTGAGTCCACATCACACGAGAGAATGGAGACTTATGCAACTCCCATGTGGTGACATGCTGACGGAGAAACAGCTTTTATGCCAAAATCATTCTTACAGAACTTCCCCATCCAATTCTAATTAGAAGTTGGAAAATTTTAATGAAAGAAAACCATGAATATTTTAAAGACAATAGCCTGCTGGTAAAGTATTTAAATTCATCTATTCTGCTTCTCGATTTTTGCCTACTATCCAGCCTTTTCCAGTGCCTCTCTTGGGGGACTCAGAGATGCACAAATTGTAGTCTCTCCTCCAAGCACTGGCTCTGATTTCCTCCCAGCCAGCTGTGGTCAAAAGACTTGCTGGGGAGAAAAGCTCCTTCTTGCAGAACAGTATTCGTGAGCTCTTGCCAGAACAACCGGGCTTATCCCTCACCACTCCATAGTCACTGGCATGGATTTCTAGTGAGTCATTGCTGCCAAGATAATCTGAAATGGTAGCTTACATCTAGAGCTATGCAAAATATTTTCACTTCAGTGACAATGCCCCTAATTTTATTGGTCATTTCCATGGTAAATACTGTGCAGCATGGCTAGAGTTTGCAGTTATGATCAAACATTGCTTTCATAGGCGATATGAATGTGTAAGGCAGAAACTCTTAAGTACACAGGCATGTTGGGCAGCTCAAGGCACAGGTAGCAGCCAGGGAGATTTATGAACTTGGCTCAATATGGTAGGCACCTAACTTCCATACAAATTACAGAAGTTAGGTACTTAGCCTGCTTGGCTGTTTTGATTTACACTCATCAATGCCTACCTACACTGGCAGGTCTCTAGATACCTTTAAAACCTACTCCATTACAGCATAAATCTCCTTACAACCGCTTGAACTTTCTTTGTGCTAGGACTACCTCCTGAAGGATATGTAGGCATCTGTCTGCCCCCTCGCCCCTTGAAAGCCATGTGGAACTACACATACTTCATTCTGTAGCCTTGACAGTCTGAGCTCTTGCACAAGAATCAGATCAGAAATTGGAGTCATTTCATTAAGTTATATCTGGATTTTTTCAGTTAAAGAAAGCAGACTAGAAACATTACTCTGCTATTCTGATGTACTAGCAGAAAATTAGCTTGAATGCACAGAAATATGCAGTTATAAATAAGTCAAGAAAGAATGAAGATGGCATTAAACAACAAAATGATCATGAGCAGTAACAGTGAGCTTTTTAAGGCTCTTTTAACCCCATTTTCCCATTATAATTTCCATTCGTTAATTTAAAACAAGTGTGTATTTTCCTCACTTGAGTTCTTTTTAGCTGTAATGGTCACCATGGTTATCACAAAGACAATTTAAATGTTAGGAATGCACAAAATTGATTTTTGGTGGTTCATTCTGGAATATACTTAAAACCCCTGAAGCCTGTGGATAACAAAGCTGGTTAAGGAAAGCTCTCTACTCAGTCATATTTATTTCATAAGTTTGTTCACCTGGATGGTTAAGACTCTAACAGTTAGGGCACATTCCTGAGAGATGAAAATCTGCATCTGGCCCTTAAACTGGCTATGTTTTACACCAAGGAATCATTGCGGGTTGCAAACAAGAGGAGCTATAATCCTGGGAATGGGCCTAGGACTCTCTCCTCCTCAGTTAGTACTTGTACCAGGCAGTTCCTTACAGAGGGGAGAATTTATTACTTCTGCCTCCAGCTGCGCCTAATTTCCATTCAGTGTAGATTAAAGTGGAGAGTGTTATACATATATCTGGGGAACCAGGCATTTGACTCAGGTTTCTAAAATATAGGCAGCCAGGATTTTTCTCCACTAGTCTCCTGAAAGTGCCCAGCTCTCCCTCTGTTTAAACGTGAAAACCTGAATATTTCCTTTAGGAGAACTCCTTCACAAGACATCTGTAATTAAGGTGCAAGATTTACTTATACTTCTTTTAAGATTTATCCTTAGCTGGTGGTCCTAACCCTTGTGCAGACCCTGCTGGCAGTGCTTTCCCCTCCTCCTCTTCCCTGCCTGCCTCCTTCTCTGCTCCATTGCCATCCACACCTGCTCTCTCAGGCAGCACAGGCAGCAGCAGGATTTCCAGAGGGGGAAACAAGCCAGCTCAAATCATCCCCACTGTGAGTATTCCATGTTAGACTCCTTGCAGCTCTCCAAACTCATCCCTGATTGCTCTCTTCGCTTTTATTTTTTGTTAACAAAAAGCATTAAGCTGGGAACACTGAAATCCCCACTGAGCTTTTCCCTTTTCCAGAACTGCCATATACAGCCTGGCACAGCTGTAATGAGAGTCTCAGAAACAAAAAAATCAAGCCAATGTAGTAAATTCCCACTGGAAATGATCACTGACATCTATAAAGTTTAACATTATCTTCTGTCTAATATAAAATCCCTTGGCAGAAATGATCCAAACTTGCCTTCACTGAATGTATTAGTGAAGATGGGGGATAACTCTTGCTAATAAATAGACTGTAAATACTCCATAGGCTTCCTGCATCAGAAATGAACAAAGGAAATGGAAAATTAAAGGAAAAGAAAGACAAAAGGAAATGAAGAAAAATAGGAAAGAAAAAAGTGTCTTCCTGTTTTATTCAGGTTTCTGGTTTTTGAGGTTTTTTTACTCTCTCAAGAAAAATAGGAACTGTACAATTACAAAGTCATTTTCCATGCATCTTGCTAGAGGGGGCATCAGATGAAATCCAACTTTTAGACCCAGCTGAGGGTTCATGCAGGCAAGACCTTCAAGTTATGTAAGTTCAATGGTTGTCCTCTTGGCTTTCATGTGATCATGGCCAAGTCACTTAATTCTGTGTTTCAGCCTTGCTTTTGCTCTGGTAGTGATAACCAAAGCCAACTGGTTTTTGCAACTATGCTTATTCTTAGCAAAATCTGAAGATTGCTCAGTAATTATTATTTTCGTGTTTTCCTCTGGAGGCGATAGAGATAAGGGAGAATTTTCCACCAGGAAAAAATCCAACATACAGACTGGGAGCAGATGACATTTACCAATCTGCTAGTAAAGCTTTGACTCAATTTATGGGACCAGCAGTCCCTCCACACTGCCCTGGGTCCTGTTAGCCCAGGAGTGAACATCTCTGCAGACACAGAGTGTGGGTCACAGTCTGAGGAGCTGTGATTCACAGCAGCGCCCTGAGCACAGGCAGAGGCTCCAGGGAACTGGGGCCAACAAGGGAATTCATGTGACTATTTTCATCGCGGGTGTAAAGATGGAATTTTCCAAATTCACATAATTTTAGTGTCTTCAGAATTTGGCATGCTGATTTGATTTTCTTGCCCAAACAAAAAGAAACACAGAAACATATAACTTCCAAAGAAGTTATATGAATTTTTCTTTTAATTTTCTCTTTTATAATTTATTTCCTCTCTCCTTGCCCTACACCTGCAAAACTGGGCTTCCTAAGGAATGTCCTAATCCTCCATATAATAGCATAGCAATGCTTTTCTCTTGGCTGGAGCTTAGAGAAGTTATGCCAAAAAAAAAAAAAAAGAAAAGAATGGAATTACCCAAGTATTCAGTTTATCTCAAAAGAGAGAACAAGCGACATTAAAATTGAGAAAATCCAGGTGTGTGAAAAAGCATATACTGCCTTAATCGAAACCCAGAAACATTCTAATTGCTAGAAAATGCTAATAAACGAAACCACTGGTTCCTTAAGTGAACATTTTACTAAATCACAGGCATTTAATTTCCTCTTGTGCATTTCAACAGCATGCATTGCCTGAAAATAAAGCACTAACAGAAATGTGAAGATTCTGTTTACCAAAAAAAGATTTGTTGTGACAATTAGACTTTCTTCAAAATGATATTTTAAAATATTATCCATCAGCTAAGCTCAAAGCACATAATTTGGCACTAATTTTCCTCTAGGTTGAAACAGAGGGCACATTTCAGTGAAGTGTCTTGAGTAACCCTAGGAAGGGAATTTAAAGGAGCTTCTCATTTGACTAAGGTGGTGGAAAGATCTGGCACTTTGGAAATCCCAGCGATGCAATATCCTTATATTTCTAATCGGAGTAACTTCATTCGTGCATTTTTAAAAGAACTTTAAGTGACTAACTGATAATTAACCAGCGGAATTGATTTTGATTTCAGACCATCAGCCCACACATTATTAGGGCCATTTGACTTAGGGATAGAAAATTCTCTGCAATTTGGAAAAGTGGACTTGTGAAGCAGAATTAAGACATTTTGCTTAGAATTACTCTGGAAGGTTTATATTAGTTATCTATATGTGATACGACCTCCATTTTATTCCTCTGACCAGACAATTGGAATATTCCTGGTCTTTCTATTAGAACCCCAGACTGGCCCTTGAGGTAAACTGAATTCCCAGTGGGCTTACCAATCTTCTCAGGACAAATCATTCATGCTGAAGGACAACCTCATTTCTTACCTTCCTTAGCTGCTGCAAAAGCTGTGGTAGCAGCGCTCCCCCATGCAGCCTGTTAGCCCTGGGAGCTGTTCAGACACCGCAGTGAGAGCCCCCCATTCCATCAAGGCCAAGCACTCAGCATTCACCTAACGGGACTCTTCAATGAGTTCAGTGCAGCTGTGAGCTGGCATTCACTGTTTGCCACCCAGTCCTCCCTCCCCTCTGCCCACAAAACCATGATTGTGCTGGCCCTGCTTTATTAAGAAAATTGGGTTATTAATGTTTGGGGAAATGTATGTCCCAAGGATACTGGTGCAGACAACACGAACACTGACAGGTTAAAGGGACAAGGTTCTGAGGAGCCAAGTCTGTGTTTGGGCTGGGACTGGAGGTCCACAGAAATGAATGGACCAAATAACTTCAAAAAAAGCACATTTTTCATCTCAGTGGTCACATTCAGTGCTTCAGTGAATTTTCTAAATTCATTGAAGATACAGAAACTGTTACACATTATTCTCCTATAAATGGAAGTTCAGCTCTTAATCTTTTTACAAACCTAATACAAATAACAACTTTGGTGAAGCTACACCAACAACTGGGAAGAAAAACCCAATGAGGATAGGTTCTTTGCTTTAGTAGAAAATGGGTGATAAATATAGCCTTGAGAACTGTGTAAGCCAGGCCAGTAAAAGTGTTACTGTGCAGAAGACTGGTAAAAGTCTAGCAAAAGCAAAGGAAAAATAAATGTGAAACAGTACAGAGATCTCAACTGTGCAAGGCTTTTAGCACAGTATATATAGCTTATAACTCATACTTCAGCAATATAAAAATATCTTTAATCAAATCTACAGAGGCTTATTTTAGGAAGGAATTCTGTGTTTCTTCTGACTCTACTCTTCAGCTGAGTATTTCACTTCCGTAGCTCACTTCCACACACCAGAAGCAATTGCTTTTCTACAACATTTACCCAAATTCTTTTCCATCCATTATAATTACAGAATAAATTCAACTTCTCTCTTTTAGATTTACAGAAGGTTTTTTGCATCTCCTGAACAGGAATTGATTTCATCCATGATGACAGGCTGCTTCAAGGACACTGACACATGTGACATCCACAGGGACTATCCCCATTTCCTGGGAAGGCTGGCATAATTTCCTCAGTCATCCTCATTTTCCTTTTACCATTTCCCCATGCTTTCTCAAAAATGTGAGTATCTCAAATACCTTGCTGAAAGACAGATCTTATAGATCTACATTTATCTTAATTTTCTGTAAACAGCCATTCCCACCTGCTCCGTTTGCTGTTCTGTTGAACAATGCCATCTCACAGCAGGTGAGCTGAAGTGCCTCAGCTCCATTAGAAAAAGTTCAGTCATGCACAGGATCTGAAATGTGAATTCTATTTCATCAGAAAGAAATACTTGCTGAAATCTCTCCTACTCCTTCACAACAAAAACCAAAATAAAACAAAGAAAAACAACAACAACAAAAAAACCCAAAAAACAAAAAACCAAAAAAAACCCCAAACAAACAACCAAACCAAACCAAACCAACAACAACAAAAAAAAAACCACCAAAAGAAACCACAACAGTGTCTACTTGCACAGCCCTGTCATCAGCTATTTAAGCCAGAGTCATTCACCTAAGATAACTTCAGATCTATCAGGCAAATTTAGCTGCCCAAACTTTTCTCTGCACAATTCTGAATATTTCATCCACATTATAAGCAGAACTCTTTCCTTTAATATTGACCTTCGTAATTTGACTTCTGTTCACTGTAAGTTCAAAACTGCTCCTTAGTTCAGGTAGGGAATTGCTTTTTCAAAGCAGCACCCTGAGGCACAGCAAAGTAACAAGGAGATTCAGCTGGCACGCTCCTCTCTGCACTCCTTGCTTGCCAACAGGAGTGAGCAAAGTGCTGCTGCCAGGAGGCCACCTGGTGTGAGCCACCTCTAGCAGCAATGCCCAAATTTATGGTAGTGCTGGTGCCTACAGACTGCAAAGCTGTTCTGTATGTCCTTGAGCACCCAGGTTTTTGTCCCATCCCTGGCAGTGTTCCAGGCCAGGCTGGATGCAGCTCTGAGCAACCTGGTCTAGTGGAAGGTGTCCCTGGGCATGGCAGGGGGGTTGGAACTATGTGGTCTTTAAGGTGCCCTCCACCCCAAATCATTTGATGGTTCTATGATTATCTGGAGGCTGTGGGTCCATCTCACAGCCTTGTGTTGCTCTTCTTCCCATGGGTGACCCAACTCAGCAAGGAGCACACACTTCCAAAGCATCAAGGTTGCAGGCTCTGGTACTTGGGAAAACAGGAATAATTTTGCTTACCCAGCCTGACAGACAGTGCCATGAACCTTTCTGGAGAATCCTTTTATTATGCCTGGCCCACAAAGACATAACAGGTGAGAATTTCTCTAAGAGATTAATGTCACAAAAAGAATATATTCTTGGGGAACAAGTGAGGAAAATTAAATCACGGAAATTTTATTAATGCTCATTCTGTCTACAAAAAAGCCCAAATCTAAACAGACAACAAAAATCACAGAAAAAATTCTTATACAAATAATTTAATAAATACAAAAGATTACATTTGCACTTACCAAACACAAAAACACTGAGGACTAGGTATATTTTATATACTGACCAGGAACCCTATCTCTGTTTAGGGTCCAGAGAGGATGTAACTTCACACTGCTGGTGAAAGGGTGAAAGAATCTGAGGATAAAATGAACATGTATAAAGTGGGAAATGAGATTTATGTGTGAAAGCCAAAGCCAAAGCAAACTGCATTTGTGTAAAAAAAAAAAATCTCAATACTTAGTTCACACAGAATTCAGGAGGTTTTTACACATATATATGGGGACCTGCTTACATAAACTCCTGTGAGGAACATGAACAGAATAATAAGAATAACAGATTTCTATTCTTAGTATTGAATCACTAATAACGAAGGAAATCAGTGCAGTGCAATTTCTTTTTCAAATACAATTCAGGGATGTCAACAAGCACCATTCCAAACTCATCATGATTTTTTCTGCCCAAGGCTGCGTGGGGAGAGACAACATCTATTTTCATTCAATGTACAAATCTGAAAAACAACACTGTAATTGAAGATTCAGAAATACTGGGTCTTGGAGTGGTTATTTTTCCCAGTGCTCCAGAATAATGCTTCAAAATCCCAACAGAATATCTTCATTAAAATGTAGGGGTCCCATTACATATGGCATCAGTAAAAGTCTATGGTCTAACAGTCTCTGTGTTCTCCAACAGGAGCTTTCCTGATTTATTTTCCCTGGAAGTTGTCTCTGCTTCCAGCAGACTGCCCTTGTCTGGTACAAGGTTCCCAGGTAGCATTAAAGCAGCAAACATCAGGAAACGACTTCTACTGCTTCCCCATCCTCTGCTTAGCCTCCCAACACCAAGCAAGCAGCCATTTGAGTTCCTTGCTGTTCCTCTGGCTCCTCCAGATGTTAGGATGTGCCACAAGTATGTGCAGGTGTAGATCCTTGGCTTCCCCAGGGAACTTCCAGCCCTCACCATCATGCTTTCACAAAGATCCTCACACTACACCTCTTGGCAAAGCCCAGCAAGTACTAAAAAAGAGCGCAATAGACAACTTCTTCCAACAACTTTTGAAGGTATCTGACTTTCTTACTGGTTTTTTTCCCCTTCTGTCTTTATTAACTTCACCTTCTAATTAGGTCCCATGAAGATACATCTCCTCATTTAACTTAAAAGGTTCATTGACCCTCTGGCGTACTGCTATAACCCGGTAACCTGTGAGTACGGTAATTAGGACATTATAAAACACTGAGTTGATCTGCATGCTTCACATTCAGAGGAAGAGACGTGTGCTGTGTTGCAAAGAGAGCTGGCTGAAGCAAGGGAAGCCCAAAGTGAAGCAAAAATTAATATTTTAAGAAAGAAAGTTGAGATTATTCACAAGAAGAAGAGATTGATTGGAGCAACAAACTTCAAGGTGAGTTGCTAAGGACAGCACTCAATTTGCTTCAAGAAAGCTCCAGGAGCAGTAAGGAATAAAAAGAGAGCAAAAGGCAGGAGAGGGAAGAGCAGCAATCACTCACTGACTTTTAACACATTCCTACTGCAGCAGACTCACATTAACAGAGCACATGATAAGAAACTAGCCAAGACTCAGCTCTTGTTTCATGCTGCTCCTGATGTGACCTGTGAGATGAAGATGGACCCAAATTGTCTTCACTGAATTCATACAAACAGTGATGTAACTCCACAAGGATATTCAAGCAAATTCAAGAGGCACAATTTAATCATCAAGGAAATTGCAGCACCTTTCCTAAAGCATTTTTCTTGTGAAGACAACTGGCTCATTCTATTCTTATTTACTATTACACTGTTTTTCAGCCAATAAAAGTAGAATGTGTCAAAACGCCTGGCAGCACCAAACACCAAGAGACAGATGAAGCTGCAGATACAAGCCAGTGCTATACATCACTGCAGGTACGAAGCAGGATTTCAAGCACTTGTTTCAGACATCCCTAAAAGTAATGGTTTATGAACCACATCCTGGGCTTTTTAATCATCACAGATATACTGCCTTCAACAGGAGTGCACTGCTAAATATACGTGTACTGATGCACAACATGATACTCTGAAACAAGTTTATCGAGCTTAGATCTATGTCAAAATAAAAAATACATTAAGTGTGTACATGGAAGTGTACTTGTACCAATGAAGAATGTAGCTCATTAAATTGCTAGATTTAATGACAAGATTGTTAACATTGCAGAGATATCTGCAAAATCCATTGGATCATCCTGGATTATCTCTTCAGCTATTCCTCTTACATAATTTTTAATTTCCTTGGCAGTTAATCCTGTTATGGAGGAGGCTTTGAACAAACACTTTAATTTTTGCAAATTGATTTCCATGATATCCCTTTTCCATTATGCCCCTTCACTGTTCAAGCTCTGCAATAATATTATGTAATGGAGCCCACACATCACCCTTCCCTCTTTTATAAAACAGTCACATCACACCATGTACTTTTACAGGCACCTCAGAAAAATGATTTGCTGGTTCCAAAACCCACACACAATTCTTTTTTTTTCTTTTTTTTTCTACAGAGATCCTGATTTGCTTCTTCAACATCAGTTATTTATCCCTGTAGCAGCCTGAAAAACCAGGCAACATTAGTCACTCCTGTAAATCCTGAATAAGCGATGTTAACAATTACAGTTTACAAAACTGTTACTGCAGGAGACATCTCAAAGTTCATCAATGAAATAAAGTGTGCCTTAAAGTCTACTGCTATTCTTATTAATCAAAGCTTTTCCACTTTATAGAAGCAGGCACACTTTGAGAGTACTTGTGTGTGGGGAGTTCAGCTTGCTATAATTCCATAAACATTCTTCCCTGCAGAATCACGAAGCCAAAGGGACTCAATCAGGTGTGATAAAACCTGGAGTGAAAACGCTGGGGTGCAGTTCAGTGACTGAAGGACTCACCTCCTGCCTCGCCAGATGTGTGCCTGTGAAACTGGGCCCTTAAAGCCCTGCATTGCACTTTTGGCCAGTAGAAAGAGAAAAGGCTGTGGTGATGTATACACAAACATCACTGCCTGTTCAAAAAACCTTTCTCCCTCTTTTTGATAGTTCTTTTTTTTTTTTAATTCTCCATTATATTAGAAGATGTAACACCACTGCATCCACAGTGAACCTAATGGTTTGAAAGGAAGGAGGTTCTGGAAGAAACAGCTATCCCAGTTTTACTGGGTATCTGACCATATTCTTTCTCTCAAATACCATCTTTATCAACCATGCTTTCTTTTCACATTAGAAGAAACTTTTCCGCTGGATGGTCAGCATGAGACCCAGGTAAGTGTGGAAGGATAATTTTGGCATTTGATTGTTTAAAACGGACTTTATACCACTGATAAACAAACCTCAAAGGACACATTCCAGGCAAAGGCAATGTCTGTAAGCATTTCAGGACTCCATCTCTCTCCAACAGGCAGCTACCCAGCCTTTCCACAATCAGCATAAGAACTCACAAATGTTCCCATTTCCTTTCCATATTTTCCTTGTTGTGAACCAAGGAGGTTCATGGGAAGCTTTAGAAAAATCTTCCATAAAATATTATGCAATGAAAGACATTTTCTCTGCTCAGACAGACCTGATCTCCAAACACTCTGGAAAATTTTGCAGATAATTGGAACTATACGAGCCAACTCTGGTCTAAGCTGTCAGAAAAGATCGGGAAGCACTCGCAAAGGACTAAGGGCATTTGGAAGCGTGTCAGAGGGATTAAATGAGGAATAAGAATTGTGAGGGTCTTTGAAGGAGATGGCACAGAGAAGAAAAGAATGGAGAGGAAAAGACAGCATAAATAATGTTTCAAAGATGGAAGTGTCATAATCAGGTCAAAAGGGAAAAAAAGATGGCTTTAGCAATCTGTGTGCTTATAGCTTGAAGGGAGATCAGAGAGCGTGTGTTATCACAGACAAGGAAGGATGTAAAGGGATCTGGAGGAGGAGATGTAAAATTCTTTCAGTCCAAGTTTTCTCACTGTAGAGCTCAAAACCTCTGTGTCCTAGCCTTGAGAGCATCACTATAAAAACATAAGCAGCATTCATAACCATTTCTGCTCCTCCTTTTTTCCAATCCCACATTTTACAGTTTAATAAGTCATCATGGTGGATGAAAAACCTTTGGCCGTATTTAAGGTATTGGTCTATTTACACAGCAGGTGCAACAAAAAAAGCTGCCCTTGAGTTTTCATTCTCCATTAGCCTTGCCAGCAAAGGAAATCTGTACCAGTTTAGGAAACCGTCACATTTTATGTGGCTGTGGGTAGAGAAAAAAGAGATGAGCAGGTAGCAACAACCTTGTCTCTCTCTTAGCTTGGGGTTCATTCCAGCTGCACTGTTTATACTTAGGCTTTGTTCTTTGGCATTTTCCCTTTAATCATGTATCTCTATTCACACATCTTATGAGAAGACAGTAAGGTTATGTGTACAAAGTCAGCTATTCAACACCAAAATTCAGGCTGTCTTCAAAAATCAGTATCAGGGCACATAGAATTGAAGCAACATCCTACAGAGCCACCTTGATATAAAATCTCCCAGGCTAAAAAGTAGCCATGTGTTCTCTCCTTTATGAACCAGCTACTTCCAGGGACAAGAAATGTGGCTGGATAATGGGCTTTGCAAGTGTTTTCTGGCAACAGAGAAACAAATGTATGCCCTTGTCCTCTGGTCCTCTGGGTGTAGGGTGTTCAACATCCTCGGGTCTCAGCCACTCCCTCTCTCACCACTTTCCAGGTCTCTTATTCTCTCTTCTTCCTGCTCAGGCACCTCACCTCTTTCTGCCCTGCTCCAATTCCCTTGATTTTATTGTTGGAAACTTCTCTTCCACTTCTGCTGAAACAGAGAAAAAGTCTTGAAAGGAAAAATTTGCTTTTAGAGTCAGCTGTCCTTGCCCTGATGCCCTGCCCAAGAGATGCAATACAGTTCCATGTTGTCCAGAAAATTTTGATATTAAGTTAGATTACCAGGAGAAAAGAATTAAACTGGAGCGCACTAATTGAAATTCACCCAGCAAAAATGAGCACTTTCTGAGCCCTTCTAGTCAAGAGTAAGTCATGTTCATGGACTCTGACCACAGATGAATGTGATGATAGGTGATCCTTTTTTT
>WEKY01052058.1:1208-149800 GCA_013390045.1 Picathartes gymnocephalus | reverse complement strand
AAAAAAGGGAACATGAACTCTGTTTGTTCATCATGTCTACAGTCCCACTTCTGGAAGCCAACATAGTCATACCAATATATCACTGTCACTGCTTGAAAAACAGCCCCAGATTTATGGCAGGCATAGAACCCTAAAATAAACATATAACAAACAGTTCTGGGACCAATAGAAGAAATAAAGCCTGATTTATTACAGATGAATTATAGCTGAATTTGCTAACAAACTAAGCTCTGACCAATCCTTTTCCCTTAGCTGAAACAGCCAAAATACCTATTTCACAGGTGACCTGCTTAGTGCAATTGGGGACGTGCTCATGTTAGTCTGTCCCTTACTGGTCCCTCCCTTTTTTTTTCTTGGTCACTTTTCAACTTGAAATCTGTCAGCAAATTGTGTATCTAAGTCCTCTATCTCCATGTAAAATTCAGCAAAACAGCTTGAAAGTCATTGGTAAAATTATATGTGTATTCTCTTCATACAGACATTAGTCAAAACAATAAATCTTAGATCTGTGCAGGATATTGATATTTTTTCATACTTTTCCAAGCATTGATACAATTTCTCCTTTGTTAAACATGTCTATAATATCTATTGATTCTGTAGATCATACAGGTCTGTAGATCATTTTTAGGTCATAGAAATAAAAAATTCAAATTATAATATGAGTGACCTGCGATAACCCGTTGAGAGATAACTGTTTATAGAGGAATGAGTCAAAGCCAGCCTTTGATACCTCTGACTGCTGATCCATGTTTATGCAGCAAAGGCACACTCACTGTGCTCTGGGGCACCTAAGTCAGAAGCTTCTGGGTCAAGCCACTAAAGATCTTTCAACTTGACTTTCACTTTGTTTCTTAAATGTCTTAGTGAGAATATCCAATATAAAAATATCCTGGTATATTGGATGTGATTTCTCCATATTGCAGGAGGAATGTCCAAAATGATGGCGCATTCCCCACAAGTGCAGTTTACACTATGGGTAACAAACAATGCCAAAAGTCAGTGACAGTGAAGACAAAGACCTCCTAATGTATCAGAGACAAAAATTAGTGGGGAAATAAGTAAGGGGAAAATTAAGAACCGGTAATACAGATGGAATAATCCCAAATCTCTGAATAATCTACAGCAATTTACACACCCTTCAGAACTGCAAAGTTTTTTTAATTAATGTGGCAAAGTAGAATACATATTGCTATTCCACCAGCCCATGTGAATACAGATTTCAGCCCTAGGAAGAGCATGTTCTTTCAGGGCACTCACTGATACCTGTTTGAATACCTTTTCTGTTTATTCTATCCTACCCTTTCCTATCCTACCAAATCCTATTCTTCTTACATCACACTTATTGCATCTTGTCAAAATCTTTTAGCTCAATGTTACACAATATTACTCAAAACTATTACATACAGTATTCAAAATTTTTCAGCAATTGTTTTATTCTCGGGCCAATCTTTTCCTAAAAAAAAAAAAAAAAGCAAATTCATATTACACTGACTAATTTATATTTTTGTAAAAAATCCAGAGAGTCTCACAAAATACAAAGTGAATCCTTGTGTTCCTGAAACTACAAGGGGATTTCATTAGACAGAAGGTACCTCTTGGTGCTGGGGCTATTAGAGTTAGCATCCCTACAGCCATTCCCATGGCCAGAAAATGCCAGCTGGTAGCTTTTGCTGATTTTTGTAGATCAGACACTAACAAATAATTTTGAACTTTTTGTAAGTAACCACTGGGCCTTATTTGAGTGTCCTTTTTCTTCTTGATTTCAGGAAGATCTGGGTGTAAGCTGAACATCTGTGGTCCTAAGATCTAGTGACTATGGGTTAAATATTGGAATTGTTTGGGTTTTTTATGAAAGGTATCTGAAAGCAGCCCCTTCCAGAATCAAAATGGCATTGGGTACTTTTATTCTAAGTGACTGCTGGAGACAAATGCCATCCACTTAGACTTCAATATTTGCTGTTGTTTTTGAGTTTCACAGCTGTGTAGCTCCTGACCCAAGTGTGTTTGACCTGCAAGTCCTAATGACGCACAGCACAAAGTGGGGTGACTTTGCAGAGTAGACCTCAGGGTCCCAGCATTAAAACAATGACACAAAAAGATAGCTATGAAACTAAATAAAGTGCTCAAAGTTAAAAATTCTCTTTTAAGATCAATGAAAATATTTTATTTGAAGAAGTTATGGCCCATTTCTGTTAATAATGAGGCTGCTGCCAGACAACCTAAGAGACATGTCCCCCCAGGCGATGGTACAGAACTAAAACCAAGTGAAAGAGATTACAATATATTAATTAATCAGTGGACTTCCAGCTTCTCATTAACAGTCTCCACTGAAGTTTCAGTAATTCCTAAGCATTCCATAATAAAATAGAACCCACTTCAGGGATTCAAGAAACAACAGATTAATTCAGCAAACTTCTGAACCTAGTGTGGGGATTGAGTTCTAATCCTAAATTTAAGGAGGATTAAGAAGGAAAATACCATGAACATAGAAAGGCCAAAACAAAACCAACCAGCCAACCAAAAAACAACAAGGCAAGGCAAGGCAAATTTTCTATCATAGATTCTTGCAAAAACCCAGGAGTTGGATTCCCGGATTATATTAAGAGATTTTTCAAAGGAATACAAATACTACCATCTGCAAATTAAAGGTTTGGGGGTTTTTTTGTTGGGGTTTCTTTTGGTGGTGGGTTTGGTTTGGGGTGGTTTTTTTTGTTTTATTTTTGGAGGTTTTTGTTTGTTTGTTTGTGGGGTTTTTGTTTGGGTCTTTCTGTTTTTGTTAGTTTTTGCTGATGTTGTTGTGGTTGGTTGGTTGGTTTGGGGGTTTTTTTTACGCTTTGACTTAATATATATAAAGTAAATGGTTTAGTTAGTGAAGAATCAAAAACTTTAAATTTTCTGAGACATTCTGAAGACTCCATGTCTCTAGTCAGATGCCAGGAAGCCTGGGCTTCAATTATTTTGCATCTTGTGGTAGACAAAGATTTCTGTTGAGTTGTGTCAAGGCTGAAGTGTGAACTTATTAGACTTGCTTCCACTTTTTAGAGACAAGAAGATCTACAAGTGGAGGAACGGACAAGCACAGGAGGACTTGGCTAAGACCAAATCCTTTGATATGTGTTTTCTATGGCACAGTGTTGCTTAGTCATGAGGAAGTGATGTAGGTCAAGCAGTCCTTTTTTGGAGCCGCATAAATACAGTTTTCTAAGAAATTTCACAGAGCACTCAACTCCTGTACATTTTCCTTAAGTGTATTCCCTGAAAGAAAAAAAACCAACAGAAAACCACTTTTCTTTTCCCAAGAGTTCCACTTTTCATCTTCAGTATGGTGTTACAAGTTCATGAGGATAAAAAAGACAGCAAAAGGCAAGGCAAAGCAGTAAGTCAATCCTGTTTATTCTAATAAGCAATCTTACTGTTTCAGTCATTATCTAGCTAAATGGTGCCCCACTTCAAATATTAGCATTATAAGTTCCCAAGGAAAAAAAAAGTAATTCTAAAATTTTTAACATTAAAAAAGTCTAATCAATACAAGGAAGAATGCCATATTCTGATAACTTTGAATTAGGTTTGCCATAAATTAGAGGGCTATAGAAAAATGTATTTCAGGAAAGGCTGAGGTTCTCCTTAACAAAAGTTACAGCCATTTTTTTTTCTAAATTAAGTCAGGATAACTCTAGAAGGGCTCTTCATCAGTTACTCTACTGATAAAATGCTGTCTATGTAAGGCAGTGAAGAGCTAAGGAAATTACAAGGCTCTCAAAGAAACATAAAGAAAAAACCAGTGACTGTATTAGAGTGGTCCTCTCACCCACACAATTTAAGTTTGCACATTACTTTTCTGTATCTCAGACTCAGTGCCAGGGACTTATTCAATGCATGGACGTATGAAGACGAACAATGGCTTTTTTCACCTTTACAGAAGTCAGCTCTACAACTGCAGTGAGCAGATATTCTGCACCATGCAATGACAGCAAGGGAGGATTGATTTTGAAGTTTAATTCTGATGTGCAACAAAGAAGTTGCAAAACTTTCTACAGAAAGTGAGGAATTTCTCAGCATGGATGAAAAGGGCTTATGTCAGTTTATATTTGATATCGGTTCTTATTTTTGCCCATATTTGAAAAGATTTTTTAAATTATTCTGCTTTAAGTCTGAAAAGAAAATCAAGCTAGGAACAGTGTAGAGATATTTAAAAGATTATCTGGACTACCAACCTGAAATGGAGCATTATTGCATAATTGCACAATATACTCTTCAAAGAGATGGTGTCTTAAGCAATAATCAATGTCTGAATCTGTGAAACAAAAGGAAGAAATTAGGCTTTATTAAAATATGCTTTTGACTGAGTAATTCAACAGAACAAAACATGGAAAGGGGAAAGATCTTAGTATTGTGTTAACAGGTTCACAAAAATGCAAGCAGGGTAACATCTGTGAGCCATATAAAGTAGGAGGCAGAGAAATAACAAATGAGACGGATGCTGTCAGAGATGGAAAGAATCACCTGCAGGATAAATTATTCCATCTAACCATCTCTAGCACAGGGACTTACAGCTGTCCCATGGGCACTGACTTTTTTAGCTGGTTTAGAATCTACCATTTTTTCTGCAGCTGCAGCACTGTGAACATACTATAACTCATTTTTATTGAGGATAATTTGATTTGCTTTTTTGTTAAATTTGTTTTGTGTCAAATGAAAACCCTAGGAATATTAGCTGCATTAATGTACACAATTACTAGCATTTTTTTTACCAATTGAATGTCATTTTGTCAGCTTGGTAAAGATCAGTAAGACTACAATAAAAAGAAAGCATGATTTTCAGACACATCTGTTAACTCTGGGGGCTCTCCCACTTTACTCAATACAGATGATGAACTACAGGCAAATGGCGCTCATTGGTTTTTTCCTGGTAATCCCATTGCACAAACTTATTTTACACCACTTTTAGGATGAGAGACAATCAAATGCACAAGTAAATACTTTCATAAACTTGGCATTCCTATGATGACAATTGTCTAGAAATTCAAGATAAATTCCACATTGGAAACACAAAGGTGAATGTGCAGTTAAGTTTGAGCCATTGTATTCAGAATACTAATTTATAGGTATTTTGTATTTAGAGAACGTAATCCACATTTCTAAAGTTTTCCTTTTATCAGTGAAATCTCTGTGAAAATCCAGAAGATTCCTCCCACAGTGACTTTGAACCACAAGTACGCTGACCTTTAAAAATCAACACCACTTTGTTGTTCCATTCTTATCTTTCCTCTCATTGACAACCATGACAAAATTGTTGGCAGACTGTCAATATCTCAGACCACGGACTTCCAGTGAGTCACCAGCTGTTTGGATACCTCGTTATTCACAGCCCACTTTCCTCCTCAAGCCTCAAGGGACCACTGGTGTGGGAAGTGCAAGATGTTAGTTGGGATTCTGGATCTGGCACCTTGACAATAAAGCTGTCCTGCCTTGAGCCCT
Source organism: Picathartes gymnocephalus (assembly GCA_013390045.1). Taxonomy (NCBI): domain Eukaryota; kingdom Metazoa; phylum Chordata; class Aves; order Passeriformes; family Picathartidae; genus Picathartes; species Picathartes gymnocephalus. The sequence goes on along the minus strand of WEKY01052058.1, from coordinate 144,322 downwards.
AAGGCAAGAGCAGCTGTACATCCAAGTGGAATTGAGTTTCACAGCTGCCATAGTGGGGTTTTGGCATATAAAATGCCTGGGCTGCTTTGGGGCCCCATACTCAGGAAGGCTTTGCAGAGTATGTTATTATATTAGTTTCATCCAAGGAGCAACAGAAAAGGGAGGAACAGACAAACATTTTGTGTTGCAGTCCCCGTGATGAAGCCACATCCTTTCCCCAGCTGTGGCAATGCTGCTGCAGCAGTCCCACTGAGAGGAGCAAAAGGAACAGGAAAGGCGAAGATTGCAGTGAGGGAGAGCAGGGCTGCAGGACCCCAGGAGGTGCTGGACTGTAGGAGCTGGGGATGGGGGAATGAGACAGGCTTGGCAGGCTGTCTGGGAGGAGCAAGGGAAAGAAGGTGAGAATAGAAAGAAGGGGATTTGTTTGGTGAGATGTTAGGCAACTGGTCACACTTATGATGCTGCTTTGATTAAAGAAAAGAGGTGACAGAGATATTTTTCCAATATCAACAAGAAAGACAATATAAATCAAAATATAAAAGTAGCTGCTGACCATGACAACTTAATACAGATTCTCACATCTCTTCTTAACCTCTCTTGATAGTATTACGTCCAACTTCTGCTCCAGTCATGGCATGTTGTGAACTTTGTAGCTTCTTTGGCTTCCTATGGAGACCTAGTAATCTGATTAGGTTTTTTCTTTTTTCTCAATTATCAAATAAAGACCAGCAGTAGGTACTTATGTACAGCTGACTAAAAAGACTCCCCATTTTAGCTTTTGACATGTATAAATGAATGTAAACAGTTAGGGACTACAGAGAGCATTCACTAGGAAAAAATAAGCAAAACTCTTGTTGAAAACCCATCCTGGTGATTTTTGTATTACATATTTGTGTCCTTATAGTATTTGAGCTAAATTTCTTTTTGTGATATTTTATAGAGGCATGCTTATAATCACACATAATTAGCTGAGTAAGAAAAGAAACACTGACTTCCTAAAAAGATACAATAGATTTTTTAGATCTTTGTTGCAAAACACAGTAAAAGGTGTCAGAAAACCCCCACACTTGAAAGTTTCTGGCCCAAGTCCAACTACTGCAGCTCAGGGCCATGCAAAATCATCTGCAGAGGTCAGAAAAAGCAGACCCCTGCCCATGTGACACTGAAATTATAAATCTTGCTTCTCATCACAGAGCTGCTTCCAGGTCTGCTTGGGTTCCTGGTGCTTTCAGTCCCTCAGTCAGAGCTACTTTGGTGTCTTCCCTGCCCGCAACCCTCAGGCACCCCTTCAGACTGAGAGAGATAAATACATGGATGGGGGCACTCTTCACAGCAGTATGATCAAGAGTGCCTTTCTAATGGCTTCAGGTGGACTTTGGAGTAGGCCTTGGTGCTAGTGCCTATTATCTGAGCAGAATAAAGCTTCATGGAATTGGAACCTAGCCGTATAAAAATTGTGAGTCATCCTAGGATCTGGCTACTATATTGATTCCACAAATTAGAAGGTCTGTTCCTTTTTGTTTTTCAGAGGTAGGCATCAAAGCTCTGTGGCATATTAAACATTGTCCATTAAGTGTGATATGACAGAAAACTACCACCTGGTTCTACTTAAACCTCTAAAAATTTGGGATCTTAAGCACAGGAAAGCCCTAAAATGCTGAAGCACATCACTGTCTCCATGCTCAACAACAGTAAGGTGGAACAGCCTAAAAATAAGACCCACCTGTTTAGGCCAGAGATGGCTGAAGACAGGTATAGATGACCAAAGGACTTAGTAATTAAACGGCAATGTACGAAAAACTCATCCAGAGCTTTTAGAGAAACATGGTCCTGATTAACAATCAGCTCCTGGCCTCCTTGAGGAAGCTGCTGATAAACTGTGGCTGGACTTTTGACCATCCTGAGCTGTGAGACTCATGTGGTTTCCTCCACCATGCTAATTCCTCTTTAACACCCCACACTTCTGCTTCTGATTCCCGTGATCTCTAGGGGATGTCTAAACTCAGTGCTGGGGGTGTTTCTTCTGTGCTGTGGACCTCCCTCCGCCTTTGTGAAGTTCCAAGACATCACAGTTCCTGGCAAAGCCTCTGCACAGCTGTTTCACCAATGGCAGATGGTGACTGTAGGATCACAACCCTGGAGCAAAGTGGGAGAAAGAACAGATAGGAAAGCTTCAACCTGAGTTAGTTGTCTTGCATGACATAACTGCAGTTACCTGCTTTCAAGATTACTAGGCACATTTTTTTTGTTCAAGTGTCTCATCTGAGGCTCTTTTCCTCGTTCCTCTAGTAAATTTGAGACTATTTATGTTTCTATTAATCTTCTATTAAGACATTTTTCATCTTTTATTTTATGATCTCACATTGGCTTTCCTTTGATAAAACATCTCTTCTGTTAAGGCACTTCTCTGTGATATTTGGATATAACAGACTTTGAAACAATTTAGTCCTTGATTAGCCTCTGCCTGTTTCTCCTCTCTCCACAACTTTCCTTAAACGTATCCCAAAATTTCAGTGAAAAAATACATTTCAACTTAAAACTTGAATTCTTGAGATTAAAACGTGTGCAGTGAGACACTATTTTTTATCTGAAATGGGGTAGACAGCAGGTAGCATTTAGTGCATTCCCTTTTTCTCGAAATTGCTATCTGTATTTTTTATGCTGTTGTTCTGTACCTTTGCCATATCTGTATTGAAGAACACATTAGAAAAAGAGGAAAAAGGAGGATAAAATGGATTTTTTGCCTCTCTGGTGTCATTTCTTTCCCCCATTGGTTTCTGTGAAACAATCAAAGCCATCTACCAAGGTAGCAAGAAAAGGTTTAAAATGTGTTTCTCCTCTGGTTTCCTGCTGCTGTGCCTGAGCCTCTTTTTCCCTTTGCCATTTACAGCACTGGTAGCTTCATTAGGATTACAACAACCAAACCTGCCCTTATTCTCCAAGGAGTGCTCCTCCTCCCCGTCTTCAATTACCAATTTAGCTTCTGCTGTACGTTCAAACCAGGCCCTTTTTCAGCTAGTTTGACTTGGTCAAACAAACAAGAGCAGCCCTAACCTGACCGTATATCCTCGTTGAAGGGAACCCTCCTGGGTTAACCCATCCTCACCTGGCACAGAGCCTCCCCAGCCATGTCTTTGGTCACCCCATAGAGTTGCAGGAACATGGATAAAGGCCAGGATCAGGGAGGGAGCTGCAGCTCCTCATGCCTTGGCCATTTATAACTGCTCCTAAGTCATCTCTTGGACCTAAGGGTCATGCACTTTAGCCAAAAGCGGTCTCCATGCCTGTCAAATCTAAGCAGAACAAACAGATAGCCCAGCTTTGAAAGTGTGTGCACCTTGCTCTTCACACTCTCCTCTTCCTTCTCACCTCCCAGGGACTGAAAGTTTTGTCACTGCTGACAGGGTCAGATTATCACATCACACCTACCCCAAGGAATTGTAAAATGTCTGTTTTTTCTGCATAGAAATATGGAATTGGATGCACTCCCAAAACACTGAAGGGAAACGTGTGAAGATAAGTCAGCTCAACAGAGAAACCATGAGAAGAATCATTCTCAGCCAGGGAAGAAAGCTGGCAAAGGACTCATCAGTGACCTCTAGAAGTTAAAAAAATCAGTGGTAATGTTCTGCCACCACAACAGGTAGCTCTCCAGTGGATTTTCATGAAACCAAAATGATGCTGAAAATAGAAGGACCTCCCAACAGCTTGTTCAGCACCAAGGAGGCACCAGTTCCTTTGGGAATCTGAATAAGAAATACGTAATTAGCTTATTGTATAAAGAATACATGTACTGTAAAAGGTGGTATCATGTCTTCTGCAGGGACCTTCTACACAGATTCAGTGAATCACAGGAAATCTGCTCTATCCCCCCAAAAAAACCTACTTCCCCTGTGTACAGCAAAGAAAATGTCATATTTTGTTAAAATCAGTTAGTGGAAATTTGTTTTAGCTGAGAAGAAAAAAAAAAAAAAACAAAACACACAAAAAACCCCAAACCAAAAGAGAAAAAAGAAGAAAAAGAAAAACAACAACAACAAAATCCAAAATTTAAAAAAAAAACAAACCTGAAAAGTAAGTTACTATCTACAATCTTGGTACATTTAAATGTTTCCTTGATTTTATAAACAAGGTTGCACTGACAAGTAAAACACCAATGTCCATCCTGTGTGCCTTTGAAAACAGCCATCAAGGAAGATTAAAACCAACATGATTTCCAGTCTAAAAATAAACTCTGAAAAGCACTGTACTGCATGTATCTCTCAGTCATGCTTTGTTCCTTTTGCACTGCTTTGGCACAGACGGCCTCTCAAACCAGCTGATAACACTGATCACCTTGCAGGGAGAGATAAAAGGAGTCTCTTTTTGAGAAGACTGAGAACTCTTCTCTTGTCTGTCTTACCACTGGGAAAACACTTGCAGCTCTGGGCACTGATTTCTGAACCCAGGAGGGTGAAGGTGGCCGTGCTGCAATCACTACATGTTTCACCATGGGCAGAAACTACAAACAAGCTCAGCATCCCCATTTCTGAAGAAAAATTACAGCAATTGCCAAGTCTAATTTTTTTCCTAATAGCACCTGTAAATAGACCAGATAGACCAGTTCTGCTTAATAAGCTGGTCTTGACTAAAATATCACTAAAATTAAGGGGCGTCTAGAACAACACTCTGCTTTACCCATACTGATGCTCTGATTTGCAGAAGAGAGGTGAAATTGTGCGCTTGATCCTCTCTATTTCAATCCAGAGTGCCCAACAGGTATGTACAAACCTTATGCTACCATCAAAAATTTCTCCATAGCAGGGCAACTGGTAGACAAATCTCTCAAATGGCTATTCAGACAGACTCAGAAATAACGGAATTTAGGCAAATCCAGGACAGCCTTATGTGTAAAGAGCAGAGCAGAGGGACAGAACCTCTTCCCTCGACCTGCTGGCCATGTTTCTTCTGATGCAGCCCAGGACACTGTTGGTTTTCTGGGCTGCAAATGCACATTGCAAGGTCATGTCCAGCCTCTCACCCAGCAGCACTCCCAAGTCCTGCCAGGCAGGGCTACTCTCCATCTCTTCATCCCCCAGCCTGGATTGACACTGGCCTTGTCCTAACCCAGGTGCGACCACTTGCACTTCATCTTGTTAAAACCTCTGAGATTCTCATGGGACCAGTTCTTGAGACTGTCCAGGTCCCAAGGCAGGCTGTACTTCAGGTGTGTCAACCACACCATTCAGCTTGATGTCATCTGCAAACTTGCTGAGGGTGCCCTGATTCCTTTGTCTGTGTCATTAATGAAGATATTAAAGAGGACTGGTCCCAATACAGACCCCTCAGGGGCACCACTTGTCACTGATGTCCATTGGGACTCTGAGCCATTGACCACAACCCTCTGGATGTGATGGTCCAACCAGTTCTTTATGCACCAAACAATTCACCCACTGAGTCTAGCTCTTACTAATTCAGAGACCAGGATGTTATGGGGGACTGGGTCTAAGGTTTTGCAGAAGTCCAGATAAAAGACATCTGTATCCCTTCCCTTGTTCACTGATGCAGTCACTCCATTACAGAAGGCCACTGGGTTGGTCAGGCAAGACTTACCCTTGGTGAAGCCCAAATCACCTCCCTGTTCTCCAGGTGCCCCAGCATGGTTTCAGGGAGGATCTCTTCCATGCCCTGCTCTCCAGGTGCCCCGGCATGGCTTCAGGGAGGATCTCTTCCATGCCCTGCTCTCCAGGTGCCCCAGCATGGCTTCAGGGAGGATCTGTTCCATGCCCTGCTCTCCAGGTGCCCCAGCATGGCTTCAGGGAGGATCTCCCCAGGCACAGAGCTGATGCAGACAGGTCAGTAGTTCCCAGGGTGCTTCTTTTGACCCTTTTTGAAGATGAGTACAGGGTTTCACTTTTTCCAGTCACCAGGGACCTTATCTGACTGTCATGGATTTTCAAATATCATGGAGAGAGATTTGGCAACTACACCAGTCAATTCCCTCAGGACTCCAGGATGCATCTTATCAGATCCCATACACTTACATACATTCAGGTGCCTCAGATGATCATGAACCTGATCTTTACTTACAGTGGGAGGGACTTTGCCCTGCCAGTCCCCATCCTGCTTTCCATCCACTCAAGGTGTGGGAAGAGAGGTTGCCATTGAAGACTCAGGCAAAAAGCTTGTTGAGACCCTCAACCTTTTCCGCATGCACTGTTACGAGTTTACCAGCACTGTTCATCAGGGGCGTTCACCTTCTCTGACTTTCCTTTTCTGGTTAACACACCTGTAGAAGCCCTTCCTGCTACTCTTTGAGTGCCTTGCCAAGTTCAGTGTCAGCTTCACCTTGGCCTTCCTCACCCTATCCCTACACAACCAAACTTCTCCATATTCTTCAGAGCTGCCATCTCATCCTTTGCCACTGCCTCTGCATTTACTTCTTTTCCTTTAGCTTGACTGGCAATTCCCTATGCAGCCATGCCAGTCTCTTGCCTTCCTTGCCCTATTTCTTGCTCCTGGGGATTGCCAGCTCTATTGCTACTTTCATAACTTTTTGCACGGAAAAAAGGTGCTATGAATTATACACTGTTGTGCTCCAGAGATCCCTACCAATTCAACCTACAAATCTCAGTGCTCTCCACATTTGCATCTTCTGAAAGACTTTCTGAGCACAGTGCTGAGCATTTCAAGTATTTTATGGCTACTTACAGGACCATCAGATACCAGAGTCTTGTTGATGCTGTGGGCTGAGAGAGAAGCAAAACCTCCAATTCGCTGAAGGCCAGGACTGCTATGCTGGCTTAGGAGTGCTCTGCCGTGAAACCTGTGGTGGTCAGACCTCAGTGAGCTGCCTTGTAGGGGTGACCTGAGCTGGTAGCAGTGACTGTCCCCTCCAACTCAGTGATTGCACTGGAGGAAAGCTGGAGAATGGAGGAGACTCCTGCTTCACGCTGGTTGGTCGGACAAGTGCTACAGTTCCCTTCCTGCAGGGGCTTGGCAAGAGCAGTCCCATTCCTTTTCACACTCCCAGAAGGTCAATGTCAATCTATTCAGACCTTCTCAAACCTATTTTGGTTTTGCTTCTGACAATTCTACTGAGGCAACCTTTGGACAACAACCGTGGAGAGCAGTGGTTTGATAATTCTGCTGTGGTGGCTGTCCTTCGGTGCTGCTACAAACCCTTCTAAACCACACTGCTCAGAACACGTGGAAATTATGTGCAGTCTTCCAGGAAGCTTTCCATTTGCTATTCATTTCCAGCAGCAAGAAAGCCTTCCTCAGCTTTCCATTTTTAACAGCAAATCAAACTAAGTCTGAAGATTATTGTTTTCCTATGCAAAATGAATGAATAATTAATTGTCATGGGATTTCTCTGTGCAGTTCCTATCCCTGAAGAATTAGATGGAGTTCTTAAGATTGAAAACAATTAATGAACACAGGATGTGCAGTCTCTGCATGAACATTTTGGATTATTCCACATCATATTCTGCCAATAATCCCACTGTTGCCAAAGCGCACATCCAAAGCTCAGAAGTTACATCACATGTAATGAGGATACATTTCCAATAATTCCCCAGATGTGATCACTTTTAATTTCAGTGGAACACTGGCAACAATACACACCCAGCATGTACTACAGTGCCTGTAAAAGAGTCATTAGGGTGGGATGCAAATATTTGAAATGAACAATGGAGAAAATTTGGCAAGTGCTAATAGAACCATTAAAATATCTGAATAACAAGAGAGATGTGTACTGTTGCCCACAAAGGAAGGGTTTAAAACTATTCAGACCCAGAAAATTAAGCTCTACGTGTTGTTAAGGAAACCCAGCAGTGTTACCACCACTGTATTGCAAGCCAGACTCTCAGCCAAGCTCTCACTGCCCATGCAGGTGTTCCGATATCATGATTGCTCACTGCCCTATCAATTTATAAAGGGTACCTTGGGACAGACCCAGACTAAACCCAAGAAATAGAAAGGATAGGATTACTTTACAGCTAACTATTATGTCTCCAACCCTGGCCTTCTTCACTGCAGACTCTCCACTATTTTCTAGCATAGACTGCTTTAAGAAAACCCACAGTCTGGAAACAGCTTCTTTTAATATGAAAAATCTTCTGTGGCCTGTCAGTATCCTTGCTCTAATGATAAAGGACATCCCCTTCTTATCTGGAAAGTGCATGGCCACACTGGGCTTATTCCAATTCCTAGAGAACATATGAATTGATAACACTTACATAGAAGTATAAATTTGTTTCAGTGGCTTCTGCAAGCCGAATGAACTCAAATTGCCAGAACACCTTGTCTGTTTCTTCCCAGCTGTAGATGCTATAAAGCAAATCCTAGCAATTAATGAATAAGCATCAAAAAGTCTTGAAGTTGCTTTCAATGGAAAATCAAATGATTGAAATTTTTTTTTCAGTAATCAGCCCCCTGATGACATAAAACTGATCTGGAAATCTCACAAGCACTGTCATTGCAACATCAAGCAATTCAAGTCTGTGATGGCACAAAGCCAGCTTGTGATATCTTGAGGGCTATTCCTGACAATAGAAAATGAAAAGGATATAAAAGAATAAAGTACCTTTAGAGCTAAACGGAAACAAAATTTCTCCATAGATTATGAAAACAGTGGCCCAAAAATCCAGAGAGATCCAAGAAGTATCCCACCTGAGAGGAAAACCCTTCCATTTCCATTCGCAGTTTTGTAGATACCAGAGAAATCAGAGAAGAAACTTGGAAGAAGTCCCAGAGATATGAAAAACTTCTGACAATTTTGTTCACATTCACAAACATAATCATTGAGGAGACAATACTTCATAAATTCTGATATTTCTGATGAATATGCTGAACATGCTGGGAATTTACTCATCTCTGACTTTCAAAACTGTTGCCTTTTGACTTTGAGATGAAAGCTTGGATAGGTCACCAAGTAACTCAGACTAGTTCATCTGTTTTCCCCTAGCCTGTTTCTTATCTCATGTCTCATGAAAGACATTAAACATACGGACTGTAAGGAATCAAAATACCATATACTACTGCATAAATGTGTGCAAGTATCTCAGTGAATCTTTTGGGATAAAGGGAATGGATAGTGGTTGAATTCCTTAGGAATAAGAATTGAAAAATATATTAGAGTACTCTTGAAATTGTACTCAAGAGCCCGGCGTTCTAGCTGCTGTTTTGTGGAGCCGGGGTGAAAGGAATGCTCCATCCTGGGCCTAAGTCACCACCTTAAGTGGTTCCCTCCCTAAGACAGGTGTCCTAAATCCTGCTGTTATTCTTTTGTGACGATTATGCTTTGTATGAAAAGGAACTTGTTTTATACAGTTCACTTATGCCCAGAAGGAGAAACCTCACTCATCTCGTAATCATTTTCAGAAGCAGTGTCCCTGAAGATGGCACATTTGGAAATGACATTATTTCATACTGCTGCATAGCAGCAATTGGCAACCCAGTCTATCAAAGGTACTACTTGAGCAATATAAAATAGCCAACACCCACAAGGAGAAACAGATTTCTTTTCTATCCCAAAATATACCTCTGCAGAGTACCTGTGGTATTGCATTTAATCTAATTTACTAAAGGAGAGATGAATCCCCTTGCTGCAATCAAGCTATTTTTAAAAAGAGATTGGTGATTCAGCTGAATGGTGACTAAACCACTGACAAATTTCCCCTGTCAGCTTGTGTGTATAAAAAGATGCTTTGCTGGAATGTATCATCTGCAGATACCACTATCTTTTTGGAGTGATTGGGGGTTTTCCAGTCAAAGAACATTACTTTAACTATTATTTAAAATTGTATGCATATGAAGCTTTTAGCCTGTTTCAGAGAGGCATCAGGTCATACAATTGAGCTGTATTGGGTTTTCATGGCTAGGTTTTGGTCACAGTTGGGGCTAGGAGTGGCTTCTGTGGGCACTTTCCAGAAGCTTTCCCCAAGTCTAACAGAGCCAATTCCAGCTGGCTACAAGATGGACCCACTACAGGAGTGAGACTGCGAGAGGAACAGCCCTGCAGACACCAAGGGCAGTGCAGAAGGAGGGGCAGGAGGTGCTCCAGGTGCTGCTGCACAGATTCCCCTGCAGCCCGTGGTGAAGACCATGCTGAGGCAGCTCTGTCCACGGGGCAGAGATCTGCCTGCAGGCCCTGCAAGGGATCTACACTGAAGCAGGTGGATGGCCAAAGAGGCTGTGACCCCATGGGAAGCCCAAGGCTCACTTTGTAGCCATTCATGGAGGACTGTCTTCTGTAGATGGGATCCCCCCCACTGGAGCAGGGGAAGAGTGAAAAGTTGTCCCCCTCAGGAGGGAGGAGTGGCTGAGACAAGGTCTGACCACAGACTTCATTCCTCATCCCCTGAGCGACCGGATGGGAGGGAAGTAGAGAGAAAGAGGAGTAAAGTTATACCTGGAAAGAAGGGACAAGTAGGGGAAGGTGCTTCTAAGATTTGGGTTTATTTCTCATTATCCTACTCTGATTTAATTGGCAATAAATTAAACTAATTTCCCCAAGCTGAGTCTGTTTTGCCCATGACAGTAACTGGTGAGTGATCTCTCCCCATCCTTATCTCAACCCACAAGCTTTTCACTGTATTTTCTCTCCCCTGTCCAGCTGAGGAGGGGAGTGACAGAGTGGCTTCAGTGGCTACCTGGTGCCCAGCCAGCATCAACCCACCACACAAGCCCCAACAGAAAGAACGTGAAACAGGTATTGCACAAGACCATTAGCAGAAACTGCTTGTTTAATTTACTTTGTGTGAATTGAAAGTATCTTCTGAAAGGATAAACAGAGATACAATCCCACAAACAGAAAAGCAGTCGTCCCCCATTCTGAATGTTAGTCTGCATCTCAAAAGGTGCAGGCTGAGTTGCTTGCTCTCTACAAGTTGCTGCCTTTGGCAGGTACAGGATTACATCTATGGACTAGAGATGACTCTGATGCCTCCTACAGCTGTTCCTGCTTGCAAACTTCCAGTTAATATAATTGAATAAGGAGGGGAGAAGGTGAGTTTTTAATTTACATCAGCAGAGAGAAAGAAATTAAATCCATAAAGTAAGCTAAACCGGAAATGAAGTTGAGGAAACAACTATTACAGTCCCTCGAGTAGGGCACTTAATTACTCTATAGCTCCTTTGGAAAGTGCCTTCCAGGGACTATAGCAGATGCTCATGCTCACGACATTTATCAGGATGAAGTTTGGAATATAATAATCCTGGCAGTTCACTAGTGGGTTGGCTTGGTATTGAAAAACTGATTTCCTAGGAAATTACTTTTTAAGATCTACCAGTAGTTCTGTCTGGTTTCTCTGATGATTTACAAGACTAGACAACCTGTTTTCTTGCCATGGTGAGAAGAAGTCTTAGACAGTATAGATGAATGTTTGTCCTTCTCTTCACCTTGACTTTAAAATCTCACAGTTTATGTCAGTGAAACTTGTTACACATTTAATTAGCTATTTTGTTGATGCAGATTTAAAGACAGTTTAGCAAATAGTCTGTCTATTATTTCTATCCTCATAAGTCAATAATGAAAATTACGTTGCTCAGAGGACAGCATATGCAAATAAATGTGCATATGATAGACTGCAAGCAGAATTCACTGGCATCTAATAGGTGTTTAATTGCTTTGGAGTGCTACTAAAAAAAGCAATATTATTAGGATGTTTTTCTTGCAAATGGGTTTTAGAAGCATACGGTCAGTGCTGCATAATCGCAATCTTATAATTAAAGCTAAATAGGTTAGAAATTACAAGGTAGAAGAAAATAAAAGCTCAGCAGCAAGTATATGTATGGCTAAACATGGATTAGTGTGTGCTGTGTGGTGCTTGTGGGTGCACCTAAATAGCTGTGCTCCAGCACTGCACCTGCCAGGAATTGCCATTATGGCTTAGGAGGAACTGTGGTTGTCTAAGGAGACCTGGGGGAAACGAATCCTTAGCTAGGGCTGGCAGGAGTACAAATTAACCAATTAAGGCACCTGTATCAATATAACCATCCTGACTCATTGTTTAATGGGATAATTGGAATTCTGTAGAGGAAATAAAGTTGATTACAGGGATTAAGCAGAGGGAAAGCTTTCTAAGCATTTGTCTCTTGCTTGTGACAAGCTGTAGCTTATGAGGCTGCTGACATGGAACAAATTGCAGTATGGGGAGTAAAAGGTCAGGTCATTACTTTTTAGAGCTTACAATAAAATTGTGTACATGCTTGTCTATGAAGAAATAGACAAAGCTCTGTGTGTTTAAGAATAAACATGCAGTCTATATTCCAACTTTTTGTATGTATCTGAATTCCCAGAATGTTCTAGTTTTACCTGATAAATTGTTCTTGGTATAATGCAATTACACCAGATATATCTGCAAATATAGCAGATTTTACCATCATTTTACATGCATCTATGAAATAATTTGCAATACAATCCTAGGTGTCTACTCCTTGGTTTTCAGAGGTGGATTTGCCCATGAAAGCATATGATGAACAGATGGTGGAAGAGAAAAAGTCAAGGAGATGAGGGGCTAGTTGGGTTCTTCAATCCAAGGAAATAAGATGCAGATGATTTACTCTCTATAAACAGAAGACAAACTGATCTCAAGAGAGAAGGAAGAATGGAAGCAAAATTTACACTATTCTCAGGAAGCAATCTATCACAGAAGGTCAGCAGGCCTTTATGTTTGAAGAAGAAAATGAAAAGGCATCTGTGGTTTATTGTGTCCAAATGTATGATTTCCTTTGAAGGATTCAAAATGGAAACTGAGACCTATGTAAGTTCTCTTGCATATTTCTGAAGAGTAGGCTGATTATTTGGGAGGAGAAAAAAACAAAATCAAGTACAGTGAAAGACCTAGAATTATCTTTTCTTCATGTGTCAGATGAAAGTTTTGGGTGTACAAGGCTTGTCATATTTGATCTAGGATATCAACAGAGAAACAATAAAGAACACATAATGCCTTATTTATTCCCATTCTCCCATTTTTATTTCTTTTTTTTTCTTTTTAATTCCTGCTGTTACTCTTTGCAGGGCACAGATCTTTAAAGGACTCCAGCTGTAATGAACTATATTTCTCAGGATGCAGATTTTCCATTGGTATAATATGAGAATTTTATAGCTCAGTCTTGGAACTGCAGGAGCACTGGGAACCCTGAAATCGAGTAAGGGCCAGTATTACAATTCTCTTTAGGCTACAGAAATTTGCAGAGCAAAAGTCTTCCATTTGAGGAACTTGAAATAATTTCCTTTCGGTCAAAAATGTCCAGCCATCCTGTTCCAATTTAGTGAAATTCTGGCATTTCAAAATTTTGCCTAATTTTACATCCAAACCCAAGATGACAAAGGACAGAAATTCTCTACTCAATAATGACTGACATTGCCTAGAATACACAGCACACCATAAAGTTATTGAAACGAATAAAATAAATGAGTACTCTCTAAGCTCCAGAACACATAATGAAATGAAAAATAATGAAACACATAATGAAACACAGAAGTCCATTAAATTTATTATTTTCTATAATGAGAGTCTACCCATCTTATCAAACTTCTATGATAAACTTTGCCCCCTCTGGGCCTGATGAGTTTTGCAAATTGTACAAATAAAACAATTCTTACCCAGCATTACACACACAGAAGAAAGACGCACGCTGACCAAAAACAAGGATATGCAGAAATTCTTTAAAAGAAATCACATTGAACAAGCCATTAGGATCCTTCTGTAGAAGAAAATTAGAACAATCACATTAGGACAAGAAGATGACCAAAAAATATGTACTTTCTATAAGTCCATGATGAAGTTCTTGTTTCAGCAGATGCCAGATTCTGCTTTGAAATCTGTTTATTGACCTGTAATTATGCAAGCAGGATGACTCAAAGGTAATTGACAAGAGAGAGAAAGAAGTAATATGTTCCTGAATGTGCTGTTTTCTCATGACAAAACGCTCCAATACATGTAGGTCTTGTAATTAAATATTATATAAAATTCTTGCTGAATACAACTATCATGGCTTCCAGATATGTCTGTCCTGGAAGAGCTCACACACACACACAAAAAAATTACATAACAATAAAAACAATGTGTTCTGTGCTTGGCATTTCATATAGTATAAGGTAAAGTATACTCTTTGTTGCCACTTGCAGCAACAAAGCCAACAACAGCAGCATGTGATTAGGACTCTCAAATCTCTCCTTTATCTGAGATTGCTTTCTGAAATCAAATTCAGGCAGAGAGAAAAGGAGAAACAAACAAGTTTACTGCAGCTCTGCAGTAGCAAATAATCAAGATAACTACTTGAGAAACATAAATGAAGCACCAGATTCTTCAAATAATATGATAATTGAAACACAGGTGTTGAATATCCAGTTATGTGGACATTTTTCTCCTCTCAGAAAATGGTAAAGGTACAGAAGGGTTAGCCTGAGATGAACGACAATGCAGGGGAAAAAAGAGCCCGTCTGTGAACTGGAGGACAAATCTATCTCAACCTAGAATTTGTCACTGGCTGTGTTGTACAGGCAGTCTGTTCAAACGCATGACAAATGACACTGCTATTCAAAGAGCAGACATAACCCAGGTTGCCACAGTCTAAATTGTTACCAATATTGTCCTGTGCACCAAGAAATGTCATTCATTCAGCTGTAGAGCACCACAGGCTGAAGGTGTGTTTAAGAGGAAATTACAGTTAATACAGTAGAAGTTATCTAATAGATAGTTATATGCAACTAACTTTTATGGTTTGTTAAAAAAACAAACAGAGACCCCAACCACTGAGGCTTTTAGCACCTCTTTTTTGCAGTTGCACTTCATTTCAGGAAATGAGAAATATTTAATCTCTGGTTATAAAGAAGCAATATTTTGACATCAGGTCTGGGGAGCAGATTCATCCAAATGCTTCGCATCAGTCCTTGATTTGCACAGCTACAAAGAAAGGGAGCATCTTTGACTTATTTGTAGCCCCTTCCTGTCTTTTAAAGTATATTTTAAGAAGGGCATAGATTGTCTAGCCAATGAGTTAGACTGTATGCATAGAAATATCTGGATAATAATGTTCTGGCTTCTTCATACACCTTCACGGAGAATCTTGGCTTCAGGCCAAACAATTGCAAAAGCAAAGCTTTTTTCCCCTCAGCATTTTAGCAAAGTGCACATAATACATCTTTAAGTAAATTAATGTTATAACAGGTTTCCACTGATCTATCTTGAGGAGTCAAATGAGAACCAAAAATAGATCCTGTTTTCAATTTCCCCTGAGCAGCAAAATGATTTGAAATCCTTCCTTGCCACAGGAAACAGAAAACCCCAAGTTTGACAATGATTCAGTAAATATATGTGCCTGTTAAGTATTTAAATCCAGGAGCCAAGGAACTCTTTATTAGAGGAGGACTTGCAACTTATCCAATAAAGGTAGGAAGCAAGAGCGACCCTCCAAGAAAACCCCTTCCTCTGTAGTCAGATGCTTTGTGGCATTTGCAACGGAAATCTCAGCTCAGAGTATGCAGCAGATGTCAAAGCCACTTCTGCAGAGAGGTGCAGAACACATAAATAGCCACACACCATAAGTATACCTATGCTTTAAGGGACTGGCAAAGTATAGGTGAAGATATGAGCAGATACTATTTATAGGAATAAACAGTACAGGCCAAAAAATAGATTGTAACTTCAACCTAAATGAAGAAAAGGGGAAGCCCCCTGACTTGGAAAATTCCTGCAGAATGGCAAAGTCATTGAATCAGTAACAAACACAGCAAGCATTTTAAAGCAGAAGAGCCCTTACCTTTAGGGCTGATGGGATTATATGCAGTTTTTCAAGTAACTACTCCTTGATTTATCTAAGTGATTGTATTTTCAAAAATGGAAACAAGATGATCTCATTTGAAGGTTTAATACTTCCTTAAAATATTTATGTAAAAAAAGTGATCCCTGGCAAGGAGATTTGAATGTGTTGAAGGAGAGGACAAAAAGTGGAAACAGTAGCTCAGCATTCAGCTCAGTTTTAGTACATACTTTTTAAAAAAGGATAAAACCATAGTGTATGATTTCATAGATATAGTTGAGATCAAATCCCTGAAAGAAGATTTCACGGAATGTACTTGACAGGCATAAAGCAGACCATCTCTAATTTTTCTAGAAACACATGCATGTTAAATTATTTTTCTTAATTCCTGTTAGTAGAATTTGCATCAAGTAACAAAAATTAACCATTTTTTGTATCATTGTCGCTAATGTGATGTTCTGTTTGTTTTTCAGCAAGGCATATGTATAACACCCATCACTAGTGGCAGTGGCAGTGTAGCATGACTATCATGACATCAAGCTAATTAGGATTAGCCTGAAGAAAGCAAAGGATGCCCTCCTCTCCAGCTCTGTAGAAGAAAAGGAATGGGGAGAACAAGGGAAATATTAATAATAGTTTATATAAGAAGCGCTTGATTTTGTTCTGCTTATGTGGAATTGCGGCTTAATAAAGTGAAAAGAGAGAAAAGGAAAGTATTTCCTGGCCCTCAGAAAAATAACAAATGGGTTGTTAATTGGCAAGTGTTTAAAGGGCTGGTTCTAATCAGGGTAAATGGGCTTGTTTTTCCAACACTGGGTCTCACATCAAAACAACAAGAAACAATTGAGAAATCTTTGCTGAAGAAAGCAAGAGGAAGTGGGTTGTCACCAGCTGTTCAAAGACAAAATCCTGCAACAAATATGTAGCAGCAGATGCCATGTGAAGCACAGGGAATGTAAATGCATATGAGTCATCCCATAAGCTTAGGGGGCACAAGCTGCAGGCCAGATCCTGAGGGCAAACATTTTTGTGACTTTAACCATCTCTCCACTTGCTTTGTACTGTGTTGTGTTCTAGTGCACTGTATATTTTTTTGGAAGAAGGCCTATGGTATCAAAAAATGAGATGGTTCAGCATTATTGTCTGTCCAGCAGGGAGAAGAATTTAAAGCACTCCCCCCTTTCCCCTCTTTTTTTAGGTTCATGATAATAATAAAAATCGTTAAAAGGATCATTTTTATAATTTCCAGCATTTCACTACTTGTTTTACACTTCTGTTTCATAAACTGGCACACTGGGAAAGGATAGAAAATTGGCATAGCACCAAAAGTAGAAGAACTACCTGCTGTGTTTCACAGAGATAATCCCAAGGATCCCATCTCACGTTGGTTGCCCCTGGGCAGAGGGATAAGACCTTCCAAAAGTTAAAGTACGATGGAACATGAAATGAAAGTGACAGAAGGATCCTCTCCAGGAGTTTTCAATAAAATCCTGTTTCCCTAAAAGAAATAGCAAGAAAGAGGCAGAGGGAGGAGTCCCAGACTCAGCTCTTGCCTTGGCTGTCCCAGCTATACATATTTAGGCACTCTCATACTCTAGTCATTATAAAAAACACACTCATTTGCACAATTCCATAATCTTATAAGAAAATAGGTCATTGGGGATTATCAAATTCTCATCCATTTAATTTCAAAATTCTCTTCTTGTTTTCCCCCAGCAACACCAAGCTCTCACATGAAGAGGAAAAAAAGGCTTTAGCAGAAGACTTTGCATGGAGGTGGATCTACATTTTAAATCCATTTTTATGTTCCATGCTACCACGTTCCACTGTGACAAATCCTGAGGATTCCCTCCTGCCAGTTGCCCTCAAGGCAGCCATCCCCAGTTTCTCCAGTGAATTCATGCTGCTTAACCTGTCACAAACAAGGAGAGGCTTTTTGTGCTTTAAAGGATAACTCTAGAGCTGACCGGAAAGAGTGATTTAATTTTGTGAAAATATTATGATGTTTTGATATTAGAACATACTGATATGTCATCTTTCCTAATTTAAAGAAAAAAAAACCAAAAAAAATGGGAGAGAGGGAGTGAGGAGGATGGGCCCTCAATAGCTGGTGGTGCAGACATTTGGAAAGTCACCTGTGTCAGAAGGGACACTGCAGGAGTATCAACCCAGTGGGGAAACAATGACACTCTGAGGTGCATTGGGTGATGATTTGCAGGCTCCATCAGGGTGATGCCATGAACTTGGTGGAACCTGTCACATATACCTGCAGACTCTATCTGTGGTCAGGGGAGGCATGCAAGATTATCATTTTCTTTGGGATCTTTTATCTGCAAAGCTACTCTTTAAGAAACAAAAAACTCCAAACACATTTGTACCTGATCTCAGGAAGGAGGCTTGAGGACTGGGCTTAGCCATGTCTCACTGCCGAGCACAGGCAGGAGCCAAGCATTAACCAGTCCTTCTTCTGTACCTAGGCAAATTTAGCAGGACACGAATGAAATGAGATCCTACTGCCCTTTACCCCTTGCTTGCCAGACATGTGTTTGGAAGAAACTGCATTGTATGTGATCCAAGCCAGATTGTTCTCCAGGCTCAGGATGTGTTCACTTCTCTAATTGCATTTCCCATGGCCGGTAATTGGGGTCTCACCATGGGATGGATGGGACAGCACGGGGGTTGTTCCTCAGACCTGGGAGGCACACTGTGACATGAGTCTAGAGCTCATGCTGTTTGGTTCTTCAGTGATGAGAGTGGACCATAGAGCAGTTACTGTATTTCCAAGGGAGGAAAATCCAGCCTGACTTGGTTTTGTCATAAGTGATTAGATTTTATAGTGTGCTTATGTACTTCTCCTAATCAAATTAGCATGTTGGCTCAAAATCAGCCTAGCAGAAAACCTCTCATTTTCTTACCCATTCTGCTTCATTTATCACCTGGAATTACCAAAGTTTTGAGGTTTTCTTTTCTCTCTGACTAGGCCCAGTTCTGCTTAGCTTATAAAATTTGAAACATTCATCGCCCAAGGTTGCAAGAGCAATGAATATTTATAATCCCATCTTCCCAGCACACTCAGAGGTGTCTCACAGTGTGATTTCACATTAGAAATGTCCCACCTGTGGGGATCACTCAGAAAAACACAGATTACAAGTCTGTACAACATAGAACAAGGTCAATACCCAAATTATGGGAATTATCACCCTAAAAAAGGTTGCCTATCTGATGATGCACTGCACCAACACTGATTTATAGGTGCTGTAAAAGTGACTCTCCCCTGTGAAGACAGAATTTCACCTATTAAGTTACGACATTATTCCCTGGTTCTTTTTCTAAGGCTTCTCATGAATCTGCAAATTGTATAATGCACTCCTCTCACCATTTACAAAGGTGGCCCCTATCTCCAACAGCAAGAAATGAAAAAAGGGTTTCTCACGTGGCTTCAGAGCCCAGAGAAATATTATAGTTTAAAGAACATAGCAACTAGTGACAAAACACAGGCAGGACTCTAACGATGAGAACTGCTTAGAAAATACTGCAAATGAAACTTCCTGACCCTGCAGGCACCTTCTGTTAATTTGCTGCAAATATGGGTATTTTTCTAAGCTGAGGACACGCTTTAAAAAACCCAACCCCCATCCCATTTGTCTCCAAATATGCAATTAAAGCTTAATGTTAATTCAGATTATTTTCCTATTCAAGACAGAGCTATGAGGATTACAGTCAGTTTTAACACTTGTCAGGAAAATATGGTTCCTTCCACTTCGCAGACAGGCAATTAACGTTCAGCAGCAGCACTGAAATTAGAAACTATCTAGAGGCCATTTTAGGCCAAGAAAGTTTTGCCATTGATTTTAATGCATCAAGATAAAATGTATTCTCCAGTATCCTGCCCTTTCCTATTTTTCCCAAACTTTGGGTGAACCATTAAATTGAAGCCTGCCCTGTAAATCCCATAAGCTATTAATGTAGTTCCCTTAGCTGGAAGATAGATTAATGACCTGAGACTTCTGTAGAATATTTGCTACTTCAGTGCAAATTAATATCATATTTTATCCTCATTTTATACCCACATCCAGCACTTCCTTCTGCAAAGGATACCAGAAGGAGCTGATTATTTAAATGCCAAGATTCTAAATCTTATCTTCAAATTTTTAATCAAACTGTTTAACATGAGTCTTAAATTGCTGCATTTCCATTTTTCATACTCCTCTCACCTCATTTTTCATGCTAAGAACAAAGAAAAAATTAAACACTCAGATGTGTTTAGGAGGGTTTTTTTAATACTGATGAAGTTTTTACAATGCTTTATGTTTTTCAGGACTCTATTCTCCTCTGCACCTTGGGCTGGGACTAAATAAAAATGTCTTTCACTTCACCCAGGTCTAAATTCTCAGTTTTAAAAGAGGTAGTTTTAAATTTTCTAGGTATTGTATGCTATCCTGCCAATAAGAATTTTGTCCACAGTCTCCTATATTTTTTTTTTATTTTTAATAAAATTACGAATTTTTCTTCCACTGCCTAAAAGAACATTGTTTACTAAACGCGTTTTTCTGACCCTGAATGCAATTTCTGGAGAAAGCAAAATGACAAAAACATAAAAATGGTTTGAGACACATGTTTAGTTCTTGAAAACTTCAGCCAGGCCTCCTTTCTGTAAGAATTAAAATTTATGACAAGGTCTCCAGTTCCTCAGGCAAGCACAGCAGGCTATTAGAGGAAATAAAAGAAGTGGCAGTGGGGGAAGTTGTTTTCTCTTACTATTCCTTCTTGCCAGCACTTTAAAAAAGTTTGGACTTTATTTGTAAACAGTAAAACTAGGTTGAAACTTCAAACTTAAAGCAAAATTTTTCTTTCTTTCTATACTTCAAACCCTCAATAATAATACTACTAATAATAAAAAGAAAAAATTATATGAAAATCATAGAAAACAAAAAACAGTTCAGAATGAAACTGTAGGTTTTATCTTCTGTCTATATTTGCTTTTATTAAAAAAATCTATGAAAACAACTAAGTCATTTTACAAAGTCTTTATTGTTTAATCCTTATGCTGTTTTGGCACCAGCATTAGGTATCAAATCACAGACACATTACAAATTTAACATAGCCTTGTAAACACATTTACTTACACTTGATGAAGCTGACTTGTAAACTTCATTAGCTGGTATTGGGAATTGCTGCAGTCACAACAGTTTTGGGGAGAACATTTCAGACACTCACCCCTCTCTTGATTAGAAATATCCTTTATATCCAGTCTTAATATTTAGAACTTACTATGACATTTGTAGGGGACTTACAAGGAACATCTCATTCAACTGGCTGACCAATTCAGGCCTGACCTAAAGGTACAAGATGTTGTTAAAGGTATTCTCTAAATGCCTCTTAAATGCTGACAGGCTGGGGACATCCACCACCTCTCCAGGAAGCCTGTTCCAGTGTTTGACCACCCTTTTGGCAAAGAAGTGCTTTGCAGTGGCCAGCCTAAGCTTCCCCTGGTGCAGGTCAGCAGTCCCTCCTGACTGTAGGAGTTGTACCTGCCAGGTTAGTGGTTCTTCTCTCCTCTCCTGCCACCCCATTTCCCAGAGGTGCTCATTCTCATTGCACTTCAAAGCAGCTCCACAGTTGTTCCTCCAGCAGCTGAACACTTCCTTGTCCCTGTATGCCTGCCTCTGTGGACGGACCTTCCTGTGGATTGACTCTTCTGTGGCTCAGCCTGCCATGTCTTCCTGTTCAACATAGGTCTCTGACTCTTCCTGTCTTCTTCTCTCTCTTACATAGCTCCCTCACTGGCCACCTGAATGTCACCATTTGTGTGGCCATGCTGTGAGCCCTCCCTTCCAGCTTGTGAAGGTACACTTGGCAAAAGGTTGGGCCATGCCCTGAGGATGAACTCAGTGATCTAACCATGAGAAATTGCTGGACAAGGCAGAAAACAGAGCAAGAAGTTAAGTTTTACAGATAGTACCATGAAGGATGACCAGTTGTCACAGATGGTTAAGAGGGAGTGATGTGAAGAAGGCCAAAGTGGGAGGTTTACATTAGTTATTAGGAAAACTTTCTTCACTGAAAGAGTTACTAAGCCTTGGAACAAGTGGCCCAGGGAAAGTATTACCCTGGAGGTATTTAAAATATTTAGAAGTGTGGATGTGACACTTAGGGACATGGTTTAGTAGTGGACTTGGCAGTGTTAGGATAATGGTTGGACTCGATGGTCATTTCCAACCTAAATGATTCTATGATTCTGTGGAATCTTACATATAATGAAGGAGAGAACAAAAGACATTTTGAAGAGCAAACTCTTGCTAGGTGCTCAGGGACTGCTAAATGATTGGCTAGGTAACCCTATCAGAAACACCAAGTTCTGATACGGAGGTAGGAAGAGAGTTGTAAGGAAAAAGTAACCAGGGTACAAAATTATTTGAGAGTAGACACAGAGAGAGAAAGGGAGGTGATCAAGATAAATGGGGGAATAGGCACGGGAAATGGAGGGGAGGGGAAGAAAGGGGACAACTGGGTTGCTGTTGCTTGAGCTCTGCACCTGATCACCACAATCCATCCTATCTGTGTTGAGGAGTTGTGTCTACCATGAGAATCCTTGCATGGACCCTTTGTTTGTGAAATGGCTTTGAAGTTAGAAAAGAGAGATACAAAGCTACAAAAATGAGAGAGGTAGCAATGTAGGGAACATGAAAAAATTCAGAATGACAAACTCCCCCTGTCCTGGTTTCAGCTGGGACAGAGTTAATTTTCTTCCTAGTAGCTGGTAAAGTGCTGTGTTTTGAATTGAGTGTGACAATCTTGATAGCACACTGATGTTTTGGTTGTTGCTAAGTAGTGTTTACCTTAAGTCAGGGACTTTTATGTCTCATGCTCTGCCAGTGAGGAGCTGCATGAAAGCTGGAAGGGAACGTAGCTAGGACAGCTGACCCAAATTGACCAAAGGGATATTCCACACCATAGAACATCATGCCCCCTGTATGAACTGAAGGAGTTACCTGGAAAGGGGCTGATTGCAGCTCAGGGATGGGCTGGGTACCAGTGAGTGTGTGGTGAGTAACTGTGTTTTGTCTTTTATGTTTTATCTCTCTCTCTCCCCCCCTATTCTTTCTATTAATATTATTGTTATATTTTAATTCTTTTCAATGATGAAATTGTTCTTACCTCAACACATAAGTGTTACTTTTTCCCCTGATTCTCCTTCCCATCCCACTTGAGGCAGGGTGGGGAGTAAGTGAGCAGCTGCGTGGGACTTAGTCACCAGCTGGGGTTAAACCACAGCACCCCCATAAAATCCTTGCAGATGCTGCTGTCTATTGTTAATGGTTCATTGGTGCCTGAGTTGCTAAGCCTTTTGGCAGGGAAAATCAGAATGCACTTGACTCCACTCTGCTGTAGCCAGCATGCTTCCAGTGCCCAACATAATTATTTTAATGCCAGCTTGAGCACCACTGCACTGCAGCACTGCCATACTTTGTCTCGGCAAGGAAGAGAGTGATCTAAACAACACACCTCCACTCAAAGCTTTCCCTTCTTTTGTCCTAGAGGTAACACTACAAGCAGCACTATCAAAAAGAAATAAAAAGAAATAAATTGGCAGTAGTCTTGCCTCTGCGATCTCAGTAGCTCTAACTGTAACAATCCAAATAAATTAGATAATTGGAAGGCTCAA
Source organism: Picathartes gymnocephalus (assembly GCA_013390045.1). Taxonomy (NCBI): domain Eukaryota; kingdom Metazoa; phylum Chordata; class Aves; order Passeriformes; family Picathartidae; genus Picathartes; species Picathartes gymnocephalus. The sequence continues at coordinate 120,906 of WEKY01052058.1, read as the reverse complement.
CAGAAGTTTCATAAAAAACACTGAGACCTGAGCTATCCTATCTACAATACTGACAAGGGGAAGAAAAAGGAAACTCACTAAACCAAAATCCAGAGGAAAAAAATTACAATCTCTAAATTTCAACCTTGATTTAACAATTGAAACATCATGTTCCCTAACATTACACATTACATGCCGTGGCGTGACTTTTCCAGTGTGCCAAACTCACAGACAACTACCTGGTTTAGATGTTATTAGTCTGCTGACACCCTGTCTGTCTTAATTCTGCCATTTCCAAGTAGAAATAAAGTCACAGCTCTAAAACATGGTGTGGATACCCACGCATTGCACTTGTCTTTCCAATGGAGCCTCCCCAACAGATCAGTTTACAAAGGCCAACCCCATTTGGCTGGTATCATTCTCTTGAAATCTAAACTGTTTGAGAAGATAAATTATTGTTACTCATGCATAGCACCTGTCATATTTTACCCACTGAAATGTGTATAAAATACATTTCCAGTGACTGTCAGGGAAGGAAGGATTGGTGTTGGCTGCCACTAGTGACAAGTCCCTTCCTCCAGCCTTTTGCCTGAGCTATGCAAAGCCCTCATGAAGATTTATCCACATCCTTTATCAGACTTGAGGAAAACCTCGACCTGAGCCCTGGGGTACTTGCTACAAATTCTTTCAACTTCAACCTGTGAAATAGATGCTGTTTTTCGACTGCTGGCAATTAGCTCAGTGTGAGAGGATGACAAGGAGGAGACTCTGGGCTCTTGTTCAGCAATGATACTGCTGCTCTCAGTTTGTCAACCAGCCAAGGACAAACAGTTTATTGTTCAAGTGTTATCATTTTCCTGAGCAGATCCCCAGTGCCACACTACAGCTGGCAAACAGCAGAAACAGAAGTACCTTCATTAAAGGCATGTGCTGCACTCCAGCCCTCTATGGGACACACTTCCCACATCCGTCATCTTCACTCTGGCTTCCCCCATCACTTCCCCACATTCACTCTGGCTTTTTCACATCCCCACATTTGCCACCACAACCTTAAGAATACCAAGTTTGAAGTTTTTCAGCCTACTGAAGAAAAAACACATTTAGCATTCACACCATGAGAAAGCTGTCTTTTCAAAATGTTACATTTAAGATTGATTCAGAATCATAATGGAATGAGACCTCAGCTGAGAAAAGGGAGAAGATGAAGTTAATTAAAGTGCTGTCCAGCTGGAACTTAAAAATTCTTCAATCAAGGAAATATATCATACTCTGCCTCTTCCCATGTACATTGAAAAATAGCAACTGCTGTGGATTTAATTAAAGCTTAGTTTTTAGTTAATACTCTTTACTTGATTCATTATTATTCAGTCAAGATGCAAAGTTATGACACTTATCATGAAAGAGAATATTTTCCTACATTATGATAACCTACGTGATTTTTTGTTAGTTTTGAATTTCTTATAATATCTGGGGAAAGGTGAAGAACAGAATGCTTACTAGCTCATCTGGTTCAACTTGGCTTTTCCATTTGGTTTAAAGGTGGAGAATTTTGCTTGCTCTGTTTTTCTCAACAAATTTTTGTTTTTCTCCACCACAAATTTAAAGTTATAATGTAATATTTAAAGACAGATACTTAAAGATTGCACAAAACTCTTTCTTCATCAAAGCCCATAATCCACGTTTCTTCACTAGAGAGGAACTGTGCTGCAGCTAAACAAGTCCACCTTGAAGCAGTAAGGTACCTAATTTTAATGTCTCTGTGGTTTCCTCATCCCCCACAGAATCCAAATCTCAGCTCACCAAATACACTTGTATATGATTTTTAAAAGATTCATACACATTTCTTCTCCCAGCTACACGCACAACAACTCAGACATCTTTTGGTATCAAGAGCAGTAACATTTATACCAGCATCCCTCAGCTGCAGTACCACATTATGAATAAAGGATGAATTCAAAATCACTGCAGGGGTGCATATCTCAACCTGCAGTTGCTCTGTCAGCAGAGCAGACTGCTCTAAGCTGGTCCCATGCTCCAATGGCATAGATGCAAGTCTGGTGGGCTTTGCACATTTGCATACAGTCAGAAACTGACAAGGTTCTGCTGATTTCAGAGGCCTTTTGGAGAGCTTAGATCAAGATGGGATGGTACATGGCCAGGCTGATAAGATGCTACAGACATTAGCTCATCTCATCTGCACTTCCCTCTCAAGCATGGGCATGCTGAGGAGCCAAAAACACACCACATCAATCAGTTTTCACCATCTGAATGTGCTCCCTCCCACCCTCTGTGCTGATAGATTGGATTCACTTTGAGAACTGAAAATAAATCCTTCTGGCCTAATTGATAAATCAAATCTACAAGCTGAAGCCACTGCTTGACTGTCTGCCTCAGTGGCTGGGGAAAATGGTAAAACAACCACATTACAGACTTACAGCCTGCCTTCACTGACCAGCATTCAGCAGCACAGGAATCTTTCTGCCCTTCTAACATAACTGCCCTCCCAAACTCATACGGAGATGCTGTGTTTCCTACTATAGTCTCTGTTAGGGCAGAGCAGAGGAGGAGCAGTCACTGAACCTCCTGAATCAATATAAAAAAATAAGCATGGTCTTTAAAAATATGCATACTAAGAAGACTGAAGTTTAGATGAAAACGTCCACTTTAACCTGGAGACACAAATAACATAACCAAATAGGTTTAAGGCTTGTAAGAATGGGACCGATGAAAGAAAAACTTGTATCCAGGAGTTATCTGAGTTCCCACTGGATGCTTGTGTAAGGACCATCCTTTCGACATGTAATCTGTAACCCCAGCAACCCAGGTCTTTTTAAAGGGGGTAGGATTAGAAAATAAAGTCTCCACTCTGCACAGCTTGAGATAACCATCACAAAATAGCACAGGCTTAGGCAGGGAGACACATCCAGTAGGAAGGAGTCGAGGAGAGGCTGAGGAGGCTGCAGAAGGGTCAGGGTCAGGCAGGTGAGAAAAGGAAAATGCTTTCTGATGCCTACACACCTGCAACATGCACCACTGCTCACTTACAGAGTCTGTTTCATTTTAAATCTTTGTTGTATGACCTAATGGTTTAATAAATTAAAATGTACTTAGCAAAAATAGAAATAAGAATACAATAATCTTAAATGAGGTTTCCCTCCATAAGCATTAGGATAGAAATGGGAAAAGATAACAGACAGCTGCTGCTCCCTGTGACTTCCTGTCTCACTCCCCACCTCAGCAGTTACAATTTTATGTCACATCAAAGATTGGTAGAATATGGATTTAGATGCAAGAAAATGCTACCTAGATTTTAGAAAGACTATATTCTTCATATTAACAGGTTTTAGTATTTGTGCTTTTTCATTGTTTCGTATCCTTTGCAAAAGGAAAGGAGAAAACCTTGCAATACTTCCTTGAATAAAAACCTTTCTTTTGATGTTTTCTGTTCTGTAGACAAACTCACATAATGAAAGAATATGCAACACAAATTAATCCCCCAGTTTAACTTAAAACATGGTGGATAAATCCACAGAAAGCCCTACTGATGTACTTCTTTTCAACTTTTAGAAATGTGTTTCCATGTGTCTAGGATAAACTAGAAAAATAGATAAAAGACTCAATACATCTCTCGACGTTAAAAAAAGAAAAAAGAAAAAAGAAGAAAAAAAAATTAAAACAAAAAAACCCCCAACAACAAAATCCAGTAAGTGTGGGAACTGAAATGAACAAATTGGTATTCCTGAAATTAGTTTTTCACATTCACAGTAGTGCAGAAAATCTAAATTTAAGGCAATGTGATAGAGATATTTACATATCTCCTTCTAGAGCAGGGAGTAGTGCTGACAAGTACACATGACATAAGAGAAAGAAAATGTTGTAACACTCATTCAGCAAGACCCCAGGAAGATCTACACAGAAAAATGCTTCTCTCTCTAAATTGTCTACTGCAGCCTTTGAATTTTCAGTACACTTATTTCATGTTAGCCTGGTTTTAATCAACCAAAACCAACTCACTACCTGTTTTAGAGACTCCAGAAGCACACTCTGACCTGTGATGGTGCAGACCCGTGACCAGGCTGCAGAAAGCAGAGCTCAGGCAGCAGTGCAGCCTCTGCATCCAGGGCATGCACAGAGCAGAGTCAGTGCATCCACAACAATTCACAGAGGTGTGGATTTGAATTAAGAACCGCTATGTAAATGGTAAACTGAAAAATCTGTTCCACAACACACACACCACTCACACTTGGATGAATCTGAATATACACCAGAAACATTTGCCAAGTGTCTAGACAAGCATTTCTGGTGGTATTAGCTGAGTAAATTTGCAGTGAGTTCACACAAGCTACAACAGAGCTGTGAACATCAGCCTAGAGAAGGCCAAAAAAGGTAACAGATTAATCACGTGGAGTCAATTCCCATCTTTAGGGTAACAGAGTGGGTCAGGGACATCCACACAAGAAAATGCTTCAAAAAAAGAACAAGAAACAAAAAGATGATAAGATGTCTGTACACATTACCATGCAAGCCAATACATTAGGATAATGGCAAATTCAAATCATACTTGCTTCAGTTTCACATTCCTCATTGAATTAAGTAGGTAGAAGGGGAATACTATGTGGAAGAAATAGACAAATTAAAAGGATAAAATGAGGAAAGTAAGAAGGAGAAGAGAGATGACCAAGAGAAGGGGAACAACTTTTGCCAATTCACTGACCTTGGTATATTCTGTTGTATTTTTAAAAAATAATTTTTCCCTTTAGAAACACTCATTATTGGCCACATGCCTGAATGAGTCAAAAAGAAGACACATGGGCACCCAACAGACAGGGGGATTTAACAAATTGTCATTGTTCTCTGGAATTCATTTCAGATAATGAATGTTCCAGAACAGAATTCTTTTCCTTTGGTCCAAATATTACAGAAAATATTTAGCTTAAACCATTCTGCTAATGTATTCTCATAACTGTGTATCTTTGACAGTAATGCTAGCAGCTAAAAATCCACTAAATAAACAATACAGGGACAACTAGGTCATCAGTCATACTATGGAATGAAAAATGCAATCAGAGCTACTTTTAATAAATGCTCACACAGCATTTCTGCACTTCAGTGTTTCTTTTACAGAAGATTTGATGTTGCTAAGTATTCGATGTTGAATTTTTATTTCCAAAAGAAGTTATAAATTAAGCAGCCTATTGTGCTTAGAGTAAGGTTATGATCACTGTGCTATATGTCAAGTCATTCTTTCAGACTCTGTGCTAAAAATACAACTTTGTGAAAATCCCTGCTACTGCTAACAACCCCATGAAGTCCTTTGAAGTGCGGTGTGGCTGTCAAATATGTCAGTTGCTGAGGGAGCCTCTCATGGTGCTGAAGAATGAAATATTTCATTTGTGAGTCAGGAAAAATGGAATAGACACATGCTGACACAGAATTGTGCAGGTTCAATAGCCTGATCACCAGTTCTTTAGCTGGGCACGCAAATGTCAGATGCCAGAAGAAGATCAAAGTGCTCCAGGTTGCCGTGAGCTCTGTGTGGCACATTTGGAGCCATTAGAGAGTCTGTCCCTGCACTGCACTGCAACCCCCCAGAAGTCTGTGCAGAACAGAGGCCACAATGCAGGAGGAGGCATTAAGGGAGAAGCACAGTGAGACAAGTGTTTGGGAAGGTAATCCGAGCAAACTGAATCAATCAGAGTGGCTTGTGGCTTGAGGCATCCTGCAAGACCTTAGGTTCAATGCAGCATCTCTGGCACACTTTGTAGTTCTGCTGTTTGGGGAGGATGTCTTGCAGCCTCTACCCAGAGATATGGTCTTTACAGGGTGAAAGAACATGGCCTCAAATGCTGGTTGGCAGGGCCAGCTCCTAGTGTTATGCATTATATGCCACATGTGAACCCTCCAATTATGACCCTTTTATGTTAACCACTGCCCAAAATACTGGGAAACACCCACTCCAAACCCAAAAATACTACTATCACTCACATATCTTTGACTGTGCTAGGCATTTTTTCAATATATTAAAAAAAAAAAAAAGGAGAACATGAAGAACATTTAGTCTTTTTCATTTTTAAATTATAACTACACCTCCTAATCAGGGACTGCAAAATAAATTATTATGTCATTATGTCATAGAACTTTGAGCTACTTCTTCTTTTGCAATATAAAGCAACACATTTTTAGTTTCTTCATCTCTAAAGTCATAAAAGAAGCTGCTGTCACTCTGCTGAAAAAAAACAGTTTCTCTTCTTATTCCCACCCTCAAGATATTTTCAGGTTTTTTCAAGCTGAATCTGAGCTAGTTTAGAAATTGTTATTGTTTCAATGTAATGGTTTAGCTCTTAAAAATCTGACCTATTTATTTGAAGGACATAGAATAGTTTTACTTCTCTTTCTAGTATCTGAATATTAAAAGTATTGCTGTATGCTTTAGTTCACCAAGGCTCAAATTTCACTGAAAGGGTTTCCCATATTTTTCATTTATTTTTTATATGTATATATACATTTGAGTCTCTCTTGCCAGATACCTCCCAGCTTCTAATAGAAAGTAGCCATAAATGAAGACCGGCATGTGCTATTCTCCTCAAAATCACTTTGCCATGTTACTCCACCTGATGTACATGTGTTTGCTACACTATTTTTGGTATTGACACAAGACTGCTACCCTTGTGAGCAGCTCTGTGATTGAAGATTTAATGAGATTTCCTAAAGATGAAAGATGAAGCACTGAATTTCATGAAATTGTAAATCCTACCACAATTAATCTGAAAATGCACATTCCAAGCATGTGCCAAGACTCAAACTCATGTGATTTAAGGAGAAAGCATCAATCTTAACACTGCCTAGATTTTACATCACAGCCCTAATGTTTTTTAAACCAAATTTTAATATTTGACTGTGGAAAGGGTGAGTTTTCTTTGTTTAAAATTAGACATACACCCAAGGAAAGCTGAGGGAAATTACTGGCCTGTAAGGTTAGGCAGGAAGAGCATTGGTCACACCCTCAGTAATGCCTGGATGTCTGTGAAAGTCACAAGAAATACTCAGAGTTTTTAGAAAGCAGAATCTCTGTACAGGTTTGCAGATTAACTTTATAATCTTGCAATGAGTTCCACTGATCTTTCAATTCATATGAACAGTAACTTCCAAAGAATGTTAGAAATAATGAAGTTATGATGAAGTGCAAATAGGGAAAGTATGCCAAACCTGAGTCTGAGGTGGCTGGCAAGTCATAGAAACATTTTTACATGCTTAAACTAGCAGGAGAGTTGAATAATTGATTGGAAAATTTCAGAGAAAATAAACTTTCATTGGAAAATATAATTTTTTGCCCAGAGGGTTTCACTCATAAAGTTCATTTGGTGTTCAAGCACTGCACTCCAGACAATTCATGTCCAGGAGCAGGACTACCACATCTGTGCCCTGTCCAAGCTAGAAGTCTTGTCAGCTTATTAACTTGAGCTCTGTATCACACAAAAGCCACCACCTGGCCCTCTGATCTGAGCAAGCCTTCCCAAACCAGTGTGGCACAGCCTAGTGCTCCCAATCTGGGCATGCTTCTCTCACTCGAAGCTGCCTTCCCTTCAGTTGGATCTGCCTCGAGAAAACAGATGAGCCCTCACTGCTGAACCTTTTAAAGGATTCTCACATTCCCATGTATTATAGATAGTAAGAAACACCTTATTAGAGCTCATTTGGAGCATTTCCTCAAAGAGGAATCTTACTGTGCTTCAGTCCTGTTGCAATACATCAACGTTGATTTTTTTAAACTGGTGCCCACTGTATTTATTTGTTGACTTTTTCAATATTTACACAAGATGTAATGATCCAGTCATAGTTCAATAAGTAGTTCATTTATCTTGTTACAAACCAAAACAGGAAAACTGTAGGAAGCCTAGCCAGCAGGCCAAGGGAGTTAATTCTCCCCCTCTTACACCGTTCCCATGAGACCCCACCTGGAGTACTGAATCCAGCTCTGGAATCCCCAACATAAGGATGTGGACCTGTTAGAGAGAGTCTAGAGGCGGCCATGAAGATGATCAGAGGGCTGGAGAAGCTCCCCTATGAAGACAGGCTGAAGGTTGGTGTTGTTCACCCTGAAGAAGGCTCCAGGAGATCTTGCAGGAGCCTTGAAGGGGCCTAGAGAAAAGGGGGAGAGGAACTTTTCACAAGGGCATGCGATGATAGGATATGGGGGAATGGCTTTAAGATGAAAGGGTTTAGGTCAGATATCAGGAAGAAATTCTTTACTGTGCAGGTGGTGAGGCACTGGAACAAGTTAACCAGAGCAGTGGTGGATGCCCCCTCCCTGGAAGTGTTCAAGGCCAGGTGGAACCAGGCAACCTGGACTAGTGGAAGGTGTCTCTGCCCATAGTAGAGGGGTTGGAACTTGATGATCTTTAAGGTCCCCTCCAACCCAAACCATTCAATGATTGTATGATCTCCATAAGATTATAGTAATAGATATATTTGAAACTTCAGAGTGATCATGTTCACATACTGCTGAAGGTAATAAATATATTTTAGTTTGACTAAAGAGGTGATAAGATTTTTCAGGGAAAAGCTGGAGATTATTAAAATGCTTTGAGATTAATTATTGCTTTTATTTTATGGATGGATTTTTAACTGGTTTGTAAAGTTGAATGTGATAAAATAGCGTCAGAACACTGTATTGAAATGGAAAAAGAAAGTCCACTAGTTTTTCAAGGTTCTCCCTTTTCCAGTAATTATTTGTTGAATTCAGCAGAAGTTAATTAGAAAATTCAGGACTTTTTTCTAGAAAAAAAAAATTTATTTGTTTTAGGAAATAAAAAAAATTGCTTTAATTCCAAATTTGTTTAGAAATGAAATTTCATACGTTCATTTCTTAATGATTACAGCATGTATAACCAATAGTAGCCACTCCTATATCAGCTGCTAGGGGAAAGATAATCAAGAAGACCTCATATATATTACTATTTGATCTTTTAAAATTCTTATTTCAGGTATTTTAAACTGTATGTCAGTGACATTTAGGTGCCACAGACATGTGCATTTCACCCCATGTAAAGCAGAAATTCTCACCTAGACACAATTAAAAATTGCATCTGAGTGCACATGGTAATGTTCCCTCAACACCACATCCATCCCAGCTTGTACCTGGACAGCCCAGGGGGCACTGGGAGGCCAGCAGCAAACTGCAGAGGGCCAGGGGATGGGTGCCTTTGCTATTCCTTGCTCCCACATGCTCATAGATCAGGGACACTTTTGAGGGCTAACATTAACAACATTAACAAGACCTGGCATCAGAACTATTAATTTTTCTCTTCCTTTTCTTCCCCAAAATGATTCTTCACTCTGGTCTTATACACACAAGCATATGTCCTCATGGTGTGGAGTTGATTTGTGCAGTCCAGGAAATATTCACCCTGGCTTAAGGAGGGAAAGAGGGGTAAAGAGCTCAGTTTTGTCATTCTTTATCACACTGGTGTGTACTTTATCCTGCAAGTGCTTCAACTGAGGCCAACAAACCTGCCTGTACAGAGTAGACCACTAATCAGGTACAATAAAATTAAATAAGGGTGGCAGATTCAGGTCATGCCCAAGGTAAAAATATACATTATTTTTCAGAAATAAAAAAGTAGATACCATAAAATAGGAAAAGACAATACACATTTGACAAAATTTTGGAGGAAGAGACAAACCCTGTAGTCCACTAAGAGCTAGCAAAGACTATTGACACCCCAAGCTTCATGGCTGGAAGCTTTCCATCTCAGTGGGATCACTGAGACAACCAGAACAACCTGCCACAAAATCACTACCTGAGGAAGTACCACCCTCATTGATTTCTTTGATTTTAAAATTATTCCTGTGCTCTAGTCAGCCAGATAATCGTTTTACAAAAAGAATTACTACTATCAGAAATTCTGCAGCTCTGAAATGTCCCTCGGCAAGCAAACAACTAACTCTTCCACCCACTCAGTACGCCCCCACTTGTGAATTCCAATTAGCATTGCAAATGTCTTTCCCTTTTCAGAACTATTGATTGTGCTGTTAAATAGCAGCAGAGAGCTTAAATGCTTGGAAATCTGCTTTAGCTTCCATCCTCTGTTATCTATCTATCTACCAAACCATCTATCAATTATCTATCTATCTATCTATCTATCAAAAAAAAATCCAATTCGATAGAGATACTACCGTCACACAACCATTGCACAACCTTCTAGTTACGGGCAATATATATAATACTACAGTATTCCCACTCACCTCTCAAATACCTTATTTAACATGGTCTAAATTTCTTCCCATTATTTAGGGGAAATACTCCCATTGCACGTTCCCCCTGAGCATACCCGAGATCAAAATTTTATGACTAGTTAAAAGAAACAGTATTAGGTCAGTTCATTTTCTGTGAGTCTCTTTGTTTTTTCTGCTTAATACCTCACTTTATTTAAACCTGGATATATAGATATGTATGGATGTGTTGGTTATAAAGAGGCAGAAAGAGAGTGATATTCAATATATAGTTGCTCTTACATGCAGACATTGCTTTTAAGGGTGAACAGAAGGCTGTATTGTGACTGACAGGAGTTCAGAAAATTGCAATGATGGGCAGTGAGCAAAACACCACCCTGGTATGAGTATTCTTAATACACCTCGTGCAACACTGGTATAAACCCAGCAATTTGCCACACACTGCAAGAAGATTGCAAACATCCTCTGTAATCCTATGTAGGCCTAGTGATGGAGCTGAGAAGTGAAGCAGAAAGACTAAGAAGTATTAGGACTCTGAGGGAAAGATTGAGCTGGAGCCTCACTCTGCCATGCCTATGCTCTATATCATAACCTTCTCAATCAAGATGAAGAAGGTAAAGTAGTAAATGCCTGAAAAAAAACCTGAAAAATATCAAAGATGACTCCCTTTTGAGAGGAATGGAGGGCCCAATATGCTGACTAGACCCAACCTGCTGCTCATCGTCATCTTTGAAAGGTCATGGGAACCAGGAGAGGTGCCTGAGAACTGGAAAGCAAAAGTCACCCCAGTCTTCAAAAAGGGCAAGAAGCAGAATTCAAGGAGCTACCAATCAGTCAGCCTGAGCTAAGTCCCTGGAATGGTGATGGAGCAAAGAGGAAAGTGGTGGATATTGGTTGTGTCAACTTCAGCAGGATTTTCAACACTGTCTCTCACAATATCCTCATAGGCAAACTCAGGAAGTGTGGACTGGATGAGTGGACAGTGAGGTGGATTGAGAACTGGCTGAATGACAGATCCCAGAGGATCATGGCACAGGGTCTAGTTGGAGGCCTGTCACTAGAGGTGCCCCCCAAGGTTCAATACTGGGCCCAGTACTGTTTAACTTATTCATCAGTGGCTTGGAGGAAGGGGCAGAGGCCTCCTCAGAGAGTTCACTGATGGCACAGAGCTGGGAGGAGCGGCTGAAACCCCTGAGAGCTGTGCAGCCCTTCAGAAGGGCCTTGACAGGCTGGGCAGATGGGCAGAGGAACCTTCTGAAATCCAGCAAAGGCAAATGCAGGGTCCTGCAGCTGGGGAAGGACAACCCCAGGCACCAGCACGGGCTGGGGGCCGACCTGCTGGAGCAGCTCTGCAGAGAAGGGCCTGGGGGTCCTGGTGGACATGGAGCTCTCCATGAGCCAGCAGTGCCCTGGGGCCAAGAAGGCCAAAGGGATCCTGGGTGCATTAGGAACAGCATTGCCAGCAGGTCAGGGAGGTGATCCTGCCCCTCCACTCAGCCCCAGTGAGGCATGTCTGGAGTGCTGTGCCCAGTTCTGGGCTCCTCAGGACAAGAGAGACACGGGGCTCCTGAAGTGGGTCCAGCAGAGAGCGACAAAGACAATTAAGGAGCACCTCTCTTATGAGTAGAGACTGAAGGAATTGGGCCTGTTCAGCCCTGAAAAAAGGCAACTGAGAGGGGATCTCATCAGAGTCTGTAAGTATTTGAAGGGAGGGTGTCAAGAGGAGCCAAGCTCTTCCCAGGATTGCCAAGCTTAGGACAAGAGGCAATGGGCAGAAACTGATGCACAGCAGGTTTCACCTGAATATATGGAAGAATTTCTTCCCTGTGCAGTGACCGAATACTGACACAGATTACCCAGAGAAGTCATGGAGTCTCCCTCACTGGAGATGTTCAAGAACCATCTGGACAGAATCCTGTGTCATGTGCTCTGGGATGGCCCTGCTTGAGCAGGGAGGTGGAACCAGATGACCTTCCAGCCTTACCCATTCAGTGATTCTGTGAGATTTCTGTGCCATCACTAAAAGATTCACAAGCTTTTTGTCCAGGAAGGGAGGAAACAGAAAATTGCAATTCTAACATTTTGACACCAGAGGATGAGCAGGATATGGAGAATCAACACATCATTAGGGCTTTGTTTGTCTCGGTCACAGACAAACTCAAACAAGACTTCATTTGCATTTGCACAAACAGCTGAGTGTATTACAATAAGCTTCTCTAAACTGATTAGCCAGAGGAGGGGAAAGCAGACCTTCCTAGCAAGTTGCTTTGAAGATTCCTTTGCAAGCGGGGGAGGGATGTGATGAGCAATTGCATGAGGCGAACCAGAGCAGGGGCATCCGCTCTGCTCCAGAGGACTCCGCCTCGGGAGAGCCCATAGAGCTAATCCTCGGTTGCAGCTACCAAGGCAGCTCTTCCTGAAGTGCTTGGGGAACAGATTAGTTTTTGACACAAGTTTAACATGCTTAATTTGATGCTTTCATAGGAGCAGCTCCATCTCTGCAATCAAGAGCTTTTCCCTTTGTTTTCCTGTTTTAATTTTAAGCTGGACTAGCCACAGTATTTTGACAAATTTTAGAGTACATCAGCATTAGGGATGTAACACATTCAAGTGATGTTGTAGACAAGCTGTATGCAAACTGAGACAAGTCTGGAAAACCATGGGGTCATGGTAAAGTGCTAGGAACAAAAGGAAAAACTTCATGGGGAGGAATTATTCACTGGTTTCTGACACAAAGTTTCAAGCTGAGAGAATCAGTGCTTTGAAAAAGTCTCACATCATCACACGTTTCCCTTCTAATAAAAACATCAGGTAACCCTATGTTCCAGATGTAAAGTACTCAGATAGCTTGTTTATTGACTGCACAGCGGTAAGTTGTTCATTAAAGTTGGTTTCTAGATGTATCTCAGAAACTGAATGTTCATTTAAGTGAAAAGTGACTTGAAACCATTGCTACTGTGCAATCTGACCTTATGTGAGAAAGTCTGTGCAAGTGATTGGGCAGATTGCAATAACATATCTGAGAGGTGAAAGAGAAAAGCCCAACTACAGTTGGCTTGGCAAAAAGTGTTCTCACAGGAACATATTGCTCCATCAACACTGCCATTCACAGAAATGGACCAGCTTTAGGCATAGTTTCTAAGATGCAGGGGAGTCTGGCGACCAGACAAACATCCCTTCTTGAAAATGAGAATTTAAATTGTTTGCTGAACTGAGATGGACCAATCAACCAGGCCAGAAGAGTGTAATCCCCCAAGAAAAGTGCCATGGATACAGTTGGTCTTCATGACAAGAAGGGGAGCTTGAACTTGTGACTCCTGCATGTCAACAAACTTTTGTAAGTAATTAGCTCAAGACCATTAGTTTCCTAATTGATTAGCTATACCTTCCTTCTTATACCTGCAATTTTCATGTGATAGGAAAGTCAGTTATAACGTTACATCCTAAGGAGAGTAGTTTCAGTGTTCATTCTTTTGAGACCTGATGAGACAGAATCTAATTGTTTTAATCTCCATGAGTTCAAGAACTCAATGACCTTTCTATATATGTATATGAAAGTAAGACCATTCTCCAGGTGGTCCCACATTCTTTCATGTCTTATCTATAACTTTTCATTGGAACTGCATTTCACTGCTCTAGTTCTAGCACATCTAGGTGAGCTCCATGCCTCACCTTTCAATCAAAGTAATTTCCAGCTTGTGACAATTTTTATACCCCTACTTTTACATTGATTTATAGAAATTGTGATGAAAGATTAGGAAAAAAAAAATCTGTTAGTGTTAAATTGCTTCTTTTTTTGTAGCAAACTGGTTACATTAAGCAAAAAACATATTAAACTGCCACACAGACATTGAACAGCAAGCTGAATTAGATTTTCTTATTGAAAAAAAATCAGCAGAAATGAATTTATATGTCCTTAAACGTTGCATATGTGCAAATATTAGTGTTCAGCGAGCAGGCAGTTCAGTAAACCTACAGTAGCACCTGAATGGCAATATCACAGAAAAAGAACTTATGGGTACAAAATATGCTTGGAAAAAAAATCACCATTTCCCTGTATAATTACATAGTTTATTACAGCTGATTTTTCATGCAATTAGTAAATTAGATGAGGATGTTCTAAGTTCCTTTTTTCAGCAATCTGCAAAATATTAAAAGCAATAAAATAATAAATCCAGACATTTGTACTGAAGTGCCTATGGGGCAAGTTGCCATATTTCAGGTTTACTAAGGACTTTATTGCCAAATCCCAAATTATAGGACTCTGACATAAAATGAATCCTTTTAGTGCAGCTGTGTTTATTTTAGTACAGAGTATGCCTACATTTGTGCTTTAGTTCAGATCATGAACATGCTTTTGAAGGCAGATTGTGCAGTTGCTGCCACTTAGCATGAGTTGATTCATATGATGGAAAGGCCTCAGAAGATACTTTTACAATTAATCAGATTCTTTTCAAATTAAATCAAACTGGAGGATGGGATTGAGGAACATATTTTCTCTCCTCCAGTGGCTATGACCATTTTGTCCTTTGGACCAGAACGGAGATAGTTTGAAGTAAAATTCACATGAAATGGGAAAAAAATTGTCCTCAGTGAGTCCTCAGCACCAGCTGGATCTCTTCCTATGGCACTGAACTTCTTGCACGTGTAGGTACATCCTACAGACACCTACAGTAAGCACCAAAAATTCCTTTCCATTCTTCATAAGGAAAATCCGAGCCTCAGTGTACTGTGGGTTTCCCAGGCAAGTGTTTTGAGCCTCTGATGTACAGGTGAGATCATAAATTATCTAACTGCTAAACCACAGAGAAGTTTAACATGATCTTTCCCAAATACCAGTTAACCTAATATTATTCTACAAAAACACTGATGACATTTCAAACCAGGCTGGTGAATGTCATTAGTGCAACATTGCCTATGTCACATCATATTCACTGGCTTATGTGAAAACACACAGAAACAAATATCTCTCTTTTGTCTTTATTTTATGCTGTAAGGCCACAGTCTTAGGGACCACAACATTGTGATACGAGAGTGGAAATCCCCATTCTGCTCATGACTTGTACTTGCTGCTGTTTATCAATTCAGCAACATCACCTCCCTGTGTATGCACTTCACGAAAGCTAAGTGTGCTTGTCCACACATTTGGCAATTAGGGATTTCCATCTTTAGTTAAGCTATTATGCACTGTTACTGAAGTGCCTCACAAGGACAGGCAGTCTCAGTAATACAAAACCTCCTACAACAGATAATGGCGTTACTTCAATATCAAGTACCTAGACTTGCTAAAATATTTTAAATTTAAATTTGAAATCAAACCATAAAAGTTGTACAGAATATTTTAAGTCAAGTATAAGCTCTGCTTCTATGACCTTAGACTTATCTCTATCATTTGGTGATTTTATTTATTTTCCTTGAGGATAATAAATAACAGGAGTTACAGCTAGTTTCCATGCATCCAGATAATGATTAGTGCTTCCAAGGATAGAGTTCAAGTGAATGTCACCCCTTAACCCTGTATCCCCTCAGGGAAGTTTAGTTGTTAACATAGTCTCAAACAAGTGCAAAGTAGTATGTAGCACATACAAATGGCATCGTTATGTAATTATGCAAATGACACTAGCATGAAATATATCACCCATAAGAGAAAAAATACCACTAAACCTTGTGGAAAAGAGTTTCCTGCCTTTAGAGGAACTAAATTTAGATGCCTAATCTAAACACCAAGGCAGCCATTATCTGATTCTGTTTATGATCTAAGCAGGGAATAATTGCACCTGTCTCTGCTGAGGAACAACATAATTTTCAAAATAGTGGGTGGAAGCCAGTAATACACTGGGAGGGTTTAGGAAATACACGAGCTGGATGGCAAAGTCTTTGATTCTGAATGCAAACAGAAGGAGACTCTGGCACATCAGGGCCAGCAGTTTTCTTCCAGCCAGGACTCTGAAGACATGCTGTGTAGACCATATTCAAGTGCTTGCCTACACATAGTAGATCCACTTTTATACCTTGCCAACAGATGTATTTCACAGGTTTTTCTGGATTTGATAAAAGGATAGAACCAATCTTGAGTTTCCTGAGTTCCCATTGTCTACATTTTTAAAAAGCTGTGACCTGTTACTCAATTTTGACATTGCAAATGTACAGTTCACTTCGCTTTCATATGCGTGTGGCATAGCAAGCTTCAAGAGGATGACACTGGAGTGCTCAAGCAAAGCCCACTACACCAATATAATCGCCCATGGTATCGGTTAAATAGCAGGGTGCATTCCACTTCAATGCCAGGGCCAGCCTGGGAGTTGGTAATGCAGAGCCTCTGTGTAAGAGGCATCTTTCACCAGCCAGCAGCACAGGACTGACCCTGGGAAGTTGTAGAAAAGTGAGAAGCAAATGGTAAAATGGAATCTCTGAACATGAAAGGTCTTCCCAGGAGTTCTGAAGAATAGCAAAGCTAAGGCAGGACTTCTGCCTGCCTGTCATTTAACTTAAATCATAGCTATTCCCTGACAACACAAGATCAATTTGCAATGCTTTGGAGATTCAGCATGTGTTTGCTTTGCTTGCTTTCTCTTTATTTGGAGAATATAAATGAGGATAGGAAAAAAGATGAATTTTTCAGAGGAAATCTTGTTCCCAAGGCAGAGAGCAAGCAACTGGAATAAAAAAGCCTTTTCTTGGTAAGGCATAGGGTCGTATTACAGAGCCATGAACAAAGCAGCACCCTGTAAACTGAACTTAACAGAGCCTGAAGGGCCAGTCAGGTGTATAGACATGCAGACATCAGAAACCTGTTTACACAGAAACAGAAGTGATGGCATTGAAAAACATTTCAGAGAATCCTTTATTGCTGAAAGGGAGGTACAGAGTTTAATCCAGACTGGGAAAAGTGCCTGCCCTTTCAGTTTTCCAAGGAAGGAACCTGATGGTGGTAAAGCAGGAGTTATTTCAAGCCTAGACATGTAGATGCAGAGAGCAGAAGTTGCTTATGAGAGTTAGGTGAAATTGCCAAAGAACATTAGGACTAGTTGGGAGTTAAGGCTGAAATAAGTAGCTGTGGGGCAGCTGAACGATCATATCCCACAAGGAGAATTGGTCATGCTCATCCTACAGAGACTCATATGCTGAGGAATGACTTACCTTTTTTAGAAAGTGCAAAATGTTCAACACTTACAGAAGATCCCAAGATGTACATTATCTACAGCAAGAGTGGAAACCTTAGACCACTTTATCACCAAGAGAACTCGATATATTCTGTGTAGAAAGACTTTATGATGAATACTTAACATCTTTTGAAAGATGCAGTGTCAAAACCACTAGAACTTCTAGAAAAAAAAGAAAAGAGGTTCATGGAAATGTCTGTTAAACTTGCTAGTTCTGTTAAGTGGATAAAGTTTAAGGAGAGCCTTATTTACACAGAGAAACCATAACAGACGCAAAGCCAGCTTTCAGTAGTTCGGGGAAAAAAAGCTACATCTCAGTGGGGGACCAGAAAAAAGGCAAGAGGAAAAACGCAAGAGAAAATTATTTAGGACTTATCCACAGAGCACAAGAAAAAACTAAACTATAAAGACCTGTGCAGCTAAACTCCAAAACTCAACACCTTTTGCTATTCTGAAACTGAAGCGAGAACAACAGGTGCTGCAAATCCTGTCAATCTTTGTAGTGGTTTTGTGAGGTGGGCAGATGGGCCCATTACAAAATCATCAGCTTGTACACAGCATTTCAGTACAGCTCAGTTATGACCAGTGCATCTATTCCCATGTTTCATTTCCCACTTATTTCCTTTGTAGTGAATGGAGCACAAATGCAAAGACACAGCAATTAAATTGTCATTCACAAAGGCTGGAATTGAAGCACGTCTTTTCAACAGGGGCATCTATGCCTGCATTCACATTATTACTAGATCCTTCCCTGTTTCCTTTTCAGTGGTTTTACAGTTGCCTAATAATTAGATATTCAGTTAACTGCTCAAAAAACTCCAGGAAACATGATGTGAAAAAGAAAAAATAAATGAGAAAGTGGTACATCTGTCTGATGAAATGCAGAGAAAGCCAAACTCCATCTGTCTGCATTCATCTGCCTGGACATTGGATGTGGATTATCCGAAAGCCGCACACTTGTACACAGAGAAGGTAGAGCTGCACATCAATTTGCACACCAGAGCTGAGCACATTAGTTTGCCACCAAGAAAATATCCTGATCCAGCCTTTTGGCCAGCCCTGCCTTATGTCCCACTAGCCCTGGCCATAGGAGACTTCCCGAGTCTTGCTGCTTCCAGATGAAATTTATTCCTGAAACCTATCCCAGCAAACCACCACAAATTATTATCTTTGTTTCTTAAGATATAATTAGATGTTTCATTCCCCTTGCACTGACCTTCTGCTTTTGAGTAAATTTTGCCTTTGTTGCTAGATAGGAATAGTCTTTTCCATATGTAACAGGTTTTCATTAATCATTTCTACTGGTGTCCTTTCAAAATCACAGGCCCAAGCATATCTCCAATTAACACCTGGTGACAGTTGTTTTAAAATCTGTTTCTGCATGGAAGAATTGACTGGCCAAAGAGGACAAAAGATACTGTCACTGCCACACAAATAAAGGTGGCAGGACAGGTCCAGAGTGAATGACAACAGTGTCCTTCAGGCTAGGTAGGAAAGGGAAGGACAGGGAACACAGGCACAGTGAAATTGAGGGGCAAATGGAGAATAACTGATAAGAACACATGGAGAAAGGACAGATGATCCTAAGGTTCATAAACCCTTCTGTATTCCTCGAGGCTTAGCAGCATTCAGGCAGAAGCAGGAGCTCATTTTATTTTAAAAAGTGCTATCTTGTCATCACAGAAATAGACTGGTCTCTGACTGGTATTACATTAATCAGCCTCACTATCTGTGCTATAACCAAATTCATCTCTGTAGCTACATAGGGTGTGGCTACAGATATGCAGAGTATGGCTCCAGCAAAGCATGGCCAGGGAGTACTGCAGCAGCTGATTTTCTAACAGCAGTAGAGCCATGCCTGTATTTATCCATCCTGCTGAGCTCTGTGCCCTGCTTCTCAGCAAAGTGGCCTTTGCCATATCCCTACATGACAGATCTATCAAAGATCTGCTTCTTGGTGACAACATCGCACATAATACCAGGTGCAGAACAAGAGATGAGTTATCTTTGCTTGCTCAAAGTCTGTAAAGTAACAATGATGAAGCTAATTAATTGGAGGCAATTAGTGCAGGTATCTGAACAAGGAAGAAAATTGCACAAAATGAAACAGATTGACTCTGGATGTGGTTGTATCTTTTTCTACCTTGTCATCATAATTTCTACTGAGTTACACATTTGACATCATAGGAAGAATTCAGTTTGATGTGAAGATATTTACATGTCGGCATTCACAGACAAATGCCTAAATGCTTATTTAGTTAACAAATGCTAAGGAGCTCCTTAGGAAGAGCTCATCTGCACACCTGCCTGGAATTCAGATGCCTAAACATAGACAACCCATGCTGTTTGGGTGCTGTGGAGATCCCTGGACCAGTCCCTAGCTCATGCTCCAGGGAGTGCTCCTGGACTTCTCTGATAATGGCCAGTCTTGGGCAGATATCTGGGGGAGCAAGGGGCACCTCAGCGGGCCCTCAGAACTGTGGGCAACTGAGAACTGTCCATAATGGCCTTGCTGAAATTATTTTGACTGTCTCGCCAAAAAGAAATTACTGGACGAGGCACTCACTGCCATGGTCTAGTTGACCTGGTCAAGGGTTGAACTCGATCATACCAGAGGCTTTTTCAACCTAATTGATTCTGTGATTCTGTGATCTAAAATAATTTTCTGTATCTGTTTCTGTGAATACATAGCAAAGTTTTATGCTTAAATGTGCATACAAATAATGGTCTTGAAAGTAGATGGTGTCCTTCAACTGAAGTTCCAGTTATGTAAATAAGGTAATTTCCTGTATCTTTATTAAATCCATGAACTTTTTCTTTGTTCAAAAAAAAAAAAAAAAAGAAAAAAAAAGGGCAGCAAACAAAACAAAACAAAACCCCAAAGAAATCTGTCTTTGCACACAATTTATTTATATTTCTGAGTTTTATAAATGAGCTCTCCACGTGTATCCATTAAGTTTTTTAGTTCAGATCAGGAATGCATTTCCAAAGCCAAATCTCTTGGCTTTTCCCAGTTACAGCGGCTTGCTTTTCCTCTTGATCTACACTCTCAGAGTATGTCTCAGAATCAGTAGTCTTAGATTGTAGACATTATGGGGGATTAAAAATTCAGTAACTGGGGAAACATTTTGCTACTCTTTTTCAAAAGCTGCGGTGAAACAAGGAACTAAGTAAGTAGTAAGCAGAGACACCTTCCAAAGTAGAAAGAATCTTCAGAACAAAAGACAAGTTTATCTGAGGGTTACTGTAAAGGGAATCACTAGCAAGCACAATAGGGAATCAAGCAAGCAAATATCCAGATTAATATATTGTACGAATCATGAACTATTAATGAATAAATAATGCATAGCATCATAGTAGCTTTTTTTGGCAGAACTGTGAACTACATGGTCAATGGAACAGGGTATAAATACAAAACATTGATTTTAATAAGGCACTTGAAACATTTTGAAATATTCTTACATTCATTGGTTTGGACATATTCAGGGTACCAAGCTTTATCTACCTGTAATATCACACTGAGACACCTGAAATGTTATTTCCACTATCTTCACATTTGGGAAAATGAGGGGAGTGTGTTAGTTTTACAAAGAATAGCAATATTTTTCCTTGGGGATGGGACAGCAATCTCTTATTTTTAAAACTGACCTAAGAGATCTCCACTATTTAAAGTCTCACACTCAAGGCTGCAGAACCCACTTTTCAAGCATCACTGGAGGTCAACAAGTGCTGGAAAAAATGTTAATTAATTTGAGTTCAAAATGAGGAACATAGCAGGGAAACATGTTGAGAAACTACATAGCCTGTCTTCTTGACTAAGGCTCTGGAGAGATACTTGGGAAATTCACAAAGAGCAGCAAACCAAGCCAAAATCTGGTGTTTGTAATGCGGGCCTCATTATGTGACTTATGTCATAAAATTCAGACAATAACCAATTTCTCAGGTCATGGAGCCCACAGAGGAGAAACAGAAATACCTAAGGCAATGCACTAAGAAGCCTCATGATATTGTCTAGAAACCCTGAAGGAGATCCAAACTGGGAAAATGCAGAAGAGCAAATCTGATGAATCATACACTGCAGGACACATACTCCATGGGAGATAGGGAACAGAAAGGTAGCAAGGCTGAAAAAGATCTGAGCAGTATACACAGGAAGAAAGGTCAGAACTGGGATTGCGCTATTCAGTAACAACAAAAAAAATAAGTCCAAACTAACAGCCAGTGCAATTTGCAGCTCTTTTATTAGATGCTCCAATGTGTGCAGTCTGTAATACATAGTTTAGGAGCAGGAAGGCACCAGGACCCCACTGGGGATCCCATGGGTTTACCAAGTCCACCTGGGAGATGGGAGGGGTTGGGTGGCCCTTCCTGATGGCATATTCTTGAAAGAACACCCCAAACACTGCCATCTGGCTGCCTTCATGCCAGGATCAATTGGAAGGGATCCAGACAAAAGCAAGACAAATGACAAAGAGCTGGAGGGAATGACTTCAAAGGAAAGATTAAATGAGCTAAAATATGCATAGCATGGCTAAGGAACCACTGTAGGTCAGGAGACAGGGCATACAGTAATCCTGAGCCATTCTTAGGCAGAGGTGTAAATGAAGACATCACTGACAGTATATAGGCAGGAGAAAGAATTTATGGTCTTATTAATATTCTTCTCCTGCAATTTTTGCTTACTGCATGGTAGCTTTACCATATCATCATGGAACGCCAGCAGCAGGAAAGACACAAGCACTGAAGAAAACCCCTTCTTTCTTACCAGTGCACTTGGAATTCCGTTTTGTATTTCATTCCCTCCTCTCCTTTCTTACTGCTCTAGGCCAGGCTCATCGTTACACAGGACTAAGGGACCAGTTCTCTCTGAAACCAAGAATATTTCAACAAGGCATATTCAAAATAATTTATGAATATTTCCAGTACTGCTACAAGATTGCTCCTTCTTCTATGCCGTTGGATTCCTTCCAACTGCAGGACCAGTCTTGGAATTTCTTGGGCTCATATAATTTCAATGAAATAATAAATGATATCATGATTTTTCATGAGAATTCCTCCTCCCTTCTGTTTTTTTGTTGTCACTGTTTTGTTTGTTTGTTTGTTTTTTGTTTTGGTTTTTTGTTTGTTTGTGTTTTGTTTTGTTTTGTTTTGGTGGTGGTGGTGGTGGTGGTGGTGGTGGTGGTGGTGGTGGTGGTGGTGGTGGTGGTGGTGGTGGTGGTGGTGGTGGTGGTGGTGGTGGTGGTGGTGGTGGTGGTGGTGGTGGTGGTGGTGGTGGTGGTGGTGGTGGTGGTGGTGGTGGTGGTGGTGGTGGTGGTGGTGGTGGTGGTGGGGGTTGTTGTTGTTGTTGTTGTTTGGGGTTTTTTTCCTATTCTATCTTTGGGGCACAGGCAGAGACATCTGAAAACAGATTCACCAAGTCTCACCTCTCAGAAGGAGAGTCCTTGTCCTGGCATCAGTTCCCTGTTTAGGTAGATTGTAGCCAGTCAGGGAGGGCAGAGACTCCAACTGTGCTTTCTACCTACGGAATTTGGGCCTAGGACAATTTTTGCCATGTTATTCTCCCCTATGCCTAAATGATAATTTTTCAAAAGCCACCTTTGTACTGTTTTCCTTACATTAGTTTCTTCTTTGATTACTAATGATGGTAAGCTTTTCCCAGTAAAGACTTCTTCCCTTGTAGATCTTTTGAGGGTTTCACTCCCACTATACCTTTTCTTCCTTCTCACCCTTTACTCACTGGTGTAATTTATACAGCTCCTTTTGTGTTATATTTAACATCAGAAAGTCAGAACTTCAGATGCCTATAATCATACAAGTAAATGTTTAACTCTGAGGAAGGTTTTCTTGGATCATATTCTTTCAGGCAGTAACATTACCCCCAGAGATACGACAGAGAAAGACACTTGCTTTGCTAACAAGTCTTCTAAAAGTATGAGTTAAGAGCATCTCATCCTTTATGTTCAGCAGCCATTTGACCAAGAACTGAAAGAAACATCACTGAATCATGGAAGTTACAGCTGTGCAAAGCTCGCACACGGGGCGTTGCCTTGTCTGCTCTATGCTCTACTCTTTACATTATGGAAGAGCTCCCTACACTACCATTTGCTTTCTTTTTCAGGTCATAAACTCATTTCCATTCATAATGCAAAAAAAGGAGTAGCACAAACCAGGGCATGGAAAACTACATTTTAAACAAAAATAAGCCAGTGGAACTTGTGACAAGTTGAAAATGTTTAAACTGAACAGCTTTCACTAGAGTTAGCAGCTTGAGCAGTATGAGAAAATTCATGGGAATCTATGGATTTTGATGAATTTCCCCATATAAAATTGGTTTTGAGTAAGCTGTTTATGGGAGTGAAATGGTGCCTTTTGGCAAAGAATCTCTGTATGATACATATTTATACTTCTGTGCAATATCATGCATACATTACAACCAAAATTATATTTCACATGTCAATATTTTATATTGTCAAAAATGAGAATTTCTGGGGATTTTATTTTATTTAGAAGTGAAAATAGATGGAATTCTATTTCTCTACAGGATCTGGTAATACCTTTTTTTTCCCCTCTTCTTGTTGCTCTCCTGGTGAGCCAGCAATCAAATTTTAAAAGGATAATCTTTTCCCAACCTTTGGCTATAGTTAACAATGCTACTTAGAGACAGCAGTTTGAAAAGTTACAGTATAATTGATGCAGCATGAAGTGAATCAAGAGGGCAAAGCTGATATGCAGATATTAACATAATCTGCTCTTCACGTTCCAGAGAAGTTCACATTGTCTCCCAACATGAAATTTCCTTATAAAAAAATTCTACCTTCACAGTACAGTCCTTTCTTGGATGCACAAATGACAGTTTTTACATCCTGAAAGACACTCCGTAGTCTTCCCTGCTGTCATAGCCTGGACATTTGGAAGAGAAAAATGCCCAAGTTTGGGGGATTTTTTTGCACAAGGAAGAGTCAGCCAACAGCAGCCTCCTCATGCAGCTGTTTTTACATACTGTTGGGGGTTAGGTTTTTTCTTTCCTTTTGTATAGAATTTTTTCCCATTAAGTGGCTAACGAACTCTTAAGTACTGGGTACTCAAGAAAAACAAAGGATTGTGGCCAAGCCCCGCAGGAGAGGGGCTGATAAAAGGCAGGGGTGGGGGCAGCAGGGGGGAGCTGGAGCTGCACTTCGGAGGGGAACACTGAGGTGCTGCTCTGCCTTTTTGGAGAGAGAGGAGTCTCTGCTGCTGCTGCTGCTGCTGGACCCTTCACGTGGAGCTGTTTCTTCTGCCAAGCTGGGCTGCTGCCCCTGCCCTGCCCTGCCGCAGCTCCATCAGCACTGCTCTGGGTTTCACTGCGCTGCAGCCCCTGCTCCCCCTGCCTACCGAGACGTCCTACTGTCCCAGTTTGCTGTTTTCCAAGAGTCCTGCTGAGGCGCCGGGATCCACGGCCCCAGGGGCGTTCCTGAAGCAAAGCCTGCCTGTCCTGCACCCCTTCCCCTCCCAGCCGTGCCCCGTGTCTGCTGGAGCTCGGGCCACAGCGCCCCCTGCCAGCTGGGACCATCACTGCACCCAAGGGGACAGTGCCTGCAGGCCCAGAGGGCTGGGACCCGGTTCCTGGTTCTGTTTTGTTGTTAATGCCATAAGAGTTGTTGTTTGTTCACTTTATTACAAATACTAGTAAAGAACTGTTATTCCTATTCCTGTATCCTCACCTGAGAGCCCTTTAATTTCAAAATTACAACAATTCGGTGGGAAGGGGTTCACATTCTCCATTCCAAGGGAGGCTCCTGCCTTCCTTAGCAGACACCTGTCCTTCAAACCAGGACACATACATACAGAGCCAAAGGCATGAATAAACCTTTTACCTTCCTCAAAACAGTTCTGCATTAGATTACTGATTCTCATTTATGTTACTGCCTGAAAACATATGAGAGTGGCTCAGAGGAGATTCTTTTTTTTTGTTTTTTAAATTTACTTAATTGTTTGAATAAGCAGACATAAAAGGGAAAGGGAAATGAGTTTGCTCTCTGAAGGGATAAATGCACTGCTAGCTTTCCAGTGGGGCACATTGTTTCCTCTCTACTGCAGGCACACTTGTGAAATTAAAAAATTCCAGAGTAAAGTCAAAGCTTTAGAAACCACCTGATTTGGGCTTATGATTAACCTTTCAGGTGCCTGTTATTAGCACAGCCATTTTCCAAATCTGACCATGCACTTGTGAGATGAACCAGTTTTGAAACACCTCATTTTCCCCTGCTCCAAACAGAACCAAGAAGCCATGTCTGTGATATCTCACTCTCAAAACTAACATGACAAGTTTCTTCTGCTGCTTCAAATAGTCTCTGCATTCAGCATGAGCACTAGTGTGTGAACAAGAAGGGACAGGGGGATGTGAAAAAGGAGTAAAGAAGTCGTGTGGTGGGGTTCCTCCCTCAGCATCTCTGCTGGATTCCTACCTGGAGATTACACAGATAGTCAGAAAGCTCAGCAGCACTTCCCCATATCTCCAGCTGTACTCACATGGCACATAGGTCCTGCAGTTGGATGTGGCTGTTTGCCAGCTAGACACGTCAGAGGAGATCCTATAGGAACTCCTTCCTGACAGCTGTTTTTCAAAAATAGAGCCAGAGTTAATAACAGAAACAGACAGATGCAGTGGCTGCTCGGCACATCAGAAATGAGGCCACTTGCATTTAAGAGCTTATAAATGGATTTGGTTTTCTAATTTCAGGACTTACATTTGGAGGAAAAAAATCCTAATTCATCATATGGTATTCATTTTTAACCTCTCTGTAGATGTGCACATCTTTAATTTTCAGTTCCATGTATACACATTATAATCTTTCTAAGTATAAATCAGTCAAATGGTCTTCCTGTATATAAATCTAGTATTCCCTGATCAATGTATCTTTCATATGCATGAAAGAACTACCCCATATGCTACTTCAGCCTCCTACATTTCCCTGTTCTTTTATTCAGCAGTATTGGATTTTCTTTTTTTTTAGGCAGGCATACTCCTTTGACAGTACATAGCTGTCATGGTTCTGTCTCACAGGTTTCTATACATCAGAGACCAGCTTTAAAACTATTTTGACATGTTAGAAGCTGGGATTTTTCCAGGGACAGGATGGAGAGAAGCAGGAATGAGAGAAGTGCAAAAGAGTATTCCTTGACACCCCCTAATCTCCTCGGTGCAGATGGCACTGTCATTTTCAAGTAGCTTCTGTGCACAACAGCCATTGCAAAACAGTGAAAGTTGGAATGCTGAAAATAGTCTTTTGGGGAGACACATACATATCTGTATGTGCATCTATCCAATATGCCCAGCTGTGAATGCATGAGTAGACAAATGAGCAAAGCTTACCTTCCCTCTTCCTCCCCCTGTCCATTCACTAAAATTAATTGTTCCCCAAGATGCTGTAGGCCACATTGTTAATTATTGTCTCTCTCTTCTGCACCTGAGGCATCACACTGGTTTAGAAAACAGCCTACAAACAGATGGAGAGCTGCTGGAGATGAATCTGAAGGTATGTGAAAAAAAAAAAGGATGCAGACTTTATGGTACTGCAGGCTCAGATAGTCTATTAATTTTCAATAATATTTTGGAAAGGAAGAAGATCTTTACATGTTTTTAGGCTTAATTTGTTTTCAAAAAAGGAGTTACAAGAGCCAATTACTTTTATGATTTCATCACAATCATTTATGCTTAAAGAATATTTATGGGAAAATATTCAAATCACCCCTGCACAAGCCTTGCTGTTCCTTAGACAGCCCTTCCCCCGGCAGGCAGCTGTACATGCACTGTGCCTGACAGTACCAAGGCTGGGCTGTCTTGCAGACCAGACAGAAATGCCAGCTTGACCTGGATGCTGCAGGCAGCCTCTTGCCTGCTGCCTTAATGCCACTGGCTCATCCCCAACACCTGCCCCAACAACCTGATTCTGCCACCGTGTCTCCACAGAAAGCCACAGCAGCCTGGGGCAAAGCTGTCCCTTACATGCCCAGCCTGTCCCCATCCCACTTGCATGAGGCAACGTCCTGATGCAATCCCAACAAAAATGCTGCACTGTTGGATCCAGCCTGGCAATTAACAAAAAGCCACTGCAGTTGTTGATACCAACTGGTTTTTCATCTTCCCAGGCTGAGGATCAAAGGTGTTACAACCATAACAAGGAGGCAGGGATGTCTCTAAAGGTGCTCAAAGCTGCCCTGTCCTGCTGAGGAGGGCACTGCAAAGGCACACACAGCACAGGCATCCAGACCTACCTGGTGTGCACCATGCCAGCTTCAAAACAGGTAAAAGGGTTTCCCTTTCATAAGTACTTCAATGTGATCATTTTCTGTGTAAAAGTACCCAGGAGATGTATCCAAAAACCATAAACTCTTCTAATAGAGCCATCTTACCCTCTTCAAACGGAAAACTATTGCTACACATAAGGAACAGCTGCAATTTCTAAATGGGAAAAAAAGACTTTCAGACTTGGTTGGAAGTTCAGCTCTGTACATTAGCCAAATTATTTCAGAAAGGCAGTGGAGAAGTTATTAATAGATTTATCAAATGGCTATCCAAAGGAATCCAGATATTTTAGCTAAGAAGCAAGAAAAAGCAAGTTAATTATACCACAATCAGACCTCTGATCCATAGAGGAGCAAGGAAGAGAAGGTGATATCTGAAATGCAATGGCCACCCTTCCTTTTTCAGTGTTGGCATTGTGCATTTATTGTGGAGCAGAGTCTGCTTGGTAGAGATTGCTACACAATTTGTCGTGTGTTATACACAGTTTGTCAGGCTGTTATATGAATGTGTAAAGGAACTCTGGAACTTAAGTATGGTGTCATTTCCTCCAGTACCCAAATTCTGCATATAAGTATTTTGCAATCCAGCAGAGATTCTCAACTGCCAGCACTTTATGAAATTCTTGGTATAGAAACAATCAAATGCATAATGCATTGTATATGCTCCCATACATTTAGCTTAGATCACTAAATCTGCTGTCTCTCACCCTTTTAAAAAACTCATCAAATGTAATAATTATGTCACAAGAATCAGTCTGTATCATTATCACCTGCACAGGTTAATAAACTGTATATTGTTGCATGACCTTGGGATTCTT
This sequence comes from Picathartes gymnocephalus, assembly GCA_013390045.1. Classification (NCBI taxonomy): domain Eukaryota; kingdom Metazoa; phylum Chordata; class Aves; order Passeriformes; family Picathartidae; genus Picathartes; species Picathartes gymnocephalus. The sequence continues at coordinate 92,429 of WEKY01052058.1, read as the reverse complement.
AGTCAAAGATTCTTAATCTGCCTTTTCTCCCGTTCTGCAGATGGTGCAAAATGTGAACATTTAAAGCCAGTAGGGCTGGATACATCTCTAGCTCCTTCTTTCTCTGCAAAAGCAGTATCAAAGTCTCAGGCACTCCATCTGCCCCATGGGTAAGAGGTGGAGGTAAAGGTGGTTCCTGCTGAACCATCTTCCCCCTCAGTACTGCAGAGGATGAGATGGGTAACTGGCCAGTGGTGGTGCTTAGCCAGAGCTCTGCAGACTTCCAAAAAGCAGTGCTGCAAATCATGCTAACATTTGATCTGGAAAGGAAAATCTATTTCAACACTATTTTAGATTCCTTTTTTTTCTGCAATGAACCTTCGGTTTTATTTTGGACAACCACTCTCTGGTAAAATGCAACTTTCTTTAATGAATTGCTTTTCTACCTGTCACTGTCATTGTACCAAAAATTCAGGGTGATTTGTTTGACCTGTAGCAGAGGTGTAAGACTTTATCTCTTCTCCATTCTAACTCCATTCATGAGTGTTTCCTCTGGTAGGAGCAGTTCACTGATGGGGGCTTTTGACTATGGATAGGCACAAAAGAAAAACGCCAGTATTTGGATATCTATCAGACACTGAGGTTTGTAGGCTGGGCTGAGAACAAGCTTGTCCAGTGGTGGTGATATATCATAGACCGTTCCCTGGCTGTCATAGGCCCTAAGATCCTTCTTACATTTCTGCCTTTTATGAGGGGAAAATGAGAGAAGATCTATGAAATCAATTCACACTCTCAAAATGGTGCTTTAGTCATGGGTCACACAATTAGCCATATCTGCGAAGCAGTACATTTGCCAATTGCTAAATTCTCACCTCCAAGAACCTGGGCTAAATTTTAGTTTAAACACCTTGTTACATGGAAAAGATGTTGCAATTGCACACCTAAATGCCCGGTATTGCAATGAACATATGAGTAAAGGAAGGTTTTTTTCTCTGGAAAAAGGAAAATGTTGTGACTGAGAGTTCTGGTCTTTTCTGTATCCTTTGTATTCCCTCTTGCTGTTCCAAGATAACTCTATCCTTTAGAGCCACAAAATATTTCCAGTGAGAACTATATCTCAGTCAGACTTTATCTGTTAACTTTTAACTCACACTTGGTACAAACCTTTTACATCCCCACAAAATAAGATTTTGCCTCTAGCATCAATTATCATTCATCTGGCTTTTGAAGGAGCTGGCAGGTCTGTATTGTCCTTGCTCTCCTTTTTCATGCGTCTTGAAAGATATTTGCCTTTCTTTCACCTCATGGCACCTCAACATCCTCCTCACTTCTCAAAGATATTTACTAACAAGGCTTTCAGACATCATCACCCCACTTTTAAAAATTCAGCAATGACACCCATATATGCAACCTGATTTAAAATTGTCTTACTTAGCCAGTTTCTGACCCCTTATGCTGCTAATTAAGGTTACAATTTACCCACGGACTACTACTGTATGCATGTAAGGCCTGGTGCAGTTACATAAGTAAAATAAGCTAAATAGTCTTCTTGTTCTGATAATTAATAATAGTAAGGCTTTGGCTAAAGTGTTGATATTTTTAAAACCTTGGGAGTTGTTAATAGACATCACAGATTTTGTTGTATGCCTCAAACAGATCATATAGGACACACTTCTGTACAAACCTGCCAATGACTCCAGCGACCTTGCTGAGCTCACCAGAGAATGATCAGCCCAATGCAGAAAGGACAAAATAGATAGTAAAAGCTGAATGAAAAACAAACAAACAAACAAACAAAGTTCTCTGTCATAGCAATTAGCAAAGCAATCTTTTGGGGGATGATGTCAGCATAGGCTGGCATCTGCTCCTAGGAGGGGGGAAAAAAGTGAATGGCAGACAGGAGTGAAATGTTTCAACAGAGAGGGAAAACTTGCTTTAAAATTCAAACAGAAGACACTGCTAAAAGGAAAGGAGAAAGGAAGAGCATGAGAAAAGCCTATGAGTGATGGAAGAAAGCCAACATGAAGGAAAAGGAAAGCAAGCAGGGAGGATAAAGAGAGCTCCATGAAGTAGTTCTGCCAGGGGACCATGTCCAAAGCCAAAACTAGTGCAGCATTATAATGGCACTTTGGTAGAGAGAAATCCAGCCCAATGGTAGCCAGGAGAAGACCCAGAGGTACATAAACCCTTCACTGAAGGGATGCACCACGAGCAAAAATGTAAGGAGAACAAGAAATTTTGCACTAATGTCTCATATATTCTCTCATAAAATCTGAACTTTTCCCAAATCATCACAGCCAAAACAGCTAAACTACTTGCAGTATTTATATGTAGTGCCTGCACCTGTCAATAAGACTGATTACTAATTTTCTGTGCATAGGTCATGTAAAAAGTCACATAGTTTCTCTGTGATTTAGTTTCCCATCTGTAAAGCTGCCACCTCTGCTTCATTAAAGGCAAAGAGGCAATAAATTGACAAGGAAGATTATAAATAAAGGACAAAGCAGGTGATTTAATGGCAACATCAGGCTCAGGTTCAGATTAAAATAAAAAGCATATAAAACAGTGAAGCAGTTAACTGATATATTTTGTAATAAAAACAAAAGCATCTTCCAAAATAGCTCTGAAAAGGGAACAGGACAATTCAAAGTATCAGTATGAAATTAAATTCCTCTTTGTTGTTGGCATTCGCAGGCTCTGCTTCCCTGTTGCCTTCCATCTAGTAAGACTTTTCCCCCTTCTTCACTCTCCCTAATTGTCAAGGTTTGAAGGACACTGAAGAGCACAGGATGGGTTCATTAGAATTGCAAAGTATCACCGCATACCATTTGCAGCAGGGCACCATTTATCTCTGTTGCCACACCATACTGTGAGGTGGCACCAAAAACCAGACACTGCAGTCCAGAGCTAGGGAATGCTAATCATCCTACATCAGACCCAAACCATGCAGGATTCAAGGTTAACTGTGGTTGAGAACATCTGTTCAAGGCAATCAATGACTCCCAAAGGCAGTCGGGAGTGGGCTTTAGATTTTTGACATGACTTCTTTCTGTTGACCTGGAAGATCTGGGTCAAATTCTTGGCCATTTGTTTCAATCCCTTGTGTCTACATAACCACTTCTGTCCCCTTCCTTCAATGGAAGGCACAACTACCCCTCCTCAGACCCTTTGAAGGTCACCAGGGTGTCACCCATGGTAAAAAATGAACACGGCTGTGTCTTTCTTTGCTTAGTTGCAGTGAAGTAACTACATAAATTACAACCCCTGCACAGACCTCAGCACAGCAGTCTATGCATAAATACCAGCCTGTAGTTTAAAGGAATCTGTCCAGCCAGTTGCCCAAGTTCACCCTAAAGTCGTGTCCAGATTGACACCTGAGTTTAGTCTACCTCAGAAATTTCTACCTTTCTCCAAAATTTACTTTAAAAATCTTTCTATTTTAATGTCTTTCATATGAAATGCCACACATGTCCTGTCCTATAGCAAAAATAGGCAGAACTGGAAAAGATACTCAGTCAGCACTACTTTGTGGTGCCAAAGCACAATTTCAGAGGTAACTATGAGGTTACCAGATCAGAGACTGCATATTAAGATATTTTGCATTTGGTCTAAGTCTGTAGTCCTGCTCTTACTGAAATCAACAGCAAGCCTGCAGTTAATTGCAACAAAAGTAAGATGTATTTTAGGGAGCCACCATGAAGACGTAGGCTGGATCATCTAATGACATATACGTATTTTACTAAACGTGTTACTTGTCAAGCTAATTAGTTACCCTGTAAATGAAAAGGTCAACCCTGCATAATATTTGCATCTCATCTTTCTGAGTCAAATTTCCTGTGCATGGTAGGTGGAAAGAAATAAATTCTACTGAAGTTGTGAACAGTTGATAGGAAAACTTTGGCAGGCAGAGAAAAATTTGAAAAAAGCTGTTCAAGACTGATCTAAAGCTAAGAACATGGAACAGGTCCATCAGGAAGACACCAATCCCATGGCCACCAGCTCCATATTGTACAATTTGTTTCAAATAGTTCTGCAGCCAAGCAATACATTGAAACTGTCGGTCACACTTTTTCCACTTCTGCTGCTCTTTACTAAGCCACGTATGCAAGTTGAGACATGAGACAAGGCTCATGAAATCACTCCACTGCACCAAGGTGCTACTTTTCACCCCAAACTGCCTCTCTGTAGAGAAGAGTTACCTGACAAGCCACACTATTGTGTGCACACTCCACTGTGTGCGTATTACCCCCTATTTCTACAGCTGGAGGAGGAATCCATCACAGTACAACTATTCTACACCTGCAGCTCACTAATTTTGAAGCTGTCAGAGCCTTGCACATCCATAGCAGCAGTTTTCTTTTCCAACACCTTTGTCATTTACATATATCTGAAGTATGAATACTTGGCACAATAACAAATGCTTGAAAGATATTGACAAGGCCATCAGAAAGAGGTTAAAGAAAAAGCATCAGAAGCTTTCTCGGGAAATATCAAACTGAAACAAACAGAACATTTCAGGGTAGTCAGCAGATTAACCAGGAACTTTGGAATTTTTTTCCTCTTCAGTGAAACAGCTGGCTTTGTGTTTCAGTCTGTAAACATCCTACGCCAGAAGAGGATCTTCAGAGGCTCTTTGTCCTTGCTAAAGGGCTTTACTTAATGGGGTGTTACATGAAAAAGCATATCTGTCTTTCAGGAAAATGTGCCCTGAGGGCTAACTGAAACAGTGGCAATATCTAGAGGACAAGAAAACCAGGATATGAAATATGTCCTGGCTGTTGTAGGTTTAAATATATATTAAGTAACTCTGCCAGGACTGAAAACTCTGGTGTTATAAATTTCCCAGCAACCTGTGTGCATTAAGTAGGTGTCAAGGGACCCTGCTCTCTTCAACAAGGAGTCACATCTTCCAAGCAGCGAATCTTGCTGTCAAAGGCTTGAGTCTTGCCTGCAGAAGCTGCCCAAGCCAGCTCTGAGCTCACTCTCCACACAGGCTCTCCATTGCAGGGAAGCCACGGGATCCTGGGGCCTGGGCCACATCCCCTGCCCGTGGGCTGACCCTTTGCAGCACTTTCACTGTGACTGACACATGAGCTGGAAACTTAAAGCCCTTACACCTCTGTTACAAAGGGTTATGTCATTCTTCAAATGACATCATTTGAGATACCTGAATTAATGTTGGACTATTTCCTTTGTAAGCCAGGATAAGAACTTTGCACCCCACTTAGCTGGCCTATATATAAGAGGAGCAAGCGGATTGCTTAACATACTCTGTAAAGAAAGTTTAGCTGACAACTTGTATTTCGAAATCCTTAATTCCCCGTATGTTTGAACAAAAGTTTTAAATTCAGATGTACTTAAAGACTTGTCTTCTCTTTTTTTTTCTGGTGCATATACAAGCTTATGGACAGGTAGCACTGGGAATCAGCTAGTCCATCATAAAGGAAGTGAACACATACTCAGTTCTAGGCTTCAAAGACACCCCCCTGCCACCACCACCCCTTATCTTTCATCAGTCAGGATATTCCTGAATCCAAATAGCAATGAATATGGCACTCATGTTCACACTCCTCTATTCATGGTTCATCTAAGAAATACTTCCTTCTGGCTCTGAGTTACCTGTCAGAAGGGATAATAACTCCTCTGTGTTACATCAACTCAATTATCTAGAAAGGAAAAAATAAAATTTCCTGATTTTATTCATAACACTTGCACAAGAGAGATTTAGGAGGTAGCAGTAAATTTTTAAATCTCTTCCTTGTATAATCCTGGCTAAAAGCTCTCTCTCCTCCCTCATTTCATTTTGACTTGGTTCAAGAGTATCTGTCTTGTATGCAATTGTTGAAATCTTCTGGAACTACCAAAAACCCCACAATACGTACAACTGTGGAATTAATCTGAAAAGGCTTTAGTGTTTGGAAGGCAAACATTCTGTGTCAACTTTACCATTTTATGAGCAATATTGAAACTCCCAGTGTTTAGCTCAAGGGACCTAGTACCTTTAAACCCAAATTACCTTTGAAGCCAGTAACCAACAGTTCCATTTGGTACGTCTTCTGCTGGTTCAGCTCTGTGCTGTGCTATTTTCACCACATCAGTCCCAACTGTCCTATCCTTGAATGGCTTTTTGTCCTGCTCTTTAACATACAACTTGCTAGAGAAAGAGAAAATGTGAACAGCGGTGCAGAGTTATTCTTAAAATAAATGGTCCCTTAATCAAAATTGGATGACTAACAGGCATAAAATTATGGCTCTAATACCACGTATAATCGTTTATCTCATTGCAAAGAGGGATACACCATTTGCATTGTGTTCCAGTAGTGTTTTATACCCACTTTACCATAATCTAAATGAGCATGCACAGCACAGACAAATGGAGATTCTAGTCCATCTTATGCATTTGCCTGGAGAGCACAAGGATGTTTGTTGTGTGTGCTTTTAAAAACTGTGTTCCTATAAATAAACACATTAAAATATAAAGACAAAGCAGTGGGCAATCTCACTGCCTAAGCAGTTTTAATTGTGAGATACACTTTTCACAAAGAAGGGATGTTTTTAATTTTTTTTTTTCTGGACAGCAATTTTAATAAAGTATATTTGAAACTTATATGAGCTATGGAATAAGTTTTTTGAAGAGAATTTGAACCTGTGGATACATCAGCTCAGCATGTGGGTACTGCCAACAACACTTACAGCTCACACTAGATATTATTTACTTCTGCCCACTCTTCATTATCTGGGATGCACTTAACTGTCTAAGCCAGGGACTCAGCTTTAAATTACTTTAAAAACTTATAAAAATGGCAACTGCCAGAGTATGTATTTCTTTCCTTGAAATTACTTCTGCACATAGGTTGTAAGAAGCTTTCACTTCTCTATCTGTAGCGTCTTTCCTATTCCCAAAACCACCACAGATGTGAAGTTCAATAATGCATAGTCCTTCAGGGAGAGCAAGTATGGCTTCACGTGACAAATATTTGCAAGAGCTGATTCTGAGCTCCTATGTATGATTTTCCATCTTTTTTTGACCTTGCAGGTCTGTGAGAAATTGGCACTTGAAACTCTGACATTTTTATAAGAGACAAGCTGATCTTATACCTAATTTTAGAGAGCTGTATAAAGCTCTTTTTCCTGTTCACAAGGATAACTCACTCAGCACAGATGATCTTACTGTACAGAAGTATGGGGCTTTACAAGCAGAAAGATATGCAGACTAAAATACATGGCAAAATTCTCATCTGTATTGTTAAAATCATTTATCTGTGACATATGTGGCAGGAAGATGAAAATATGATATGGTGTAAAGGTTTTATTGTTACTTCACTTGGACTGAACTGCATTGCTTATGCTCAGTGCACCATTTGTGCAACATGCTTGTCTGATTCTGCCCACAACCTAAGGCTACCATTCAAAAATCAAAGGAGCAGTAAAATCTTGACACAGATTAACCTCAAAAATAAACTGTAGCTATACTAAAGAACTGTGAAATTCTACCTGGAGATTATTTGCTCAAAGAACAGGAACATGACAGAGATGGTAGGAGGATGAATTGAAGATGTCCCTGCTCACCACAGGGGTGTTAGTCTAGACAACCTTTAAAGGTCCCTTCCAACCCAAACTATTCTATGATTCTATGATCCTATGGTTCTATGAATGATCCTCAGCAAAATAAAAGAGATAGATGAATACTCTGCACAGCACATTAAGCTTCAGAGTTCAGCAGAGTACCATTCCTCTTTCTCCAATAGTTTCTCTTGTATGGATTTAGCACTTAAGAGAATAACTGTATTATATATAGGTACAGCAACTATATAGCTATACTACATAAAGGTATAAATAAGTTTATATGTGGAAATTGAATATGCTATATTATTTATCTTAGTAAGCATTGTGCAGGTAGTTTATTATCTGTATGTCCAGCTCTAACTATTGATTGACATTCAGTGTTCTGCTGCTGGGGGTGGGTTTAATTGCATTCGTCTAGTACTTTAAACTTTACTATTTCTTTCCTACCAGCATAATATTAAAAACATTATTTTGTCTTTACACAGTCATGTTTCTGCATTTATTCTTATTTTTTCCTGCAAAATCTGCTCTCTTTTCAATAACCTCCCTCTTGTATACCAGAGTGGTGTTCAGCTTTGACCACTAGTTCTGCCTCATTTGTTTCATCTCTTCTTACAAAGTATTCCCCTTTAGCTTACATGCTTTATTTTTTTTTCTCCTAAATTATTTTAAAATCATTTCATCAGTCCTCAATGTTTATCTCAGCTTAGCTTTTCAGAGAAATCAGTTTTGTGTTTGTATACATGTGACATAGTATCAAGAGACTCATATGTCCAAGCACAACATGTCCTTTAGTTTACTTTTCTTTGGCTATTCAGGACTGTCCACACAGAAATATTGCACATTGATCAAGCCTGATTGCCTGGTCTTTAAACAACAGCAATTGTTATTTCCATATTACACATCCACAGAATCACAAAATGTTCTCAATTGGAAGGGACCCACAAGGATCAAGTCCAACTCTTAAGTTAACAGCCCATACAGGGATTGAACCCATGACCTTGGCCTTATCAGCACCATGCTCTAAATAGCTGAACTAATTCCATTTATTTCTCCCTCCAACTTCTCCCAAAATTGCAGAAAAACTACTACCCTCTTTCTGTCTTTCAATGTTTCCATAGCCGTTAACAAGGTGTGAAAAAAAGGTACTCTAAAGGCTTTTTTTACTTTACCTTAATGATTTCTCTGGAATTCGTGAACGTCATTCATCTAGATCAGTTACCTTGTCAAAATGTAATGGTTCCATATACTTAACAGTGTGCTCTAGCTTAATCATAAACCCTTTAATACCTTCTGTGGGAAAATACATTTTCATCTTCCAGATGTGACCTTCAGTTTTTTTCAGAAATGCCTATACTCTGGAAAACACATTGCGTTCTCTGAAACACATCCTTTACCAACAAAGGCTCTTATTCACATTGCTTTATGACCTTGCCAGCTAGGTTTGACAGATAACTCTACATATTCTATGTTTATAAAACAATTTCTTTTTATTACATAAATGTCATTAATTAGCATTATTATTACCAGCATTAAAGACTAAATTTTGCTTATCATCAATATCTTCACCCTTCCTTGCAGCTACAAGAACTCTCTCTTTTTCATATGAAGCATTTTCTTCCTCCATAAATAATTTTATTGAGTGTGAGGTGAAGTCTGGGTTATCTGGTCCAAGCAATCTAGCTTACACTTGACATTCACATACTTTTCACATACGTAAGTGTACACTTTGAGAGCTTCTACCTTCTGCATCAGACCGTTGTACAGAACAGAACCATCTGTAGCCATCTGTAATGACATATACAGAAAGGGGGAAATTCTAAATTTGCTTCACACTACCAGACTTACGCATGTGATGTTGGGTGTTATAAGAGGGAGGCAAAAGTTTGCAGGCCTAACAGCACTTCTAGCAGTGGAGAGCACTGGAATAAGAGGATGCATAATATACATGAGCCTGTTCATTCCTGTAGTGCAAACTGACAGCTGTGAAACTCCATGCTGTTGGCAGAGCTTGGCCCACATGGCAAATCTAGAACATTTAAATTCTGATTTTTTTCCACACTGCTCAGGTAGAAAGCACACATCTGGTGCTTTCCAACCTGAGCCTGTTGATAGATCCTGTGTTATTAGTTTTACATCATTTCACTAAATGTTCCCTGGTAAATGTTTTGTGGATATGCAGAAAGAGAGAATCTGGGTGTAGAAATGTATCTATGCAATGTACAGGGTCTGGAGAAACTAACTGCACTACCAACAATAAAACCTACAAAGTACACAAGGAGACATTTGTTACTGTGAAATCTTACAGCATGTCACATCACTGTGCAAGATGAGCATTCGACTATCCAAACTACAATACATACACTTTTATATACATATATATATATATATATATATATGCTAGATGAGTTTCGCATGGTTTTCTCCACAATTAGATCATTACCTGAGTAGTAGCAAGTCCCTGTTTGAGACAGTTGCAATCAATGCAAGCTTGTTCATTCCAAGCAGTGCCATTCCATGAGTCAATACCAGTTTGCACTGATCCCATTTGCACTCCCCATCAGGTCATGCTGTCACCTTCACTGTGTCTCTAACTGCTATTGTGCCTTTCATCTGCAGATCACTTCCCTTTCATGTACTGTCACCACCACCTTTTTCCTTAGAATAGTATTTCACTTTACTGCTTCTATTTTTCAAGCCTGTAGCTCTCCCCACTTGCTTAGTTTAATTGACTCTTAAAACCTTTTTCACAATGAAGTAACTAATTAAATTATTTTGATCAGTTTCCAAAATTTTCCAAAGGAAATGAAAAGTGTATCAGTTTGCCTTATAATTTTCTTAGGCATTTAATTTAGGTCATTTTGGGGCATTTTTGCATTAATTGGGACAGAGATAAAGAAGCAAGTTTGGCTCTGTAGGGAAGCTGGCTAGAGAAACAGTTTCCAAAGAGTCCTATATATCAGTCCCTGAATAAGTAATACAACATAACTAAAGTGTTCTTGAAGCATAGACTAGAGTCTTCCAAACCCATGGAAGTGATCTAACCACCACACTGTAAAATCAGTTACACTTACTCCTACTCCCACTTGGTAACTCATTGAGTCGTTAAATCATTTATACAATCTGCCATATCTTCTGGGGCAGAGTTTGAAAGTACTCATCCTCCCCAACAGGCTATGTGCCGGGGAACTTTCCAGGTCAGATTGTGCTTGTAAAAGCAGCAAAAGGGGCTGAAACAAGATGTCCTCTTGAAAAGCCTGAGGAGGAGGTGAGAGGAATCACCACCTACTTCTGCTCTGGTTCCCTTTTAAAAGAAAACATTGGTTTTTCTGTGTGTTTCTCTGTGAAGAGGAGGATTAAGTTCCTACTTTCATGGCTGTAAACCATGTGTGGAGAGAGATGCATGCAGAGAAATGCACAGTTAAGCATGTAATTCTCCAAGAGCGTGGGGATTTAAAACGAGTGAGTCCTCAGGGCTTTGCTTTTGCTGCCTCAGCTGTCTTAATGCTAAGGGTTGTGCACATCACTATGGATCACACATTCTTTCTTTGTCATTGTATAGGAAACCTACAACTCCAGCTAAAGGCCACAGATGCTGCAACGAGTCTCCAAATATTACATGGTATCAAAGTCCTTCTTTGTCCAAAACTTAAATCTCTATAACTTATCAATAATTTAATTACTTCTTTTACACATATAATACTGTATGCTTCTGACCATTCAGATACACGAAACATTTCAGCAGCTGGAACAGAGCGGGATATACATGCAGGTATATGAATGTCAGCACTGTCTGGAGGGAAGAGCAGGGTTTCAAGCTTCCTGACACCCTTATGCTGCAAATTGCAGTTTGATTTACAGGTCGTCTTCTCTCCCTAGTCAGATGTACAACCAGCTGCATGATCAGCAAGACAAGTCAGATGTTAGCTCCCCATCTTCCACCACCCCTCCAAACCTCAGGGAAGCTTCGTACCAAGGCCCTAGCAGAGCAAATGCCAGCTGGGGTGATTTCCTCACACACTGAGTCACAGTGTGGGCTGGACACTTGTCCTGAACTGTGGCAAAACCACCTACCTCTGAACTTTGACAGCTTGTACCAATAAAGTTATTGAGTGTTCCTGACCATTTTCTATTAACTTTTTTTTCTTTTTTTTTTTCTTTTTTTTTTTCATGTTTCATTCACTAAAAAGGCACTTTTAGCTCCTAAAGAAGACATTTTAAGTGAAACTCAGAAATGTGACCTGGAAAGATCATATAAATGGGATTTTTCTCTGTCATTTCTCTATGCTTTTGATTATTCTTGACATTGTATAATGTTAAGTTATAAATGGAAAGCATTTTGAAAATGTCATAATATCCTGAGTCTAATAAGAGAATACCAGAGCTAGAAAATATGCTTAAGAAATCAAGATTACATAGCAGACTCAAGAGAAAGACTTAAACTGGGCTTCACTACAACGGAACTTAACAGCTACAAAAAAATGTGAACTGTGAGCTCAAGCTGGAAGCTACAATTGAAATGTAAACATTACTTATTCAGAGAAAGATGCTGCATTAATAACAGCAACCACAAAAGCTGAAGACTTGTGGCATTACTGGATAGAGCAGTGGTGCTTTATCACCCTTTCAAGTGGATCTAATTCAGATTATGTCCCCCAGCTCACCCAAATGTTCAAAATCCTTGTACTTGATCCTTCAGTGGAACATGAATTTGTTTTGGAATATTCTAGCTGAACTGATTTCTTTTTCTCTTGCCTTTCCATCTCTTATATAAATTATTCTCATCTCTTTGCAGGTCTTCTGCATCTTGACTCTGCACAGGTAAAAGGGCTGGTACTGATGAATACATGACAAGCTTTTCCAATTCTCATACATTAAATCAGAATATTTACTAAAGATCAAAATGAATTCTTTCTGTTCTATTCTTGAACCTAAAGCAAAGAGCAATTTCTGCTTTGATTTGTACAGAACACTTGGCTAACTATAATAGCTACAAATTCACCCCAGACAATGAGGAACAGAGTTTGGCTCCTAGAATGTGCCTGCAAGTATTTCAGGGACTCAGCACCACTCTGCATCACCCCTCCAGGAGGCACTCACCACTGACTCCTCCTGAGACTGGGGATGGCCAAGAAGAGTCACAAACATGGCTAGAATTGTTTTTGACTAGTATTGAAGCATAACTGAAGTTATAACTAAACCATGGTAAGATGATATGTGTCGATGTAACTGGTGAAAATTTCAATGAGTGATCTGTGAGATCGATAAAAATTAGACTCTTAAAATAGTCAATAAAATGGTTTGGAAGTATTTCAGAAATGAATATATGAAGCAGAAAAACTTACAAATTACTAAGGCAATTTCTGTGGAGCTTTGCCCAAACTGACGTTTATTCCCTTATACCACTCCATTCTAACAGTTCCTTGTTTAGGCAACTAAGGCAACCAATGAAAACCCAATGAAAAAATATCCTTTGTCACTCTAGAACCTTAACTTCTTGGTTACAAAGAAGTGAAGCTAAGACTTTGGGTAACTAAAGGTGACTGGTCAGAAAACACAAACCAACAGTACCTAAGATCAATGTAATCTGACAGTCCCAGCTGCAGAAGGGCAAGGTCTGTCACACTGCCACTGCCCCATTGTGGAACTAACATCCACAGTAATAAGAAAGACAACAGGGGTCTTAAAAACTCTACAGCAGAGAAAACAGATTTTTTTTTTTACCTGACCCAAGCAAAAATATTTGGCTGTTATTGCATGATGGGAGAAAGAACACCCTTTGAAGTTTAAAAGTTACCTGCCTACTTAGAAGCTGTATTCTAAGGTAGGTCATTTTTCTTCCCAAATGTGACTGATCTGTTTCACGTGAATGCAAATTCTCGTTTTTGCTTTGTTATTTGTCAAGAAAATTGCAAGCAATATTATTTTAATCCACCTCTTATATACAGTGTTGAACCTTTTATTTGTCTTAATGAATAAATAATTTGAAATGAGCCTGTGCTCAGTGCTTTCTGAGTATCTAAAAAAAAAAAAGCTGGATTCTCCTTTTCACTTTTAAGCTTTGAATTATGGACCATCTCATTTCCTGGCAGCAACTGAAGTTCTTAAATTATAATCAGATAATTATCTTTTTGCTTTTGTTATTAAAACAAAAAAGTAGACACATTTGGGAGATGATAAAAATTTAATATAATCAGTAAAAAGTGTACATAAATTGACATTCATATTTTCTTTCTTTTTTTTTTTCTTTTTCAGCTTTTACATTAACACTGCCTGGACTTGATTGCATTAGTTTAGTTTTAGAAAAGAATGCCATGTTGGATATACATATGTACCAAATGTTTACATTAACACTAACTGCAGTCATCAGAAGTTACGGGAAATTTGTGTGTACCTGTGATGGAGAAGGTGAATTCGCACAATCCCAAAATCCTTAAAAGCATATAACAAAGGTAATTTTGGTAATTTCTTTGAAGAATATAAATAAATGTCCTGTTATTATGCATATTTCTGCATCAGACTGATGTTCTTATTTTGCAGAGTTTCAGCATCTGTAACAAGTAATATATATAACAAGTGAAAAGTAGGTCTTGAGAAAATCAAGCTGACATTTAGAAAGCTACATTTGGTGCAACTCAAATTTACTGCAGCTGCAGTATAAATAATCTGAGCATTGCCAAAGATGAGCTACTTATGTCTGTATACACACAGAATAATTTAAATTTCTCCACATTTAATTTCAAATAAAAAACAGTTTTACGGCTGGTCAGTGCAGTACACAGGATCTGAAGCATGACAAAGCCATGAAATCTGAAGGAACTTCCATCACAAAGAGCCTAAGAACACACCAATTCCTTCAAAACTACGCCACAGCCCTCTCCACTAAATCCAGCTGTAATGCGGGAATTTGGTGTCATTCCTTCTTAATTATGTTAAATACCATTTGCAGACAAAATTTGTAGAAAGTCAGAGATTTGATGCTCTCTTCAGCACTTTATATTTTTGATAGTGCTGGTGTTGGGGGTTGGGTTGTCTTTCCTTTTGTTTCCTTTTAACAGTATAGAATTTTTTTCCATTCAGTTGCTAAATAGCCTTAATCACTGAGTACTTAAGAAAACAAAGGCTATACCTAGGCCTAAAGAAAAGGCCCATCTATGTTTACTGTTCTGTCGGGGAGTTTTCTCTCGAAGGGGGGGGGTGGAGGAATATCTCGAGAATTGGGGACTGGTAAAAGGAGAGGGCAGGGGCGGAGCGGGACTGGCTTTTGGAGGAGGACACGGGAAGAAACAGCTCTGCGAGAGAGAAGTTTTTTTTCGCTGCTGCTGCTGGAGCCCTGGCTTGGAGCTGTTTTCTTCTGCCTCTTGGGTGAGCCTCTGCTTGTGAAAGCAGCCACTGAGCCTGTTGTCATCTGCTNGGGTTTCACTGCGCTGCAGCCCCGCTCCCCCGCCTGCCGAGACGTCCTGCCGTCCCAGTTTGCTGCTTTCCAAGAATCCTGCTGGGGCACTGGAATCGACTGCTCCAAGGAGGTTTGTGAAGCAAAACCTCTCTTCCGTTTTGTTTTCCCCTGCTGACTGAACCACCATAGCACGTGCTCCCTGCCGGCTGTGACCATCGCTGCACTGAGGGGGGAAAGTGCCTTCAGGCCAGGAGGTCGGGACCGGGTTCTTGGTTCTGTTTTGTTGTTAGTGCCATAAAAGTTGTTGTTTGTTTGCTCTGTTATAAATCCTAGTAAAGAACTGTTATTCCCACTCCCATATCTTTGCCTGAGACCCCCTTAATTTCAAAATTACAATAATTCGGAGGGGAGGGGTTCACATTCTTCATTCCGAGGGAGGCTCCTGCCTTCCCTAGCAGAGACCTGTCCTTCAAACCAGGACAGCTGGATAGATGGGGGTGGGGGAATACAGATAGGACTGGAATTCTAGGACAAATTCTTGCTAAAGAAAACACCTCTGTGCTAGCATTTCCCCAGGAACTGCACAGCAGCTGAGCCACAGATGCTCAGCTCCTCGCAGGGTTTGGACGGGTTACAGCCAGCACTGCCACCCCTGCGGGGATGTCACAGGAGCCACATCACTCACAGGGACTACAAACTTCATCCATCAATTTTGGCTCAATGGAATGGAGGAAAACAAGACTTTCAGGACTCAGTTGAGCCTAATCAGTATTGGGAGATTTTGACAGGACGCACTGGATTTAAGGAGATATCTGTTCTTAAATTGTCCCCTTGAAGTCACTTTTTTTACTATCTCAAAGTCAGTTTTTCAAGAAGTTTATGGACCATGGACTTTAGGGGAACATTTATGCCACTACAAGCTCAGTATAAGGGAAAAAATGGTGTGCTGATTCTTTTAAAAAATGGCATTGTGTATACTGGTACTTGCCTTATCTATATTTCAGTGTTGTCTTACAAACAGTATGGGCTGTGGTAAACTGGAAAAGTAATAGAATAATGGTGGAAACAAAACCAGAGAATTCTGCTGATAAACATTTATTCAGATGTTGTTTGTCATCATAAAAATAAAGTTTCTATTTCCAAGCTTGAAAATTATATAATTCAGATTATATTTTCAGGTGTGTTCATCCACTTTCCTCTTTTTTTTTCTTTTTGCATAATTCTTAAAGTTGCCTAATCATTTTAATGACATATGAATAACATCCAGACTGCTGTAATGTCTTGAGCTTCATTGAGAATTATTCTGAATATTTAAAGAAATAATAGATATGCTTGAAAGTGTTCCAGAATTTTAAAAAAAATTAATTAGGCATGTGTTGATGTTTAATAGAACTTTTTCTGAAATATGTAATTTTCAATTAATTAACTCCCTTTGAAATCTTTGAGTCATCTCATGAAGGAATAGAAAATCTATGTTAGATTTAGGAGACCAATCATCCAATCAAAGAACAATTTAATCCATATTCAGTGTGATCTCTACAGAAACAGAGTCAGACTTCAAAGTGTTCATTGCAACCTTTTCATGAACATTTTTACTTTTCAAGATAAATTACTCACTTACCCAGGAACATCCCTGATTTTGCCTGAGTGTCATCATCTAAAACCAAGCCACTCAAAAACTTGTAAATTTATAGCTGAAGCTACAATTAAGAGTAAATTCTGATAGATTTAGAGAAAAATATGAAGTTACATTACACAAATGCCTTTAACCTTGTCCTGCAGAGATGATATTTAACAATTGCATTTAAATACCTTATCCTATTAGGATCAATTGGATTTTTTAAAAAATGTGCTTCCTCTTTTTTGGTATCCTAGGGAGAAGAGATAAAGTTGCTGAAAGTGCCATACCTATTCATTCCTTCTGCTGGCTCAGAACAACAGCTGCAAATACCTGTGGGCATAATTTTGAAGCTAGGACATTAACCAATACATCTGTCAGTCAGTAAGACATATAAATGACTTAAGTTGCATCTGTAATTAAATGTGCCTACAAAGTGAGGGCCAAAAAAACCACGGACAACAATTTAAAAATCTGTCCCTTCTGGCAGATCTGACATGACCCTGATCTCTCGTGTCAATACTGTCACTAGTGCAATTGTTCTGAAGGGGCTATTCTTGACTGACACCACTGGGGAAATCAGAATCAGGCCCAGAGATGCTAGGGTCACCAGATGGATTCCACAAGTGTGATGGCCTTCCCAGTCTCATTCACAAAATCATTTGTTGCACCCACTGCCAATGGAAGTGTCCTTGCACAATAAGCTTCACTCTTCATGCCAGGTTTTGCAAGAGCAACAAATCATCCAACATCCAGCTGTGGCTGATATCCCATGGCCTGTTTCTTAATTTTATGATTTCTCACAATGAAGCCAAGGCATGGAACATGAGGGAGACATTTAATGCAGCTTCCCTGTTCTAAGCACTGTCCAAACTGGAAAGAGGAGGGTATCACAGCCACCATAAACTTATTTGTTGCAGGAGGTCATTTGTTATTTGAGTTTATGATTGTTTTATGTAATGGTTGGCTCTGCAGTTTCCCCCATTGTTTTAAGAGTAATGGTTTGTCCCTATGTAATTGACAGTTTTCCACTCCGCATTTTTGCTTAACCCTCTCTCCCTTTATTGTGTCAGTCTCCCATAACCTCACCCCTTGTTCTGGAAAAGTCTGTGTTGCCCAGTTACTGATTGGTTCTTTATAGATGAACCCACCTCCCTGTTATACTGATTGAATGTTTAAACTGTCCGTTATATTGTAAACCCCTCCTTTCTTTTCTGTTATTGGTCCTTGCCCCATGCTCCTCCCATTCCCTGAGATCCTTATAAGCTTGTGTCATCCCTAGTTTGGGGTCTTTCAACCAGATCACCCATCGGGTAATAAACTTTGCCTGGTACATTGATCTGTCGGAGTCCTCCTCGTACTTTTTTGTTTGCCTGAACGCGATCTTCTATCTGCCCGCACGTGGCCATGGCTTGCCTGCACTTAGCTCTCGTGGAGCTCTGATAGGAGACTTCTATCCTGGCGTGGTGCCTTGGAATCCGGGCTCTCAGGGCATTCCAGTCACTTACTGGCACAAAGTCTGCACCTGTCTGAACTTGCACAGAAACACTCTGTGATTCCCTGCTGGTAGTGCAGATCATCTCTTCCACCTGGAAATGAAGAGCAATCTATGGTCTGTACAGGGTCTGTGGCTACAGGGCTGAACCTGTACTGCTTGGTCCATCAGATTTGCTCCTCTTCGGAGAGGGCTGCAGATCCCAACATTAGTCTTGTTCAGAAGAACATGGACTGAAATAGGTACAGTGGAGAGAGATCTTTTACCTGCTTTGTTTTTTTTTTTTTTTTTTTTGTTTGCTTGTTTGTAAGAAAGTGATTCTCTCATTCTGTTTCTATACATTTTAAAATAAATCAGAACCATGGAATGGTTTGGGTTGAAAGGGATTTGGCTTGAATTGCCAACGGCTCTGTAACATCTTGTAACAATGCATTGAACTGCTACAGCTTGAGTGAAAGGGAGACAAAAAAAGACAGATACTACATGGTGCTCATTCTATTTCTGATAGAGACTTCCAGATATACAGACAACTGAAGCAAAGGCTACTGAGTTGCTCTGCCTTTCTGGCTTTAGAAAATGTCAGACTGGTTGGTTGCTGCTACATTATACTAAGCAACACAAGTAAAGGAGCCCTTTTCTGTCATACTATAAGTGTGCTAATATCTTCTCTGTTATCTCTAAGGTGCAGGGAATACTATAAATCATATTTTACAGGTGAAATAATCTTTACGTTGGAGGTAGAAAACTACTTTCTTAAGGTTGAAAATTCTGTCTGCATCAAAGTCACAGCTCCTAATTGACTTCTCTACACATAGGCTACATGTAGCTGGGGCAAAAGAGGAGCTTTCAGGCTCTTGACATCAGCAATACACTGTCCAACAAGCACATCTTCTAATGCAGCACAGCTGGGCCATGTCAGCTCAACTTCAATATCCTTATCTGTCATTCCTAACCAACTTTCTTATCATAAGTACTTCTTCATATCACTTCTGTTTGTTGCAACGTTATGGCCCACAGGCAAACAACTTAAATTTTTTAGCTCATAATTTCATGCATTTCTAATTTATTGTCTCACTTTAAATCTCCATTAAAATGAAAATAGAAGAAGGGAAAAAAACAGCCCTTTGCGTGCTTATTCACGAAGCAGCTTTCTAAGGTTCTTAGAGGTCTAATTATGATATGAAAACATGATTTCCAACTTTGCAGATGATACAAAATTGGAAGAGAATAAAAACAAATGAGGAATAATTAGGTAGTGCAGCCAGATATAAAAGAATTTAGATCATTTTCTATTTCAGGAATAATAGATGGCAAATGCAGGGCTGTGCAAATAAATTGAGAATAATTAGCCTTACAGTGTGGAATAAAAAGTGGGATCCTGTTTAGAAAGACAAGAGGCTACAACAGGCTGAGTGAAATAAATTCTGAAGTTTGAATGCAAAATTCACATCTAAGATTCCCTTACTTGCGAGACTTGCTAGCAGTCTCAGTGGTACTCCCCTAGAAATAAGATAGAACTCAGTGTCAGCAAGAAAAACACCACTTGGCCTCTGGGAAAGGAAGGGCTACATGGTATAGTCTAATAAGAACACTTTCTTCCACAGTAATTACACAGGACTGCATTACCTAACTAATGGACCACAGGCTGTATTCAGTGTGCAGGACGTCTCTGCCCAAACCAGTACCTTTCTCTGGGGGCAAAACCAGAAAGAGTGGGGAGAATACACCAAGGAAACATTTTGTTTCTTTGCTGGAGTGCTCCTGCAGAAGAGCCACCTGACTCTGACTGCAGCAGAAATGCACTGCTTGTTTGGAAAGAGCTCTAGGCTGATCAGGAACAGTCATTTTTTATTTCCTTACATTATGTTATGTTCCTTAATGTATTCAGGCCTGAAGTTAGAAAAAGATTTCCAACAGTTGAGCTGGGAGGTTCCAGGAGAGCTGTCAGTGGGAACAGTGGCAGGAAGATACCTTGCTGGTTTTAAAATGTTGCTTCATGAACCATGACAGATTAAACACTGCGAAAGCAGGGATGGCAAGGGACATCACCCTAAGAGATCACCATGGTTTCCTAGGCTGCTGCTTTCCGCTCTATATACTGCTGCCTACTTCTCTTGACTGAAACACAACCCGTCAAAAATGCACTCCCTCTTCTGCATATATCAGCACATTAATTTCCAGCTATGTGATATGGGAGGTTCTTCTGTATCAACCCAAGAAAAAAAAAAGAGCCTTTTTTCTTTCTTGAAGAGATGAAAATTTGTTCAGAAAACTGATTTTTTATTTTATTTAGAGTTGCCTGTTCATTTTGAAGGTGGGGGAAGATGGAAAATGGACAAATGCATGAGGGAATTAAGATCACTGCTGGTGAGTCAGTACTGCAAGGGATTACTGACTACAGAATATTTTCACTGAAAACAGAATAAAATAGACCTCTCTAGAATAATGATGTCCAAAATCCATCATTAGTTTATGGAATTTGAAAAATATTAGGTTGATCTGTTTGCCCACCTAGAGATGTCTTTATGGGGGTGAAGATTTACCTTCATAGGTCTTCTTATGGTAAACTTTTGACTTGTTTAACAATAGCAAAATAGTGACAAAAGCTTCATTGTTAGGGCATTTATACATTTCTTTCTAACCACGTTTTCCACAGAATAGGTCTGAATAATTAGCCATCTTTCAAAGCATGCAAGTGAAAGGCCATTGAAATCTTCCAAATGCAATGAAATGTATTTCAGCATTTCAGCACTAAACACCTGCATAATTTATGGCAGAGCGCACGTAATTTCTATGTATGGCTATACCTAACACGGGCTCATTTCACATTTGAAATTCAATTCTTCCACCTGACTAATTGATTCATTTTCCTAAATACTCTAGAATTTGCAATAAGAACAATGATTTGCTGAAAGATATTGCTTTGGCCAGTACCAAAATTAACTATGAATATTTACTTTCAACAAAAGCCAGTGGGACCAACAGCAAATAATGAAAACAGTGATTTATAATTTCTTTTTACAATCCTTTTTTTATGTCAGAGTCAGCAAAATTTCAAATCCTATAAACCATACCCTTAACATACCATTATTATGTTACTAAATCTCAGCTTTCTGTTCTCTGCCTCCTTCTGCCCAACCCTTCCAAGAGCCCTCCCTCTGCTGTGATCCCTCTAGCTCTGTCTTGGGAAGTGACACAGTGAACAAGCTTCCAGCACAAGCTTTGATAGCCACCATGTCCATGATCCTTCACGAAAAGAGTTGAATTAGGATGTTTTCAGGGAAGGTGGGAAATAGTTTGATTCCAGAAGGAACAATAAATCCTTCCCAAAACCCCTGAACATATGTCCTGATATTACCCTGGTTTCCAGAGCAAAGAGCTGGTTTAAAACATACAAACTCAGACTGAGACTGTTTTCAGGAGGCACTGCTGAGGACTGCAGTTCAGTTCCCACAAGTCCCATTAGGTCAAGCAGGGCAGCTGCAGCAGGAAAGATGGGATTAACATAAAGTATGGGAGGTGATTCCTCAGCCCAGTGCAACTCTTGCGTGGTCAGGCTTGGAGAGCAGCACCTGCACTGGTGATGGACAGTTCTACCAGCTCTAGACTTCTGGGAGCCTTGTCACATCACCCTTCTCCCCAGCTGCAGTACAGCAGCTCCCCCTCCTGCCTGACCATTAGTCTGTGGCATTGACACCTGAAACTTGGGGAAACAGGCAGGATGGGCCTCAGGTAGCTTTAGGATCAAAGATATTAATATATAAATAATACCAGTTTTAGATTAGCATGATTTTAAGTGTATGGGAGGTAACTTAAAAGCTGTGACTATCACTGAGCTCTCTACGTCCCAGAGCTCTTTAATAGAGTTCAGGGACAAGCACACCCTGAAACCCATCAGCTTCCCACTCTTCTTAGCTCTGTGCTATTGCCTTGAGCTGTTTCAGCCCCAGATGGGGCCGGAAAAGGCAGCAGGACCAGATCTGCCCTCCAAAAAGGTTCTGTAGTCTTCAATAGCCACAAGCAGAGCCTATCATAGAAAATCTCCCTTCAAATCCATCAGCTGTGCTATAGAAGTCCTCACTGTCTCCCAGCTAGGGGATTCCTGGCACTAGGAATCACAGTGAACAAGCTGCTGGAAGTTGCTCCACACACACCAGGAGGCAAACAGCCTGTGAACTTGCACTGCAAACACCACATAGTTGCCAGGGGGGCTGTGCCCGTGGCCACTGCTACCATTGAACACTTGGACCATGGCAGCAGCCAGAGGCCAAGAGCCCAGAGCTTGACACCGGGTACCTGCAGCCTTGGCTGTGTTCTCTGCATTCTTTTTCTGCAGAAGATATGCACAGTCTGACCAGTCTGACTTTTTTTTTTTTTTTTTCTCTCTCCAGGAAGTTTTCTTGGCCCAAGAATTAATCCTGATATTTAATTAAAGTATAATTTTGTTAGTGATATTTAATCTTAGTGATATTAAAATCTTTAATTTATTTGTTGTTGAGAAAAGCAACTCTGTATAAATAAAAATAAAAACTATTAAAAAGCTAAAAACAACCTGACTTGCTCTGCAGAATTTTCAATCCTCCAGGATTCAGCAAAAATAGAATGAAGTACTTACATCTTCAAAAAGCATTAAGCTTAGTACTTCATCAAAGGTTAAAATGCAGAAATGTAAAATAACTGAAAAGTTGCCTCACTGGCCTGCAAATTGGCCAAGAAGAGAAAGTGAATTTGAAGAGGAAAAGAATTCATAAGAGGTTGCGATAGAGATCAGCAGATCTTCAGCCTCTCAATATTATATGAACAATGGCACCAAAAATTTCTGCTGTGAGTTCCTAATAGTAAATTCTGGTTAACAATAATGAAAGAACAATACAGTCAGAAACAGGAAAATGTAAAATATTCATGCATTGCAGTACTCATAAATAACACCACATGAGAGGGAAAAACAGTCAAGAAAGGGATTACTATCTAATGGAAAAATGTTGCAGAATTACAAGGAAAACAATTCTATTCCAGAAAAAAAGTCTATACCCAGTTCAACTAAAAGTGCAGCTCCTGTAAATAAGACAAGCTAAATCACCTTAGAATTAGGCTCAGCTTTCAGGAAAGCTGAGAAACTCTTAGGTATATATACATATTTCTGTGTATGTGTGTGTGTGTGTGTGTGTATAATCAGTAAAATATAATCTAGATTAAACTGAAGTCAATTGTTAAAGAGTGAAAGCATATGAATAGGCACACGTTTATACAGTACAAATTTCATCTAATCTGCAGTGTCCTATTGGTCAGCCTTACAGCGTCTGTGGTTTGTCTCAAACTACATTGCCACGTATTTTCCACTCTTGCCAGTTTTGTAATCATCACAGGTGCTCTGTTTTATCAATATGAGGTCTACCACGGGTCTGGGATAAACAGACAAGCCATGGCCACCAGCTGTCCTGCATCACTAGAGATGCATCAGTGCCAATTGTATGAGTAGAGAGAGAACCAGGCACCACCATTCCCAGCTCAAGTTTAAAACCAGGGGGTTTTCTTCCAAAATTCTTCATTTTTTCCTTCAAGCCCTATAGTTTCCTACACAATCCACAGTGGTGTTAAAGCAGAAAAACTCACACCTTCCTCTAATCAAAGACTTGGGCTGGCCTTCCAGTTGTTGCCTCTCTGCCAATGCTCTAGTGAGGTCTAAAATGAAACACAAGATTTCAAGGGACTTACTCACTTGTTTAAGAAAGAAAAGGAAAATAAACAAAAGAAACTTTGTAATTTAAATTTTTACATAGTCTTTGCTTTGCATGTGCCTTTCAAATATTCCCTATGGGACTGTGCTCTAACTAGACACTTCTTGCAATTTTATTATTCAAAATTCTTGAAGAGTCATATTGTGTATGACCATGTAAATGTAATAAATTTCCTTCATCCTTTCACAGGATGCTGGTTTTTTCCTTGTTAGATGTTAATGATATTTAAAGGAATTTCTGCAACACTTTTTGTCATTCTGAATTTCAAAAATTAGGGAAAAACATGTTAAAGAATAGTCTTTTTCAGGCATGTAACTTTTTCACACTCTGATCTTGGGCAAATTTTACTAGGAATACAGACAAACACTGAGCCAGGAAGCAGGAACTGACATGAAATTTGATGTTGGCATTGATCCAGTAGACTCAGAGAAATTATGTGTTGTTAAAATTTCAGCATGACGAGTGAGGACATGACAAAAGGATTTTGAGAACCTCACAGAGATGTCGGATGATATTAGGATAAGGATAATATTAAACAGGGGAGAAAATCTATACTACTTCCTCAGAAGAAAAATGCCATCCTGTGCTCCTGAAAGGTAAAATATGCAAATGGCACCATTGAGTCAACAAGTACTGTAGTGGCTCGATCTTTGTAGAGACTTTGATGGGTTTCTCCACTGTGAAAGGAATCTAAGCAAAAAATCATAAAATTTCTTTCTGGGAATTGGTTTTAATAGTGCAGGTTACAAAGAGGCAGTGCTTTTTTCAGAAGACTGTCTTATTTCTCATTTTTCCAGTCAACTCATAGCTATTTTATCCCATAAAATATGATTCATGTCAGAACAATGGCAAATATGATGCAGCAACTGTATTAAATCTTTAGGCATGAAAACAAAAAAGAATGAAATAAATGTAAAGACACCAACTGTTTAAGAAAATATACAGTGGAATAATAACCATAAAAATATCTCCATAATAAATGTTAAAAATTAAAACTTTTGATTGCTCTTGGTTCTGAAAAACATAATTCTCTTTGAAGACCAGACTATCCTTTAACAAGCATTATTTTCCTGTCAATCAACAATTTCCACAGCCATGCAATTGCAGTGTGGCCAGAGTTCTCTGGATACTTCATTACCAATGGCTTCTGCTAGTCCCAGTGCCACTCTAGTTTTAAAAACCATGCACTCTGGAAATTACTAGTTTTCATAACTGAAGGTATTAATGGGAAAATATCAGAGGGAGCAGAATGTCCCCAGATCTCTTCACAGAAGGGCACCATCACAGGATATAACAGAGAGACAAAGCAAAAGCTGAAGCTGAATATTCTTGTTTCAGTTGACACATTCATTTTCCAGGCATCGGTCTACAAAGGTTCATGCTGAAAGCAGTGGGAAATAGCATGGAAAAATTAAGAGACTTCATCTTAATAGATGTGTTTTGTAAGAATGAACTTTAGCAAAATCTTTGATACATTTATGCCTTAGAATCATGAAATGAGGGTTTTCAACTTGCCTAGCTATGGAAAACCCCCAAAAAACAAACTTCTTGAAAACAAAAGCTATTATGTGTCTTCTGGTTCAGAGCTTACCACACAGGACTGTTCTTTCAAGGGCACTTTTCTTACTCCTTTCTCAAAGGTAGGTTTACATCTTTCCTGTCAAGGGCTTATAATTTTTCCTTTATTAGATTCAGGTCCTCTGCATTCATTGCATTGACTGATATTTGACTTCCTAGTATTACAAGTTTTATTTTGTCCAGAACTAGATTCCTATTTTCTGCTAGAAGTTATGAATCTTTCAGTAAAAGCAAGACTTACATTAAAATGAAAATGTAAATTTCAAGTAGGTATGTAAAACTGAAAAGCAGAAAACTATGAAGATACACATAAGGCAATACATCACTAGGAGCACCAGTTTCATTTTGATATGCCATAATATAACCCCTAATGTCATGGCTGAATCACCCCTACAGCAATATGTAGGCTTAAAAGAGTGGTTTCAATGGGCCAGGCCTTTAATTACTATGAATGGAAGTCACAGTCATCTCACTGCTCTGAACGGACCCCCTTTTTCTTCCATTTTTAGACCTTCCAACTGCCATTTTTAACTATATCTGCAAAAGTCAGTGGGTTTTGTCAAGCTGCACATTGCTTTCTCTAATAATCATCACATATCCCCTTCCATGTTAATTTCTTTTTCACTAAGGAGATCACTAATAATCCAAATGGAAATTTGGTGCAATCACTTATAAACTGCTTTCCATTGCAGAAAAATAAAAGAAAGCTGAATAAAGTCTTTCATGCATCTATACAAACTATGAAAATATAAATAAAAGAAGCCAAAGATGGAACATAATGAGCAGAAAAAAAATCATGAAAGTAACTTCCAATACACTTGAGGCACATGGTTAACCAAAAAATCAGGAGGTACTAATCCAGAAAAGACTACAGCTTTGGGCAGAATCTCTCCCTCTTTCCAAATGCTGAAATGTATATCCAAGACCATTTTTATGTAGAATCTACCTGACATACCTACGATGTTAAGTAAATAAATTCAGTGCATGCTGATCTGAACACAGACTTTCTGTTCTGCTGGAAAACACCAGATTTGTTTTCATTATGATAGGAACAAAAGGAAAAGATGAATTTTATTTGTAAGGAAAATAATTGGATAAACTAATATGTTCCACTTCAAATTGAGTATTTTTGTTCTGATTTTGATTTAATATTATGTTCAAACTACAGGTTATAAAAATAAGAAATATTCTGAAGTAAGAAATCACAGAATTTCAGTATGGATAAGACTGAAAATGACATTTTCATCATTTTTCTTTAATTAGATTTTATTGAAAGTGAAGCTTCACACAAAATTTTGCAATTTATGAATAAAAATGCTCTTTTCAATAAAAAGCATTTTTTGAAACCTCTCCAGTTTTTACTTCTACAGCTGAGAAAATAATGTGCCCATGTTGTCAGTACATAATACAACTTTTAAATGGCTGAGAATTTCATCAGAACCAAATCAAACCAAAATCCACTTAGGTGAAAACCAACCTGTTGGAGCTGACAGACTGTTAAAAGTGTAGATATGAGAGACGAGCCAGAAATTCAGTGCAAACTTTGTGTCCTGTACACTGTATACACTGAACACCAGTAAATTGATAACATTAGAGAATGAAGAGCATTAAAGGTCAAGGGCAGTAGACACAGAAAGAGGAAGGCAATGAATGCACTTAAGAAATCATCAAGAGATGGAAACATTGAAGAAACAGTCACACAAATATGCTATTGCTGCAATACATTATGGGAAGGAAAAAGTTGGAGTATGCACCAAGACTTTAAGTGTAATCACTAGAAACCTGGCAAAATAGAAAGAAAAACAGCCAAGGTATTTTATATCTTGCAGACATGTCTTTATTCAGAAATCCATCTGGGGAACTAAAATTCTGCAGAGTCATTAATTATGCTCAGTTTTGTATCAACCAGCAAATTATGGGAAAAACATGCTTTCGGCAAGAGATTAAAACAAGCAATGGCTCAAAACATACAGACCATGCACTTGGCCTTTATTCACACATGAAAAAGTCCAAACACTGAGAAGAAGTCCAAATATTATGAGCGATGTAGCTGATTAATCTCAAAATTAGAATATTTATTATGTGCTGAATTTTGTCCACTTAGCCACTCAATATTAAAAATTACAATCCATTAAAATGAAGGAAATGCTGGTACTTCAGACTGTCATGAAATGCTGCTTGGAGAAGTCAGAGCTGAAAAACAGTATGTTGTTTAGTATCCTGATGAAGAAAGTCACAGGTGAGGAAGACAGAGAATGGACTGGGGGTTTTGCAGGAGCAAAGGGGCAAAGGGGTTCACTCCAAAGGATTTTCTACAAGCAAATTTTTCTTTAGTAGCTGTGAGATAAACCCTGACAACCTCACTGCTTAGAGGATGAATAGAAAACATGTTTCATGCCTACTGGGTAGTAGGATGCCTCCTTTCCTTTAGGAGGCAAAAAATGCTAAGGTGAAGGACAAAGTTTTCCCAAGCCAAGTTCCAGCACAAGCAAATATAACTGGAGGCATTCAGCCCCAGGGACCTGGAGCGCTCAGGCAAAGAAACACTTCTAACTCAGGTTTTAATTTTTATTTGATTTATATCAGAAAGAATATTTAATAGCTCCCCTATTCACCTACGTGCTCTGTAATGTTCACACATAGAAAGTATGAAGATTACGAGACAGACTAATGTCTCTCTCCACTGAAATTACTGTAATAGCAAAGCCATTTTGCAAATGACAGTGTAAGTATCAGCTCAGATAATTCTGGAAAATTAATGCCTCAAATGAAATGCTGCCTCAGAGTTGAGGGAATACATTTTATTCTTTGGTCTTTTTACTCTTACTTTATATATTGTTTACTACTCTGGAATATAATTTCTTTTTTTTTTCACCCCCACTCTTCTGCATGAGGCCAGTGCAGTCATTTAGCAGGCTTTAAAACCAAAAAGGATCTCAGAATTAACTGACATGAATGCAGCGTGCTACTAAACAGAGAAAGGTGAACATCTTGCACGTTGAGGTGATCAGAGGCATGCACTCAGGCTCCCGTAACCTGGAAAAGGGGATGGGAAAACCACACACAACTCTAGGCAGCATTTCATTCATCTCATGTGCCCCAAAATTGCTCTGCAGAGGTGTCACTCTCTCTCCACACTGATAAATAGAGGCCAAATCATTAGCATGGACTAAAGCACCTGATTTTTGAAGCCTTAGAATACATTAAAGAGATCTTGCACTAAAGAATATCGGACTCTGCAGGACACTGACGAAGAACACTTTCACAGGACATTACCAGAAGAACAGTAAGGGTGGAATAATAAGGTGGCTGGAAGAGTAATACAAGTTTGCTGATTGTTTGCTTTTCAATTTGCTGATATATTTCTATTTTTGAGACCTAGAGAATGACCTCATTCTATTTATGCTACTAGTAATTTGGTATTTACTACTAATAATAAACATTTTTCTTAAACTGAGTTTGTATATGCCTCTCATTCTATCAGATTGCACAATTATCAAACAAAAAGGGCAAATTCTTTCCTTGGCCAGATACTTGGAGGTTCTTAGTCCACAGGGCACTAAACACAGGCTTTATCCATTAAATGGAAAACATCCATAATACATTAAGCACACTCCAAGAATCCTCTAAGAGGGTTGAATATAAAGCAAAATCAAGTAGGGGAAGAGTATGGAGCCTATATATCTCAAAAGTGCTCTGAACTGCAGCACACTTGAATCTGTGTCATACAACGAAGATAAAGAATATTCATTCTTTCTCAAGATACTATTTACTATACCCAGTTCTTCAATGGCATTAATTTTATTATCTGTTTTCTGAGCCAGTTGATATTTTCCATGCTTCAAGCTGTGGTATCTGCTTTTGATACTTTATGTTTAACTTATCATAGGGTTTTAATTTTCATACTAATTTTGGCAATTCATGTCTTGTGTTGTTTTTCTACTGAAATCAGGCTCCAAGTTAATCTCATAAATGGATGAAATTAACTCTGTTACTGAATTTACCTGGTTGCAGGACATCAAAAAATATTTAGCAGAAACTCAAGTTCCCAATCAGCAAAAATTATAACAGACCACTCTGTGGATAAGAAATTTGCTGAATGATGACACTCAGAATTGTGTTAATGGCTCGATGTCCAAGTGGAGACCAGTGACAACTGGTGCTCTTCAGGAGACAGTATTGGGATCAGCACTGTCTAACATCTTCGTCAGTAACATGGACAGTGGGGCTGAATGCGACCTCAGCAAGTCTGCCAACAATCCCAAGCTGTGTGGTGTGGTCAAGATGCTGTAGGGAAGGGAGGTCATCCAGAGGGACCTTGACAGGCTTTAAAGATGGGCCCATGTGAACCTCGTGAAGTTCAGCAAGGCCAAGTGCAAGGTCTGGCACCTGGGTCAGGACAATTTCAAGCACAAACACAAGACGGGCAGAGAATGGATTGAGAACAGCCCTGGGGAGAAGGACTTGAGGGTGTTGGTGGATGAGAAGCTGGATGTTAGCTGGCCATGGACACTCACAACCCAGAAGGCCAAACGTGTCCTGGGCTGCATCCAAAGCCCCATGGGCAGCAGGGCCAGGGAGCAGACTCTGCCCCTCTGCTCTGCTCTAGTGAGACCCACCCAGAGTGCTGTACCCAACCCTGGGATCCCCAATATCAGAAAGCCATGGACCTGCTGGAGTGAGTCCAGAGGAGGCCATGAAGATGATCAGAAGACAGGCTGAGGGAGCCAGGGTTGTTCAGCCTAGAGAAGAGAAGGCTCCAGTGAGACCTTCCAGAAGCCTCCTGGTACCTAAAGAGGATAAAAGAGAGCCAGAGAGGAACTTTTCACAGGAACAGGTAAGGATAGGACAAGGGAGAATGGTTTTAAACTGAAATAGAGCAGGTCAAGGTTAGACATTAGGAAAAAATTCTTCACTCTCAGGATGGTGAGACACTGGCACAAGTTGCCCAGAGAAATTGTGGATGCCCCATCCCTGGAAGTGTACAAGGCCAGGTTGGATGGAGCAACTTGGTCTAGGGGAAGGTGCCCACTGCAGGGGGTTGGAACCAATCTATGATTCTATGATTTGAAGCTCTGAGGATTCCATTCAGGGCTAGTCAATTATTGGTTCAAAGTTAGATCTGGGAAAGAGATTTTGTTGGTTTTGGAATCTGTAAGTCTGTCAGTTCCTTCTGACTGAACTGTTTGATAGGAAGCATACAACATTATAGTCAAAAGGACAAAATTAAAAGCATATAAAGTAAAGACAGAAGATAGTCATATGCTATTTTGCTGCTAAAACTACTGGAATGCAGGTACTACTCCATCTTATGACTTAGACAATAATTTTCTTTTTTTTTTCTTATCTCCTTCCCTTTATTACAGCTTTCCTTGCATGCAATTACACTATTGCTTTAGTTAGGATCAAAAGAGAATCTTTTCTCTCCACTTGGGTTCAGAGAGGTCTTAGAGCAAGTGAATTAGTTTCTTACTAGGGTTACTTAGTGGTCAGTAATAATGGGGCCTTGTACATTTAATACCTTCCTGATAACCCAAGCATAACAGAGGTCATTCTTTGGTAGATAATGGGATGTGCAGGACTGAAAATACTGGGAGACATTAAATGCAAGATGTTCTTGACAAACTGGAGAAATGGTCCAGAAAAATGCAATTCACAAAGTGTAAATTCTAGCTGTAGATTAGTGTACACAAATACAACATGGGAAACAACTAACTACGGCAGTGGCCATGCTGGAAAAGATCTGGAGGAGGCAAACAGAAAATGACTCCGCACTGATCTACTGCTGTGGAAATTAATGCCCCTTATGCTAGGAGCTTATAATCCTTATACAAACAGGAGTTTAATTTCTAAGTGGTACAAAATAATCCTCTTTCCTACTTTCTTCACCAGCTCTGGAGTCTCAGCAGATCTGATGTGTCAGGTGTTGCGTATCCTTTCAAGAAGGATGTAGACAATCAAAAGAGAACACGAAGGAGAATGCTGAATAAGGTGAAAGAGATTTGATCACTGAAAAAACCCTGAAATTTGGAATTGTTTTATCTAGGGAAGAATGTTTGCGGCACAAAAGAAAATATGTTCTTTGTGAATAAGAAGAAATACAAAAAGGTTAGATTGTAGCAAAGGGCTTTGAACAGTTTTTTTATATTGGTTAAACCAATAGAATAATTTTTTCTGGAAGTTGTGTGTTGCAGCGGTTTTTATTAGTTACTTGTACTTTGGTTCGTTCTATATACCCCTGTTTATACCTTGTATGCTCCCCCTCTCAGTTATCTGTCTCCTCCCCTGGTTGAGCGAGAGTTCCCCTCTCTCTCCTGCCATTCTCCTTTCACCCCTGCCCCGAGTTCTGGAAAGGTCCTCATTATTTCGTTAGGCATTGGCCCTTACAGGTGTATCCCCCCTTCCCTGTTTTCCCATTCGCTGTGTAACCTGTCCCTCATCCCCGGACCACACCCTTGGGCTTTCCCAATTGGTCATGTTCGTGCCTCCACCCCTGGGGCCCTGGGGGTGTAAAACCCCCTGTTACCTTTGTTCTGGGGGTCACTTGGGGTTGAGCCGAGGAGGTCTGTTCCTTCTCTGTGAAACTCCTGGTGGCCTGACTCAGTTAGTCTCTCCCCATCAGCCAAATAAATCTTAGTCTGGTATACAGAGCTGTTGAGTCCTCCCTGCTTTTGCTTCTCTACGCAATGGCCACCTGCTCGTTACGCTGCTATCGGCTCTGCTCGCTGTGGCTGCGATCGGGCTCTGGGGATCAGCGAGGGTCCCCAGGGAGGTCACCTTCGACCGGTGCAGCCTTGGCGCCCCAGGCAGTCAAGTGCAGTGTTAGTTGTGAAAACTTGATCAGCATGGTTTTAAGCACTGTTTGATGGAAACCATCAGAATTGTCACAGGTAGAGGGATCTCGGCTTGAAGCAAGAACCCACAGTCCAGGTGGCAGACACAGCTCAAATGAATAGCCTGCAGTCTGCCTGTTACACTTCGTATTTTTGCTCTGCAGATGACAAAAAGATATACTAGGATTTCATACTTTGCAAATTCCTCAAGAATACAAAAATAGGGTTGGCTGGTCCAAAACTTGCACAAGGCATCACACCTACTGTGTCTGCACAGGCAATGTTAGATGGGAGAGAGACCTTCTTTACAGCACGTGTGCTCATCAGACAGCCCTGGCAGCACTACTGCTCACACACATCATTAACACACTGCACATGGGGGTGATAATGAGGGGGAGCAAAGTCCTACTGACCTCTGTCCTTCATTCCATGACCCCTCAGTGTCCCTCCATCTGACTTGCATGTTGTTTTTGAGAGATGGTCAATTAGATCATTGCTCTTTTCCTCCTTCTCATTGTTTCACCTGGACTCCTCCTCTCCCTACTTCATTTTTCTTTTGTTTTTCTATCCCATGGATCTCCTCCATTTCTTCTACTTGTAGCAAATTTTCAGAGCCATGTCTCCTTTTTTTCAACATGGTTTGCATCCATTTAGAATGTGAAAATGTACTATTAGCTTCTCTTCAGCTCTTACAACTGGGGTTTCTCCTGTCCCTAAGGCCTTGTCAGAGATCATCCCTGTAAGTGCCAAATATGGTAGGGGTTCACAATCAACATGGAGATGCCAACAACTCAGACTATCTCACTTACCAGAACAATCCTGCAACACGTCAGACAGCCTAGTTAGTTTTCTGTTGTCAGATTGTTGTAGGTTATGAGCAAACATCTCCAACAGAAGTGATGGGAATAACCCAAATGCATATCAAACCTGCTATCACAAAATACTGTTGGAAGAGGTGAGACTGGGTTCTTTGACTCCTAGTGGCTTATGAAAAAACAATCCTTAAATATTATTTTATTTGAAAGACATCAGCTAATTCTGTATAATGTACGCTATTAGCAATTGATACACTTGCTTTGTTTAGGGAAATCTGAAGAATAAAACAGATTGCTGTTTCCATCAAAACACTTCAAGCTGGATTTAATAGTGCTGAAATGCTAATTATGAATTGTATTTCACATCATACACTGCAGACTAATTTTAAAAGAGGAAAACATATTATGGTAAATACCACCATGCATTCACTATGAGTCATCTAAGCATATGATGAACTGGAACAATACCAGCAGCACAACATAAAGCAGCTGAATTTAAGCTAGACGGAGTACAATACCTTTTGATCAGGCCTAGTATATGCTGAGAATATATACAGCTGCATATACACCATTAGGTTTCTGGCAAAGAAAACAATGTGAACATTTTTTGTCTCTCCTTCTTTTTTCCCCAGTGCAACCCTTCCAAATATATTTGCATTAAGTCACTAAGAAGCAAAATACGTAGTCTTGCTTGTATGAAAAACAGGCAGCTTCAGCATCAGTTCCCCATGCTACACTGTGATGCTGACCATGCTTATATTAGAGATGCTTGCTTTTACCATCCTAATGAGAACTTTCAAGAATTCAATTACTATTAAATTAGTGTTACTGAGCATTATCAGAATGCTTCTGAGGGTTTTGTATTATCCTATCAGCACAGGAAGGAAGGAATACCACACTGTCAATCCAATCATTTTTTCATGTACTTTTTACAAGGAGGGGAAGGGTCAAGCATATAATTTGTCTTTCTCATGGGAAAAAGAAGAAGGGAGCAGACATCTTTGGGAACTCAGTATCAGTTCCTTGGAACTTGAAGAAAGCCACTTTTGTCAAAGCCTCTCAATCCTCTCACTAACCACCAGCTTTTAGTAGACACTGTAGCATTTCCAGAGACACTGCCGCCCTCTGAAACAGCTATCAAGTAGTCAGGATCCTCATTATCCACAACACAGTGCTGGAATTCAAAAGATATTAGTTTATTCTCTGCCTCACATGACTGCAGATCTTCTCTGAGGTGAAAGAAGCTCTGAAAAAGCCCAAATGGCTTCCTTCAGCTGCGTTCTGAAGCCCTCTTAAAAGCCCTATGTCTATGACTGTATGATTCTGAGATACCTGGGTGTGGAGGTATGATTGCTTCCAGGGGCAGCTCTGCTTTCAGAGGAAAGATCAGAACACTGGTCCCTAACCCTTCCATCCAATAACTATTTATGTTTTCCCCAGTACCTTGAAGCACTGTCCAAACCAATATTACAGAGGGTAGTGTATTTCAGTTATAGTTCCATGGTAACATTATGTAAATGTTAGATATTTGTAAATAGGCATTATACGGACACATTACATTTCTCTCAGCTTTCCTCCTTCACATCCCTGGATACTCATATTATTCTCTAAAATATGCACTAGAAAGCTCTTTGGTACTTTACTCCTTTGATTTCCATTCTGATAGTTGTGTTTCCACAACTTTTTTCTGAGGATCAAGCATTAACAGGCCTCCACTGGTTCAAAATTGTATTCTGTTTCTGAGATGTGTAACAACCCTGTTAAGAACTGAGCCAGAAACTAGAGTAGGGATTTGATATATAAATCCTCAGATGTCCCACTGTGCCCATCATTCATCAATAGCTCACTCAACTGCCCTACTATTAGAAATAGAGGATGCCAGCAGGGATCAATGCACAAGGGACTCTGAGTGCATATTAACTGAATTAAATTGTCAATGTATTAATCTTCCATGAATTCACAGGTTGATTTTAGCTTGTTTAGAAACTAAACTTCTACCGGGTGATATAAAAATACCCACATACAAATACATACCTACAAAAAGAGGGAATCAATACTCTCAATGCATTGCAAATTTAAAAGAATCAAACACAATTAAAACCTGCTTAGCTTAGCAGTAATGCAGAAGAATATAATTATTTCTCTCAGCTTAGACTACCTTCTCCATTAAAACCTTTTCTTCTGGAAAACTTTAGCTGTTCAGAGAGCATAAAGAACAGTAAATAAATATGTGGCAATAGTAATTTAGTTACTCATATTACTGGAAAAATGGTTGTATTTATCTCTTCAGCATACACAGTGCCATAAGACTGCCTTTTCTAATTTATTGAACTAAGCCAGGAAACAATTACCATCCAAAAATACCAAATCCCCAGGTACACATACACCCAGGTAACTCATGTTGTGACCGCAGTCTGGAACATCCCTGAGCCATGCAGCCACAGGGGACCTCAGTGACACTGGAAGGTGGCAAAACACAGCACTGTGCTCATGAAAGAGAAGCATGGCATGTTCCATGCTGGAGGCAACATCCAGAGGGTGCAACATTCTTCCAGCATCACTTTTGAGGCAGGCAGGTACCATCCCTGGGGGAGGGCAGCAGATGTGCTCCCATCTCCCATCCTTCAGAGCCGAGACAGGATGTTTCCTGATCATTTGCACTCCAAGGCAGATATTTCCATGAGCCACCAGCTGTCATAGCACCAGGAGCTTCTGCTGATGGAGGGCAACACAAAGGGGTGTCAGGGCCAGGCAGCTCGCAGAGGAGGGCAGGGTTTTCCATTCAGTGCTGTACAGACACAGGGAAGCGCCACACAGGTGAGAGGGAGTGAACAGGCATCCAGCCTGGTTCACCTTGTCCTTACACCTCCCTGAGATGAGAGCATCTCTCTCTGCTGCACTCATGGCCTTGCTACCCACCTGCCTCCTCGGCAGGCACATAGATTGAAGAGTCAAGTGATTCAGATTGTATTTTTTATTTCAAATGAACCACGGGGTGTTGACTAGCATGGACCATACAAGGCATGCATCAGCAGCCTTTGTAATGCCAGAAGAGTAACCCACTTCAGCTGAACCACTGCAGAGAAGTCTCCCCACTGCCAGTAAATTGGAGAATTAGATAAGATACCATGTTTTTAAAGCTGTGCAAAACCAGGACAGTTTCTCAGCTACTTTCCTTCATGCTTCTTGTACATTCATTTCTATATGAGGTTTTAGAGTAAACTTTGAAGGCTTTTTCAAAGTCAGACCTATGGCTTTTTCCTGCGTTTATTTTTACCCAGCTGAACTTCCACTGAATTCAATTTTAACCCAGTAAACTTGATCAAGAAGAGCTTTGGGGGGACCTTGGTCTGTCTGAGAACAGGGGCTTCCAGCTTTCCCTCCTCCTCTGTTACTCCAGGATAACAGGCAGCAGCACCACAAGCTACTTTACCTCTTGTCACCTCACAGCAATAATCAATACAAACTAAAAAAGGCAAACAGCGCAGCTATTATTTGAGAAAGAAACTGCAAAGACACCCATGGTCTATGGTCTGTGGAGATGACTCATTCCACAGCACAATCTAATTCCAAAACAATTACAGCAAAATCAAAATCCTCACACAAAGGAGAGACAAAACACAAAGTCTGGACCTCTGCTGAGCACATGACTCTATAAAGCTGACATGACTGCAGAGATTGCACTGCCTTTCAACCATAAAGCAAAACTGTCCATTTTCTTTAAACTCTTCCATGGAGAATTAAATGATAAAGAAAACAGACTACAGGGCAGTATGGTTCAAATGTGAGAGCTACTACGCTACTGCAGTTTAATTCAAAAAGACAATTAGCATCCTTTTCCTCCACTGTAATTTAAAATAAATTACCCACTGACCAAAACCAATAGATTATCATATTAATTGGTAACTTCTATGTTCATTATATTGTAAGAGAAAACCACAATTTCTCTAAATATGTTCATTACTCAGATAATTATCCAAAACAATTATGCAATACAATTACTCAGACAATTACTTAGGAGGGAAATTATCTCCAGATGCATCACAAGCTATTCTATGAAGTGCTCAGTATTTATCGTTTTAGTTGTATTGGCTGTGATTGATCAAATGAGTCATACATTGTTCCATCAATTCTCCATTGGGAGCAAATACTTCTAGAGTAAATATCCACTAATTCTAACTTCAGGTGGTGTAAATATCACACATGTGAGCTTAAACTTCATATTCATACTCTGTGGCAGAAAAAGTCTGAACTAACCAAAATCTAATCCAGGCAAAATGCCGCTTTATTATGTATTGCACTGTCCATACTTGCCATTAAAGCAATGTTTTCTATCTGTTAAAAGCAAACTAGGCCAATTTCTGTGAAACAACCAGATGAACAGTGAGATTCCTTCTCTTGATCTGAAACTAGTCACTAATTAGGTAGCAAGATTATTTTAAAAATCAGTTTTCCATGTCAATGCAGAAAATAAGATGGTAACAATTGTGATCTCATACCGTATTGCAAATTCTCAATCATGCAAAAAACTTAAGTTTTTGTTTTAGATCTGAATTTAAGGGCTTCTTGTTTAGAACTTAAGATAGATTATCTTTTCATTATTAGCTTTTCTTGAGGTTTGGAATGAACTTAAGAATTCAAAGCACAACCACAGCCAAAGAAGGCAAATTTTGCCCATGTTTGTGGGTAAAAAGAATGGAAATGACAAACCAGGCTTCAGCATCTATTTACCCTGAGTAAAAAAAATTAACAGATTAGCTGGTTTATAATTAAGGTTTCAGGACATGCTATGAAAGCCCTAAGAAAGTGTGGGGCTAAATCAACAAATTCTTGAGCAGGTTCACCACCAACTCATTAGGATTTCTGCATCATTGCATTTTTAACACTTTTTGGAAGTTTCAAGGGTCATAATGCCAAGGCTCACTGCATTCCAGTATGGTCTTCGATTTACCTTAAGCAGCAAGGTTTAAAAAGCCCACAAAGTCAGCCTTATTTTACTGTTTTAAAACATCGCATATTAAGATATTCCAGTTCAATCATTACAAAGACTTGCCACAGCTTACCTTGACAGTGCATTCTTCAAAATATTCTTAGGCCTTATTTTCAGATGTTTTTCTCCTAGTTGGACAGATTTGACAGTGCAGACAGGCAACTAAGCCCTAGGGCTAGGCATGAGTTTCACTTCTTAACAATATTTTATCTACAAAGAGCAGCACACGAAAAGACAAGTTGCTCTGTGCTCTGCAGCTTCTATTGACTTTAAAATGCAAACTCCTACTTCCTCCTATGCTTTCAGAGAAGAATTTAATTGGTGCCAAAGTGAAAGATCCCAGCATGACCTGTCTCCACTCTAAGCCACTCCAGCTGTGATTGTGAGCAAATTTGTACATTCAGACACTGCTGCAAGAGAGACCTTCCTAATAAGCTGAGGTTTTGCACTGATGGAGGGAAAAAAAGAAGTGCCTGGTTGGAAACAGGGAGAGCCGAGACTTGGCTTACCCCACCCTTAGAGTTAAACAAAGCTTTAAAGGCCTCAATAAGGACCAAATGAAAACAGAATAAGGACTCGATTATTTACCCCACATGGAAGAGTTAGTCCAGGAAATAGCGCTAACAACTTGTGTAGAATAAGTATTAACCTATAGTTTATCAACCTATACTGTGTAGGCATTTGGATTGCAGTTTCTCACATATTTTTTCCATTTTTCTGACCAGAATCTCCCTAGGGATGAAACTCCTTTGCAGTCTGTAGGTTTTTGACTGCACTGTGAGCAAGTCTGAGTTAGTTTTAAACTACCTGCTGCTGCTTATAATGAAAAGTGAGTCTCTCAGCCTCAGCATAATATGTTCACTACCCACTAGTGCAAGGTGGGCATACTTTATCATAGAATCATAGAATGGTTTAGGTTGAAAGGCACCTTAAACATCACCCAGTTCCAATCTCCCTACCATGGACAGGGACACCTTCCTAGGCCAGGTTTCTCAGGACCTCAATCAACCTCACCTTGAACGCCGCCAGGGATGGGGCACTTCTATGGATGGGAAACTCATTCCTGTGCCTTGGCACACTCACAGTAAAGAATTTGTTCCTAACATTTAATCTAAACCCTCTTACAGTTTAAAACCATTGCCCCTTGTCCCTGGAGCATTCTCTTCTCTAGAGAGATCAACCCCAACTCTCTCAGTCGTTGTGAACGGCAGTGCTGCTGGATGAGCATCCCTTGCTTTCCCACACTGCCCCCTTTCCTCGGAGCATTGCGAAGGGGATGGTCTGATGTAAATATGCTACACACACCCATCACTGATATGGCAACATCCACAGCCAACACACGTGTGGCAACCGGTTCCTCTTTCTGATACTGACTTTACAAAGCTTAATCCTTGCACATTAAAAGGAGAGTTTAACACACAAAAAAATTAAGCAGTAGTTTGTCTGAGTGTGTTGAGCTAGATATTAGGAAAATAGGTTTTTGATTGTTTTTCAGTACTGTCAGTGGAAAACCATAGCATGCAGGTAAAGAGCAACAGAGTGAAGAAATTATTGGAAAGTTAATGCCAGTAATTTAAAACAGTGCTTCAGATGGAGCTAAACGTGAACACAGGCTAAATGGTCTCAGTGTCCCAATAGTCTTCTAAGGAAAAACGGAAAATAGGCTTGTTCTAGAAAAATTTTCCCAACCGCAGGTACTTTTCTATTTATCTTTGACATATCACAGACATATAAAAAATATATCACACACACATTTGGACTGAATAATGATTTCATCCAATTAAATGTATTATTTTAAACTTAGAAAAATAATGGCCAAGTGAAATATACAACCAATAGAAACACCTTTAATATTCTATGTCTTCACAACTAAAACATAAAACCACATCGTTTCTCATAACTTCAGCTTGAAACAATTAAGCATCTTAGAGGAGGGCTTTCTGAAACCAGTAAAACTAGAAAGGACAGACAAAGCCAAAAGTGAAAGGCAGAGCTGCCACATGGGTATTATACTTTTCTTGCTTTTTTTTGCAACTGAATTGGCCCATATCCTGTTTGTCACGTTCACACCTGTCCATCTCAGTCATAAGCAGCGTACCTGAAAAAGCTCCTCTTCCAATTTTGATCCTGGAAGGATAGATAAAGCAAAAATTTAATTCTTCAGTAGAGATCCTTCCCCCAGGTAGTTTGTCTGAAAGAAGGCTCAGCTTGGCACACTGGGCAGTAGCTCATTGCTGAGAAAGAAACAAGGTCTGATTGAGCTGCCATGCCATAAGAGAAGGTAAGGGAAAATAACCTGCAGGATGAGATCAGGACAGCATCACTCAAATACAAATAATGGACAGAAGATTTAAAACCCTTTGGGGTATGATTACAGCTGAAATTTGTGATCCAATGAAGCATTTATTTGCCACTGACTGTAATGGGACTATGATTTAATTGTTTTTGTGTTCTCCCAAAGTGTGGAGGACTCAATTTTTGAAAGTACAGGCACAAATCTGAAAAGAATGAGAGAAAGAAACTAGTCATAATCCAGAAATTGTAAAATGTAATTACGAAATGAGTATTTTCTTTAACAGGATTTTTGAACAGAGAAAGATACATGTAGATTAAAGTCAATCAGACTATTTTTTGGTAAGTCTAAAATGTTTTGCAGAGAAGCATTCATTCCAATGACATTTTAAAGAGGGTCCACGCCAATTTCAAAAGGAAAACAAGGAAGAGAAAAAGGAATCAAAACACTTCCTTTCTCAGTTTGAAAACTGACATTTTGATTCAAACATTTTCACCTAACAGTATTATGAGGCTGTGACTTTGTGTCAGTTTGGAACAAAAATAGATGTATAACCTTCAAAAAATCATCAAAAAAATCAAACTCTTTCCTTTGACCTGCTCTCTAATTGTCTGGAATTATATCATACAGCTTAAGAAGCTGCCAAGAAATGTCCAAATTCAAAGACATTACAAAAGTAAGCAGAAAATAAGCTAATTTTTTTTAAATGTAACCTCGCTGATTTCATAAAAACCTTGGCTAGATGGCCTCTTTAAATTGCTTTTTTCCTCTGTATGTGAAGCTATAAATCCCTTCTTGCTACTAGATGTTTTTGAATCTCCAGTGGTCTCAGATCCAACTGCCTCACTTTTTATTAGCAAAAAAGAATAAAGAGTTGTTACTTGCCATACCACCAAAATCTGAAAATGTTTTCAGTTCTTGTCTATAATTCTGTAAGGGACAGTTGCAGCTGCTGTTGGATGAGCTCTAACTGGAAGCTCACTTTTGCTTTCAAAAATATTTATTAATGGCAGGATAGGCACAGAGGAGGCAAATTTCCTTCTTCCTGGCAGCCTGAGTGTATGCTGTTGGCAGGTAGGAAATCAATCCTTCTCTGGTCTGGAAACCAATAATACAAAACGTAATGTGGGCCAGAGTTTTTTGCAGCGGCACTGCACAACCAAACCTCATCTTAGGGACTCCCGGAGTCCACTTCCAGAGCCAGGTCTTTACTCTGCACTGCTGTGCTACCCCTGCCTGGATGTGTAAAAATCCAGTGGAGGCAACATCTGGCACAACTTGGAAAGGTGAGGATGAAACCAGCTAATTAGGGGCCTGTCACTAGAGGGCAATGCAGCGCTTTGGCTGTCCCGCTCCTAGTACCCCGTGTGTCCAGCTGTGCTCACCTGCAGGCAGCCCGGGACTGGGTACAGCAGCGCTGACTGCAGCCATGGAGCCTGGGGCTTTGCACATCCTGAGCAACCCAGCCACAGCTCTGCTCTGAGGAAACAAGAATAACCTCACTCTCACTCTAGAGGAAGACGCTGTTCAAACAGAACCCATTTGATTTGGCAGAGGCATGTGGGATTTTCCAAAACCTGTAATGCTTGGTGTGTAGTTGGCAAGGCATTAACTAGGCCAGGGAACATCTGCAGGTAACAGGACCTCCTGGCAAGGTGATATTGTAGGAGACAACAGCAGAGGAGAAGCAAGAGCTTGAGGGAAAATTGAGTCTTCACATGAGCAAGCAAAATCCCATTTAACACCAAGAATCACAGCACTTGTTAGACATCTGAAACAACATCTATTCACAATCAGTTTTGTGCAGAGAAAAAGAGAGAGCAAACAACCAAGTTTTGAATGGGGGAGTACAAAGGATATGTCAAATTTTGAGCTTCGTGCTGAGGTGCAATAGGTTTGGGGCCACTGTTACATTACAAGAGTTTGGTCTAAGATTCTCAGTATTTAAAGAAGACACTTATTTTTACAGAAATGGAAAAATTTCTCTTTTTAATGCATATTAAAATCCTCTACCCAGTTATAAATCAAAAATTAACAACTTTATCTAGGTCAGGGCATTGAAGCTACATTAAAGTTTTATCCTCATTCACTAAATTTTCATTTTAATGTGGCACATCTGACAAGTCTTGTGGGACTACTTAGAATCCATTGACATCCTTCTGTCACTAGTATCAAAGCCTCATCTTTGAGATTCTTGTTTCCAGATACATAGCTGTCACTGGATTATTTTGTCTCTGCAAGGTGTCACAACCAATGGCTGTGCAGGCATTCACGTGCATGTCCCACATATGTCAGCTAAAGCTCACACACCACAGAAATAAACAGTTTTACCTCTAGAAACACAGATTTCTATGTAATCACTTAAACGTGAAGCTGCAAATAATTTTTTTATCCCTTCCAGCCTTTTTTAAGTTACTAGAACGAGTTGCCTGTAAATAAAAACTCCACAACAACCCTACAGTTTAATTTGCAAACAATATTTAATTACAGGAGTGGGTATGAGAAGAAAAAAATATTTTGCATATCCCTGCCATCATTTTTATGACTATTTATGGCAGAAATGTTGATGCACTATTCAACAAAACTGTCGGTGGATCTGGAAGACATGTAATTCTGGAGTAGAAACAGTACCACATGATTTATCTAGTCAATCAGTCCAGAATTATGGCAGAAATTTAGTGTTTCAGCTATTGTGGCCTTTAGCATTTGAGCAATTACCAGGCTTGAATACAGCCTCTTACAGAATAATAGTTATGACACATTCATGGAATGTCAAAGTACATTCACAGATCATTCCCTGGCAAAAATTCAGTGCCAATATTTCAAAAATGCAACTGGTGTAATGCCTATCTATAAGGTAGATGTAAATGGATTCATATCAACTTCTTGGAAATTAATTTGACCCAGAAAAGAATCCCCAAACTTTTCTTCTGCTTGTATTCCCAAGTAGCTGACAAGGTTTGTCCTCAGATCTCAGACCTGCTGTTAGCATGGCTGTGACTCAACAGAGGAAACCCCCTGTCAGTCTGGGCAGCTGGCTAATCCTGGGCTTGGTGCACATGTACAGACAGGGGAAAGATGCAGGACAGAAAGAGACATTCCTAACACATGCAGAATGACAATACATGGCAGAATTGCAAAGAGATTTTCTTTTCACGTGCAGTTGTGTCCCACAGCACATTCCTACTGCTGCTGCCTTGCTTACAGGTTCCCCCTGACACACTGAGGGGAAACACTACCGTCCTTGTGTTTCACAGGATGGAAGGTGTTGCACTAGGTCTGAAATCACCAAAGTATTACACCACCCTGTTTTTCTCTTCACAGTCCTGAAACTTTTTCCTACTGGAAAGCTTTTAAGTCTACTTCCTTCTTTGATTCTGCACATAGACCAACGTTCAGGCAACAGAAGCTTCTAACAAACACGGGGCTGGGATGAGGGAAAGGAAGGACAAAACACACCCAGTAATATACCTTGTATCTAATTAACATAAGTTGTCAGTGCTCTCACTGCATCTTTGACTTTCCATGCAGCAGGCACTCCATTCTGTCCCAACCTGTTCACATCACTATGCACCAACCTTTCAACCTGAATTTACAGGCACTGTTAAATGTTTTGCCTGTCTCACAGTCCCTTGAAGCTTCCTGCACAGTTTCCTCACTTCTCTCCTTCAGAATCACTGCCTCATATGGGGAAATTATGTTTCACTTACTTTCTTCTGTAAGAATAAAACTATGAAGATAAAACTCCAAGAGTGCCAAGAAATGTTTCTGCCCATTAGAAATACTGGCCTGGTTCTAGCTAGTCTGGTCTGGTCTCCAGGTGGGAAGACTAAATAATGTACCTCACAGCAATAAGGCACTGGTAATTTTTCTTAAGAGAAAAATATTTTATTTACATGTGCTTGGTATTGATAATTGATCTTCTAGGTCAAAGCTGAAGTGCTACTCCTGAACCCAGCTACAACTGAGTCCCAAGTATTTGTTCTTCTTGACATATTAGGATTACATTTATTGACCTTCAACTTTGTTTTTAATTGAATGCTGATGCATAATCTTACCACTTATTAGCCTTATTTCTCTTTCCTATTGCAGACCCTTAAGCGTTCCAAGCACCATTCCTCCTTAAAAATAAAGCTCCTACTTGCTTGCTTTTTCATTTCCTTATCCAGACTTCAGATTGCATTTTCCTGAACACCACAGCTATTTATCCAGGGGAAGGACTAAAGGACAGAATCTCTGTGACATTCTCAGCATGCTGCTGTGAAGATTTCTGGCTTCAAGGGCCCATAATAATGGAAGATGAAAGCTTTTTAAC
This sequence comes from Picathartes gymnocephalus, assembly GCA_013390045.1. Classification (NCBI taxonomy): domain Eukaryota; kingdom Metazoa; phylum Chordata; class Aves; order Passeriformes; family Picathartidae; genus Picathartes; species Picathartes gymnocephalus. The sequence continues at coordinate 47,813 of WEKY01052058.1, read as the reverse complement.
AGTTCACCTTCTTGAGTAAATTACCAACACACAAAGTTCAAAATAGGTTCAAAATTCATATTCCCCTCCTCAGGAACTGACACCAATGAAAGCAAAGTAAATGTATCAGGACCACTGAACACACATTTTTGCATTTACATACAGCAGAGAAAAAAAAAACTTTTTCCAAAGGAAAAAAAAAAAATAAAGTAAATAAAAAGGTCTTTATATAGAGCCTAATTTCAAGGATATTTCAGGATCCATTCTCCATTATTTGTGCCTGGAATAATATCTTCAGGCACACAAATCAGCCAATTCTGCAACTTGGCTTCATTAAATTACTTCATACATAATTCAAGATGGAAGCAAATCCTTTTCTTTTTACTTGCACTCTCCCTCCTTATACCTGCAGTCAGTCACACGGCTACATTTTGATAGAGTGGCTCAGTAGCTGTTACACCTTCTGACAGTAGCAAACCAAGAAACACTTTTTAAGCACAGCCTTTCCTGTGGCTATGGGCAGGGGTGAATTCCAATTTCCATCAGTAAAACATATGTGGGCCACAAGGAGTACACTGAGCATTGGTACCACAGAGTCCCTGAAGCCATGGAACCATCCAAAGCACTCAGAATAGCTCAGGCACTTTGTCCCACTGACCCACATTCACCACCAGGCCCTGCCCTTTCAAATAACTGTTTGTACTCCCCTAAGTCCCTATATCAGTTCATGCTTGTCACTGGTTAGCATTCTCAAATACCAAGGATATTTCCTAATTCCAAACAGGTAAGAACCCAGATGTTACAGCAAGCGAGCACTTTGATTAATGTTAACCAATATATGCAAAAAAATGAAGAAAAGAGTCACCACTTTCTTTTAGACATCAGATACGGCACTTTGCACCAAGGAAAATCCCCCACTGAGTTTGTAATTGCCTGGTAGAGGAGAAGTAAAAAAAGGAACTCAAATCGTTTAAAACTTTGCTGATCTGTCATAACATTAAAAATTTTCCAACTTTAACACAGCCCTGAATAGAACATGGGCCCAAAAGCAAAAATAAAATGAAAAAACTCCCCAAACACCTTCATCTTCACATTAAGATGGATTTTTGCAATGAATGAATAACCTCTTTCACTTCTAATTTAGACCTACCCATCAACATGGCTGTTATTATTCACAGCAGCAAAGTCCTTGCCACACTACAGCAGAAATAATAGCTGCATCTCTGGGTTCTGTTTTCCCCAAGAATTCACAATGTTATTTAAATAAGTCTAGTATGCCATAGGTACAGGAGACAAGGCTGCTTCTAATGAAGGACTATTTTTATTTCTGTCCCAACTCTATATAACATGACTGAAATTTGCTTGTGGAAAAAAGGATCATTAATAGCATGCCATCTCTCCCCTGCATGCAAGGACTCATGACACCCTTGGACATTTTCAATAGTCATGTTGACATCTATATTCTACCAAGAAGCACTATGTCATTTACTAAACAGCACAGGCAAGACAGTATCCTTGATGTGTCCATAATACATGATGCAGTGTTTTCCTGAGAGAAGCAAAGCAAGAAATAAATCTACTGCCAAGTAAGTCACAAAGTGTGGAAAAGCCATCAGCTTCTTCATCTATGCCTGCCTAAGACTGAGCACAATGGGATGCCACTGCCTGGCTCAGGACTGGGACTCTGATCCTGCTGGCACACAGGACCATTGGGTGTTCTCTCCTGCATGGTAGGGAAGTGAATTATAGCACTGGGTGAGCCCTTCCCTGAACCAATTCCACAGTTCAGTCTTTCAAAGGGACGTTAGCGAGATGCCCAGACCACGTGCTGTCATGGGAAGTGCTGGGTGTTCGTGTCCCCGAGGCCCACCCAACTGCTCCCTCCACACTTTGCATAGGGAAATTCAGGATCCAGAGGAGGCTCCTCTGCAAAATTATCTGAAAGGAAGTTGTATGTGTGCTTTCCAGGTTACTTCTTGAAAACAAATGCAGGTATCTGCAGTCTTATTATTCACACATAAAACAGTATAGAAAAATTAATTACAAGTGATACAAGTGGCTACATTATTATATTGTACTTAGAATCTTCACCCTTTTTGTGAACGGCCTCCAAGTTTACTTAGATTTCTTTAGGTGAAGCTCTGTAGCATATTCAGTATTTCTACCAAAGACATTATTTGGGCTGTACCAACAAATGCAACTGTTAACACACAGCCTACCTTTCAAGAGAGTTGACAGCCAGCTGTGATGCACAATGTAGGTAGAGTCATCTTATTGCAATTCAGATCTGCTGAAAACCAAACAGAAAATTGAGGAATGAACTGGCAAATGACCTTGAGGTGAAGGTCTCTGTTTAACCACCTCAAAAATAATTGTTTCTCTGGTTTCAGACATATTTTTTATGTCAGGCTTATTATTTTAGGCTATTTTTTCCCAGTCTATGGAGCTCATCCTAAAGCCACCATTTAGAGCTGTTGCATTCAGGGGTAAGTGACCACTAATCAGAGAGGAAGAAGAGAAATGTTACATAACTCAGGGAAAGGATCTCTATAGTAGAGGCAATTTTGGAACTAGCCAGGACTTGCAATGAGAGGCTAAAATAAAAAAAGGATCTAGATGGACAGGCTTTTATTGATACAGATGTTTTACCTTTTCACTGTCTATTGGTGAGGAGATACAAAATACACCATGCCCTGAGGAAAAGGCTATCTTGAAGTGTGTAATGGGCACTGCCAGGAGGCAAGAAGTTTCTTCCAGGACCTGGTTCCCAACACCTTAAGACTGCAACCCACTGAACCAGTGCAGCAGAGGCTCTGCCACCAGGTGCACTGTAGAGGTGAAAGAACTGAAACACATCACCTAGGAGGTAGGGCACCTGGAAGACTCTAAAGCTTTTTGCTCCTAACTGGCTGGGATAACCTTGCTGAGAAAACACAAAGGCCCTGTAGATTGCCATTCATGTTTTATATGCAGGTATTCTATACAGCCAAAATGAAGAACATATTCTGAATACCTACTAACCTCAAAATAATGCTCAAAATAATAGATACACCCCTAAATTCTACTAAAGTTAATATCATTTTGCAGTTCAAATTTTGAAAGTTATGAACGTTATGAACTTTATGACTGCTGAACTCAGAGTTTTATAGTGGCCCAATCAGGTATTCCATGTAGAAAATGTTTCAGCCTGAAGTGCTGTAAAGATGGGATCCTCTGTGAGCAATATTCTGCTTTAAAATAAAAATCCATGCCCAAAAGTCTGTAATATTACAAGGAATCCAAGTCTAAAAATCTTTTTAAAATCAAACGTGTTTAAAATTGTGCAACTTATATCAGAGTTAGGGCTTAAAAAATAAACTACTTATTCAACAAAAAGTAGGTTTATGTCACAGTTGGAACACAACAGACAACTTGTAGGTTATTCAGATCAACCACAAGTGATTTTCGTCCAGGAATATCTTGTTTCTATCAGTATAACTATGTTATGCATCACTTACACATGTATGTAACAGCAGTTCCCAAAATGTGATCATTTCACTCATTTCTACTACAGTGCACAGGTAAGTGATTAGCTCCTCATTTCTCTGATTACAATAGGTAGCAAGAAAAGAGATGTGAACAGTATGTTGCTAATGAAAAAATGTGGGTGCCAAGAATGAATTGCAATAATTGTAATATTTGATATTAAGAAGATGAGAGAAAAGAAATTATTGACATACTTTCTCAGCTGCTCACTCAGTCACCATACTGATAGGTAAGCTGCTCAAGACTTATGTATGAGAGACTTAATGCAGCTAATAATAAATTATAATGAAGTCTGAACAAGGATATATGAAAATGACTGTGTCCACATGATATTTCGTACTGCAGGCAGACAGGCTGAGTCAGCAGGAGGCTGGAGAGCTGTAGTAATGAAATGAAAATGAGTTTTTCAACTCGAGGAACATCAGAGAGATGGAGTTCTAACTCCCAATGAAAGCCAGCAGGCAGAGAACATAACCCACCTGCCCCTATACAAAGTGATAAAGTAAGAAAAATGCAAGTCCTCTTCCACTACCATGCCTGGACTGGAAAGGTATGCAGAAAACATATTTATTGCAGCTTTTTGCCACATTATCTCCAGGGCTTCAAGTCTCTGCTGCAGGATAGGACAGTTAGCTTTCCTATAAAACATGGCAGAATATGGCTGGATGCTGAAGCAGAAGAGATTGTGTTTAATGAAAATTCCCTGGGTCTTACATTTCAGTGGTCTATAAAGACATAAAAGCATTTTAACCAAAATCTTGGACTCTTCTGCAGAATTAAAAATACAGACCTTGTGTTCCAGCTCAGCAAATAAATGATGCAGCAGTCTATCACTCACTGTTGAGAAATACTTTTTTCCAGGTGTCTGAGTACAGCCCTTGGGGTGACTAATCCTCTACCTCAGTTTGAAAATCCCAGCTCCACTGGTATTTTAGCTGGGGACAGGAGTGTGGTTTCAAAGACACTGTCCCGAGCATTCCCCATTACTTCATTTTCTTTTCACTGCAGACCAATCTCAGAGCACACAGACTGTATTCATTTGGGGTGAAACTAAGCAGGCGTGCCCTGAGTGAGCTCCATTGCTCGTGGGCAGTCATTCAGTAGGGTGGAAGTCCATCTTTCAGATGGTGTTAGTGTGGATGTTGGGTCCCCTGCATTCTCTGCTCAGCTCTGCAGGATCATCATCCCTGCGAATACAGGCACACAACTGTGCACCACACATACACCACTACTGCCAACAGGTACATCCCTACCAGGAAGTTAGGAAAACAAAATTCTCACATAGGAATTATCTCTCTAACTGAAGTGAACATTTGAACAAATGGGTATTTGCAAAGCTACCAATATAAACCCCTTTGTACAGCTTTACAGGGACAGGGAATATAAGAGTAACCAAGGGCATACAGACAGACTAGACAAGCACCTTGTACTTATGAAATGCTCCTCATCATTACTGCAAGCACTAGTCCTTGCATACCAGGCATGTAATTCTTGTCATGTTATCTGCAGCATCATGACAGAGCTTATAGTTTCAGGAGGGCTGTGGGCTGAAGATGAATTAATTCCATACATGTTCAGATTTTTTCATATTTTCATTTTCTCCCATATAGAAGAGACAAAAAACCAGGCAGCTTTGAAGGAAAAGCCTTTTAGAGTTAAACATTCTTTCCTAAAATTAAGTATTTTCTCTGGAACAACATATTAATCTTCCTAAAAAGAAGATTTGAATAGTGAATAATAAATAAAATAAAAATATTTATTTCTTTAATAATTAAATATTGGAGCACTGTGCAAATTTCTTTCCTTTTTGTTGTTGTTCTTGTTGTTATTACTTGATTTTCCATTTCAGTGAAAAACTGTTTGACACTTGGAGCCAACAAAGAGGCATGCATCTGTTGAATAATGCTAATTCATATTCAAGCTGTGCTACCTAATTACAATGCATTTTTCATGGTACCATCACAGATTACCATGCATGATTCGTGGTCAGCCACAACTTACTTAATTAGCAGGAACTTAACTATTATATTTTTTGACTTTTCATGGATTGAATAGGATATGCCTTCGAGCTCTCATGATCAAACATACTCCCTCCACAAAGTATAGGATTAAAGCCATTATACTGATCAATTTACAAGCAGGCATCTTTTTGCTTTGCTCTGCAAATGTACAAATGAAAGTAATATTCACAAACCAAATGTATTACAGTATTAATGTATTACAGAATAAAAAACTGACTCCTGGAAAAGCAAAACACAATGTATCTGAGGAACTTCACCCTAAAAAGCTTCATTCTTGAATAATTTAAAGAGTATTTTTAGATATTAGTGTAGGTGTAGGGGAAAAGCTCACATTGCTTTAAAGTCTGCCTTTTGTTTAAAACACCATTTCAAGGGATGATGTTATGCAATTAGAAAGAAGAAAGGAAAAGAGTCTAAAACCAAGTGACTCAACCCAGTTATAGTAATGGAATTTAACACAGTCTGTAGAAGCTTCTGTCTTAGAAAGCTTTAGAAATATTCAGGTATATAGTTTAATAGATCATTGAGTTTTATGTTTGTATTAGATGAAAATATCAATATAAATCTTTTTTTCCTAATAGGTTTAGACCAAATTATTCTCTTTACAAGTAAGTCTCAATCCATATGCCTATATAAGTGTCTTAAATACCAAGTCCTAAAATACAAGAATCTTAAATGGATGTTTTTGCTACCTCCCTTAGATTAACTGCAGTCCTTTGTGTCATGCAGTGGGCACTGAATCAAAGAAAAATTCCATCTGTGTCTAGGAAAGAGGTTGAGCTGGTACTGGAGGGATACTCTCTACAAAAGAGGAATAATACAGCAAAGAAAACCCAACATTTTTTCACAAATCTTAAAGACAGAGACAGTTTCTGAGGGAGAAAAGACTATTTACTTTCAGTGCTGCTTGCACTCCTTAGCCCTACACTTAGGACTGCCAAAAAGTTACACATACCAGGTCGCATCACTAGGACTTCCCAAAACAATGTCTTTTTTCTGAGGACAGACATTAGCAGATGCCGGGTGGGAGTGGAAGGACAGAGAAGGCACATAATCATGTTTTGTTCTCATATGCCCTCCTCACTTCTGGGAGTTTGGGGACCACAAAACGAGGTGGTTACACCCACAACATGGGGCTTAGTAGGCTGCCAGCCATCTTCTTCCCATTAATCCCCTGGACTGCTTTTAATCCAGTTATATTTTGTACACTGACAAACTCAGGCTTCAGTTTCTGGATGAATTCTTGGTGTGGTTTAAACAGTTTTCACGGTGTATCCCTTATGTCTAGACATGTGAGAAGAAGTTAAGGGAGAAAGGGGAGGAGGGAGGGTAGGATTGAAGGAGATCAAATCTCTGTCTCAATGGGCTTCAAATCACAGCGGCTTTCTGATCGTACTGGAAAATTTGTCCACTCTTCTCTGTGTGTACTTACCTGATACCATCATTATCACAAATCTGTGTAAAACAAGACTGCATAAATTGTTGCCCTGGCTTCCAGCTGGAGCCTCTATTGCAATACATCACTCCCAAAACATGACCTTTATCTCTCAGGAAGGCATGACTTTGCAAAATTTTTGATTTTTGTACCATAGGTCTGTTAAGAAAACAAAATTCCACAACTAAATTAGAGATTATTGGGAAAAGACACTCTGCTGGGAGCTTGGGGCTACTCACTGAACATGGCAAACAGGCTACAAGTCAGATTTATTCCAGTGCAGCCTGCATAACCTGGTGTCACCAGCCAAATGGAACATTTAATGTCTTCTCATGTATCCAGCCCAGAAATCTTCATGCTACATCACAGATACTCCTAAGAAGAAGGTCTTTTAGCACAACCTTAACAATGAGAAAAATAAGGATTTTGAATTGTACTCTTATTTTTGTTTTAAATCTGGCTGAAGAAACTCAGTGCCTGTTTCTTAGTTCCATTCCTCTGCAGCTCAGTAGAGGTAACAGAAATGACAGAGTGGCAGGCAGACAGGTAGGTTGGCCACATTAGTTCACATTATAAATAAGTAGCAAAGGCCTTTCCTTTTAGCAATATATGCACTGACAGCCCACTCCAGTGGCTGGCACATCTCTACTGAAGTCCAGAGTGCCACCTCTAAAGAGTACTTTTCCATTAAGAATACAAAGATCCAAATGTCAAAATTAAGGATTAAAATACTTCAGGTAATGAAAACAACACACATATTTAAACTTAGTTCCAAATGCAACAGGGTAATTATTTACTTATGAAGTCTTATGGTCAGATCTTTTATTTCTTTTGCTAGATACTAGCAGTTGTAAGAAGATGTTTGTGTATTTTAATGTTATCAGCTCGCCATATCTATTCACCTGTCAGGTGCTGAACCATATTTAGTAATTCCTGTCATGTCCATGATGACATTTGCCACTGGATTGCCATTTTTGCCTACTCCTGAATACTCTGAAGCTGCCTCTCTGAAAGTGTGAGTCATCCCAAACTGTTAAATCTGAAAGCCAGTCTCAGTTTGGCTCCCAGAAAAATCAACACATGACAAACCATCTACACTTGTGTGGAGGTGTTCAAGGGACTTAAAGTGAAACCCTAAAGTGTTGTGGGGAGGCAAAGATTCTAGCACCTGCACACTTTGCATGGTGTGGAATCTCAGTAACTCCACTGGTAATCTCCTGGGAGCTAACCAGGAAAGTCAGACAGCATCACGTCATGAGCTGGAATTCAGCTGTGGTGAGGCACCTATCCCTTAAAATAGGCTTGATGAGCAAGAAGAATCCCATGCCCTCACCCACTGCGAAATTGATGTGACCAGTGCTCAAGCTATGCAGATGTCCCCATTTTCCTGTACACAGACTTCACAGAATCATGCCAAAATATGCCAAGCTGGAAGGGACCCACAAGGGGCATAGAGTCCTGATCCCTCACAGGACCACTCCAGGAATCCCACTGTGTCCTTGAGAGCATTGTTTAATGCTTCTTGAACTTTGTGATCAGTTCCCCGGGCAACCTGTCCCAGTGACCAACCACCCCTCTGGGTGAAGAACCTTTTTCTAATATCCAACCTAAACCACCCTTAACACACCTTCAGGCTATTCCCTCAGGTCCTGTGACTGGTTATCACAGACAAGAAATCAGTGTCTGCCCCTCCTCTTCCCCTCATGAGGAAGTAACTGCAATGAGGTCTCCCCTCAGTCTTCTCCAGGCTGAACAGACTCAGTGACCTCTCCTGCTCCTCCTATGTCTTGCCCTCAAGGCCCTTCATCATCCTCGTGGCCTCCTTTGGACACTCTTTAAGAGCTTAATGTCTTTCTTATATCATGGTGCCCACTACTGCCCCCAGCACTCGAGGTGAGGCCGCCCCAGTGCAGAGCAGAGCAGGACAATCCCCTCCCTTGCCCGGCTGGCAATGCTGTCCCTGATGCCCCCCAGGACACGCTTGGCCCTCCTGGCTGCCAGGGCACTGCTGGCTCAGATTCAACTTTCCATCAGCCAGGACCCCCAGGGGCCTTTCCCTGGTGCTGCTTTCCAGCCTCTCATTCCCCAGTCTGTCCATACATCCAGGGTTGCCATGTCCTATGTGCAGAATTCAGCACTTTGCCCTGTTGAATTTCACAGTGTTGGCGATTGCCCAGGCCTCCCATTTGTTGAGTTCCCTCTGCAGGGCCTTCCTACCTTCCAGGGAGTCAACAGCTCCTCCCAGTTTTGTAGAGTTGCTCAGTATCCCTTCCAGTCCTGCGTCCAAGTCATTTATGAAGATGTTGAAGAGCACAGGGCTGAGGATGGAGCCCTGTGGAACCACACTAGTGACAGCTCACCAGTCTGATGTCATCCCAGTCACTGTAACCCTTTGTGCCCAACCTGTGAGCCAGTTGCTCACCCATCACAAGATGTGTTTATCCAGCTGTGGGCTGGACATTTTGTCCAGAAAGATCCTGTGAGAGAAAGTATTGAAAGTTTTACTGAAATCCAAAAAGATTACATCAACTGACTTCCCCTGATCAACTAGGGGAGTTGCCTTGTTATGTAGTTATATTATATCATAATCAAAGACAAATTTGGACCAAACTAGGACAAAAACACTAAACAGTTATGAATGCTATATACTTAAAATGCTATATACATAAAATACTATATATAAAGACATATATATATATGAAATTCCATATTTATGCATATGAAGATTCTAAGGAAGGTGCCTTCTGATCAGTAGGAATATTAAGAATTATTTAAATCAATTTCAAATTGATCAATCTTTATATCTTTGAGAAAATATAAAATGGAGTTTAGCTGGACATAAATTGCTCACATTAGGCAGATTCTTAAATGCTGACAGCAAAAAAATTGATATCTGGCTGCAGGAATTCTTTCAAACAGCAACAAGAAATAAACAGTAGCAATGCATTTGGTTATACACATATGGGAATGAAATAGCAGTTATACACTGATATTTCATCAATCGTTTTCTGTAAATGCTGCATTTTTAAGATTGCCAGAGATTATCAGCAATTGCCTGATGTTCAGTGCCTTCCCCTACAGTGATGTTCTCAGAGGCTATTTGAATTTTAGCTTGGGAGGTCCCAGGAGGTAATTTTATTTGGTTTCAAACTTCTCTCTCCTGTAGAAATTCTGATAGGATATTTCAAGTGGTAAATGTCGATGTTCTATTATTACTTTACATATTTCAGGTTTATAACTGAACTACTGAGTGACATTAGACTATTTTGTGTTTCCAGCTATTCCAATTCTTTGCTTCATAAACTTCTGGAAATAATAAAATTTTGTTTTGATGGAGCAGCTTCTAAACATGACCACAAGGTAAAACACAAAAAGCAAACCTCCTGGCCATTTATGTAAACACCAGAGGAGTGATCACATAGTAAAACGAAGATGTCTTAGGAGTATATCAATCAGTGGCTACATTTTGTATTTATTTACTTATTTATTTTAAAATATTTTAAAGAAAAAAAAAGCACTTACAATGTACATTTTAGGCTACCCAGTGGACACCACATACTTTTATTTCTCCCCTACACAGACTTCATCTCTTTCCCTCCTCTCTCATAATTCTGATTTCAAAATTATTTTTTCATCTAGGCTTTTTTTTAATTGTACAAGAATAAGGCTAGGGAGCCAAAGATAAGCTCAACATTTATGTATTCAAATCTGCATTTTTCAGGCACTTTTGCTCTTCTGGCATTGTTACTGTTCCTCAGTTTCTGTTTTTCCTAAGATGAATTGTAGAGCCTTCCTGCAGCCTGGCACTGGTCAGGCCTGATGAATGCCCCCATGGGGTCTGGACATGGTCAGAGGAGACACATTCTCTCCTGTGAGATTCTTGCTGCAGAATTGAGGAATATAAGTCACCAAAGTCTTGAAAATCTAGAAGTGTTATATTATAGAGATGATTAGGGCTCTGGAGCATATTGGGAGAGACTGAGGGAGTCTGTTTAATGTGGAGAAGACTGAGAGGGGATATTATTAATGCATATAAACATCTCAAAGATGGGTGCCAAGAGGATGGTGCCAGACTCTTTTCAGTGGTGCCCAGTAACAGGATAAGGAGCAACTAAAATACAGGAAGTTCCACCTCAACATGAGGAAGAACTTCTTTACACTGAGGGTGGCAGCGTGCCGGAACAGGTTGCCCAGGGAGGTTGTGGAGTCTCTATGTATGGACCCTGCCTTGGCAGAGATTTGGACAGGATTACCCCTAGAGGTCCTTCCAAACTCAACAGTCCTGTCACTCTGTGAAGAAACGTATTTAAAAACTCACAGTACCTCAATATTCACTTGTGGGAGAGCTGTGTCAGTGGAATCTGTTAGAGGACCACGGGCTCCCAGTCAAACAGGACCGTGGAGGGCTCCCCATGGCAGGGACATCAGGGCAGGGCCTGCAGCCCGGCCCAGCCCAGCCCAGCCAGGAGCGGGGCAGCTGCAGGATAACGGGGCAGCCCCAGCACCAGGCACCTCCCTGGGGCCGGGGACAGCAATGGTCTGGGGCTGGGCTGGGCTGTGGAGCTGCAGCTGCGCCTGGCTCAGAGCCCGTGGCCGGGCAGGGCTCTGGGGAGCTGGAGAATGGCTCTGCTGCAGCAGCCCTGGGCCAGGGGCTGGCGTGGGGTCCCGAGCCCTGGGCAGGGGACAGGGAGCCCTGAGGGGCCTGGGTTGGCACAGACAAGACTGGGGGTGTTCTCAGGTCCCTGACAGCACAGGGCATAATTTATACAGCTTTAGGCCAAAGATAGTGAAGCATTGTCTCTCCTAAGATGAGTGTTTGGTGACTGATGGGAAGCAGTGTGTCCAAATTAGATTTTCTGGTGAAGGTTTGGGCTGTTTTCAGAGGGCTGGTACTGAGCAAGGCTGATTTGATGTTCTCTGTTTTGCACAGCCTTCTTTCCTCCCTAATGCATTGGTGACAGAGCCAGCTCTAGGCATGAAAATGGTGTTTCTAGTGTTTAGTGTTCTGTATCTGAGGGGGCAGATTGCTCCAGTCAGTAAAACACATGGCCTTGTAGCATGGCTGGTGAATCTGAGGAAGACGCGCGTAGCAAAGCAGGTGTTGCTGGGGAAGAGTGGACAGAAAGGCAGAGGAAATCTAAGAGCAGCAGTCCTAAGACCACCAGGAATACCCTTTCCCTGACAGCACACAAGCAAAGCCCAGCTTGCCAGGGCTTTTCCTCCTTGCTCCCCAGCCAAGATCACGGAAGCAAAGATTCAGCGAATGGATTGGGTTGGAAGGGACCTTTGAAGATGCCATAGTCCAACCTCCCTACCATGAGCAGGGACACATAGCACTAGGTGAGGTTTCTCAAGGCCCCATCCAACCTGGCCTTGAGCACTACCAGTGCTGGGTCCCTGAAAGTAGTAGTGCTGCCTGGCACAGATTCAGTTCTGACTCTGGGTTGGTCTCTTCATGACTGCAAAGTTTACTTTTGAACTCAACATCCTGGTGAAGCGTGAAGTTGTTGGAATTGCTCCAAACTTATGTTCTCCTACAGGTCACTAAAATTCCCACCTTAGTAAGTAGCATGATGCAACAACAGTGAATCTACAAAGAGAAACAGGCTGGCTCTACCATGAGACAGAAAATTATCCAACTGGGTAGATTCTGAATAAACTACTGAGTTTGGACTTTTATAGAAGGAGTAAGAAGAAAATATACAGGAAAAACAAAGAAACACTGATGTATCAAGAAACTTTAATGCTAATTTTGTATTCCTTTTTCAGCAAGACTTCCACTGGGCCTTGAACATATCCTCTATCCTCATCTCTTTTGAAATGATGTTTGTAAGCATGAAATCTAATATAGCAGTGGCATCAAATAAAGAAGGTAGTGTCTCCTTATGTGCAGTAATACAGTTTACATGCAGCTCAAAGAGGGAAGAGATTCTCCCATCACTCAAAGAAATTTTTATTCTGGTGTTAAAAGTTCAAGAAGTCTAGCCAACTTTTAAAAACAGTTAAGTTCCCTTCAATTCACTCTTCCTCTCAACTTTCTACTAAATAACATGTTTTCCTATTAAGCCTGATGGAATTTCAAAGCACTCAGTGTTGGGTTTTTTCCTAAAACAAATGAAAGTGTTTAGATGTGGGCACATTTGTCAGATAGGTGTGTCACCTTGTGATTCTGTCAGACACCAGAGCTATAGAATAATGTAGATCGGTAACAGTGTAGAAATCAGAAGCGGAGGATTGCGCTTTTACAGTTTGGTTTGGTTTGTTACAGTAATTTTATATTAAAGCCACTGAAATAGAAAAGAAGCAAGTGCCTATTTTAATTGCTAAAGATCTGGGTGAATTTTACAAAGACAAAAAAGTTTTCCACAGATAAGCACACAACTTTTTATATACTTTTGCTGAACTACAGCAGTATACCACAATGGTCTTTCACAGACTTCTCTCCTCCTGAGGTTCCTAGGAAGGTTCCCAGGTACACTTCCATAACAGTGTGTGACTTTATGCACAAAATTAGGCATCTGTTAATTAATGTGGGATTGCCTTTATCACAGAAGGTTACCAGGAATTTCCCAACAAGATAAATTGAAGGGAAACAGCACAAAGAAGTAACTGAGATTAACTGAGACTATCAAGAAACAAATCTGCTGATTGAGACTGCTTGTGCTGCAACAGAGACAAACTTATTTTGTTTCCTGCACAAATAAGATTCCCATCATTCAGCCACAAAACACAAGCTTGCATTGACAATCTGGTTTAGTTTTCCTCAGTGTAACCTTTTGCACATTATCATTTTCATCGTAAAATTACCTGAACCAAAGAGGCCCCAAATGCAGGCACCCTCCTGAATGCTTTTATTAGAGAGAACAGGTTAGAGATTAAAATAGTTCTAGCAACCTTCGTTTTCACTCAGATACTCAGAGCAAGTTTTTAATATGTTCTCACTTTTCCTAAAGAGAAATAGGTTATCGCATGCAAGAACTTTTCCCCCAAATTTTTTGCACATTAAGTAAAAGCCAATGTTCCCCATTTAAAATTTTGCATAGCAGAACACAAACTCCAAAAAGTCTACAGTCTAATCTAAAAGTCACAGAAGATTGTTTTCAGAATACTTCACAACATTAAGAACTAACCAGAACTCATGGCTTTTCAAAGTCCTTGGCTGAAAGAGACAGTTTCTGTATATTTTATATAGTTACAAAAAGGAAAGGGAATTCTAACGTAAGAAGAGATTCTGCTGAGAGGAAGGGACAGGTTGCTCTCAGCAGGCTTGAATATGAACAAACTCACAGGCAAGCTTTGAACCTTACCTTGTAATTGGTGTTGATATAAGAAGAGTGACTGTGTGCAAGAAAGGAAGATGATGCCCCCCATCCCTTAGGCATGCACTTCAAACCTGATTGAGAGAAATTTTTCCCTTGGTACAATCACTTCTACTTCAGTGAAACTCCAGCATAACAAGCATTTTATATGCACTGCAGAGGGACCAGAATACTAATTTCTAAATGGAAAATGATAAACATCTTCCTCTATTTAGGCTTGTGGCTATGACAGGGAAGGCAGGCATGGATAGAACTCCAAATAGAAATGCCTCTGCAGAGATGAAGGCATTCACCATCCAGTAAATACACACATCCTTTACAACAAATAAATCCCAAACAACAATTTTTTCTGGTACCAGAAAATTCATTCACAGAAAGATCTTTTAAAATTCATCATATTTGATTTTGCTTTTGGCTAGTTGAAAAGTTACTATATCCCAAAAGGCAGAACATATTTGAATAATAAACTCCTTAATATAACAAGATGATTATGTATAAATATTTGCCTATCACAACAGTGTGCTTGAACTGTTGCATCTTTAACATTGTATTAGCCATCCACATACGTCAAACTGGAAGTGAGATTAATATAAGCAAGTGTCTCATTAATTTCCCTTCCTGCATTGGGAAAATGAACAAATTTCAGAAGTTATGAGGGTTAATTTGGATAAGTGGACAAAGTGTTGATGTTTGCCTGATTTATCTCTTGAGTCTAAACCATAAACCTCATAAGCTTGAAACTCTACCTAATTTAGCAAAGTTTTCCTGATTTTTTAGCTCAGACAGAAATGAATGGGAGTTCATGGCTTTCTTGTGCCTCAGGCAGGGGATGTACAAGTCTTGCAAGTATGGCTTTTTTGTAAAAGGTGTTTTTTATCAGCAGAAGTCACTTTTCTGCCTTGCCAGTGTTCAGGATGGAAAATCATATTTTTAGTGAGCCTTTTTTAAATTTTTAGAATGGTGGTACCATGAATGATATCTCTTTTGTTTGACTGTTTTGAAAGCCACAGACAAGGGAGAACTGTTAGCCTCATCTTCTGGATGTTATATAATGACTGTTTCCCATTGTCTCAAAAAGTTAATCTTAGACACCTCAGGTTATTGACAGACATGTTTCTCCTCCTTCTCTCCCCCTACATAGGCATGTTGACCACGAGACACACTGGTAATTCTAGTGTGAGTATGCCATCCTTGCTTTCATCTAGTGGGAAGGGGGTCAAAAGATGGTTGGGCAAGGCAGTGCAGGAACCAATCCCTTCATTTTGGGGAGGAAAAAGATGACTTTTAGATCTGATCATGAGAGAGGTAAGAAGGAAGATCCTCCTTTTAGGGAAGGGATGATGGCAGCAGCAGGAAGCAAAATGATGAATGCAAAATTCACAAGAGACAGGACTGCAGCACAGCTCCAGCATATTGGGGGCAATGGACAACTCACAGTTCAGGAACTGGCTGTATTTTCAGGCTGTGAAACCAAACTTGTCTGACCCCCCTCAGTGTTCCATCAATAATAGTAACTTTTTTCTGCGTTTGTTTCCAGAAACATTCAAGACTGTTTCCATTATATTGTGTATGATCCTGATAGACCGTGAACAGCTCTGAACTGAAATACACTAATAAAATCACCACTGACGTTTTAAAAACACCCAAGTTTTATCAACAGCAGTAAAAAGAAATCTGTCCAGCTAAGCTTGTAAGGTTATGTTAGTGCTAAAATAGATTGCAAACTTACAGACTATTAAAGAAAACAGGATTGTCTTCAAGACACTATTTTTTTCCTCAGAAGGAGCTCTTCACCATACAACCACATCTACTGGCAAAGGACAACTGGGAAGCAGTTACTTCTGATTGATTTACCTGAACTTCATATAAGTAATAGCAGTTTCTCACAGAATGAGCTTTGCATCTGTCATTCACTTCTGCCCTGGTAGCACCCTCACCTCTGTTCTAGGCTTGGTAACTTTTTTGAACATGATGTAAAATGTATTTGACAGAAACCACTACTTTTATTTAAAGCCAGCAGCAGTCCATCCACTTCATGCCCATAGATACCAGGATTGTTAGCACATAAGTGATAGAGCAAATAAAATTATCCTATAAATTTCAGTCTTTAAATGGATGGTAATTATTTAAGATGTCCCAGGGCTCTTTGTGGGCAATAAGCAAAAAATGAAAATATCATTGCTTCCTAAGGCATATATTTAAATTCCAGTATCTTGTCTTAAAACAAATAAACTAACCAAGCAACCAACCAGAGAACAAATCTGCTGAAAGGCAAATACAGATTCCTCTGCCTTCCTATGAGGATGACAGTAAGTTTTAAATGAAGAAGGTTCATCTCTTTTTGAGTGGAATTTAGTGTTTTTCAACCAGGTTATACATATAAGCTTGCACATGAATGAACATAGGCTTTTCATCTTCATGATGAGTTATGCAGAAAGAAAAGACAGATTATGTATATGTCTTTCCTTAAGAAAATTTTATATTTACATGAATCTGCTCATGGCTTAAGCCACTTCTTCCACATGTCTCCAGTTAAACAGCCCTGTTGTCTCCTCATTCCTTTTGCAAATTAGGCTGTCACTAGGTCATGCCTTGCTGTTTAGTTATTTTTAGCCTTTCCATTGCACCTGGAGATGTTTGCAGCTAAAGTGCTGCCATCTGGAGTTGTTAATGGCATGCTGGTGGAAGTGTAATCACTGCATGACTTTGTTCTGCACTTCCCCAGGGTGCAGAAAAATGTGATACACATTTAATTTATGTTAGTTTGGGCTTACAGCTGCTCATCATCAAGTGTGATAATATATACAATTTGGTGTTCTCCTTCAATATCTTGCCATCAAAAATCACCTTTGACGTATCAACAGTTCCTACCAACACCAAAATATACCTGTACACACTAAAAATAGATTTAGGTGAAACCTGTTAAATTTTTCTAGGAATTACAAATCTAGGAGCCTTAGAAATCAAGATGCAATTATATTGATCTTAGCAGGACGTTCCTCTCTTGTTTGTATTACCACTGATTTTGATATTGCAATTTATCTCTGCTTTTCACTCACTTTAAGCTACAGAAAGGAGATTTTATCTGTATCA
Organism: Picathartes gymnocephalus; assembly: GCA_013390045.1. Taxonomy (NCBI): domain Eukaryota; kingdom Metazoa; phylum Chordata; class Aves; order Passeriformes; family Picathartidae; genus Picathartes; species Picathartes gymnocephalus. Next base: position 30,441 of record WEKY01052058.1, on the reverse strand, counting down.
TGTGATTTGTGTCTGCTATGTGATAGCAGAGAATGATGTATTATTGTCTTAGCTATAGCAATTTATAAACCAAGAACCTAAATTTTGCCTTCCAGCCAGAGGTTCTTCAGGCTTGGAAAAGGACATTATCATGTAGGTGTTTGCTGTTTCATTTGTTGTTGTTTGTGGGGTTTTTTTAACTACAGCATTTTACCAGGGAACAATCAAAATCATGCTCATATTCAAAAGAAATGGAGTCTTTTTGCCATATTTACACATTCTGACTCAAAGGAGACTTGGCCTCCTAACTGGAAAAAAAATGAAGTCTGAACTACAGAAGAGGAAACAAGAAAAGCTTTAATAGGCATGTAACTGCACAATTCATGGAAGATGAAACAGCACATGCAGCATGGAACTTGTACAGGAGACCTATCCTCCGAGGTGCTGAGCAGCATTACCAGTTACAGCTCCTGGCATTGCTCAGATGTATTCTGCCTAAGCTTCTCACTTTGGGAAAATATCATTGATTTTCACGTGGAGGCTTGACTTAATTGCAGACGGTACTCCACTAAAGAATGTACCCCAAGCTTGGGCTCCATCCTCACAAGCTCTCTTCTTGGTCACCAAGCACCCCAAAATGCAAGTCAAGCCAGAGACAAGACTCATTCACTGTTACTCTTACGTGGGAGGTCTGCAGTGACTCTTCTCTCATGACAGGCTTGCAAAGAGCCCAGAGGTGGGAGGATTTTCTTCAGTGTAAATAAATACCAGGTATGGGGAAAGTTGATGTTTTACAGAATGGAAGGAGCCTTCTCATCCCAGATAGGGAGCAGGAGGATTTTTCTGAGTCAACACACTCACACAGATCCTCTCTCACTTTGGTGTTGCCCAAGGAGGGGGCACAACAGTATCCCTGGTGAGGCTGGGGCCTCCCTTTCAGTGCCACAGAGGCATCCAGCTCTCAGTGATTTCAGTCTCTACATTTAGGAGGTAATGCCACAAGGTGGTTCATGAGGCCTCTTTTTCTCCCCCCCTCACACAAAGTATATTCATTTGAGAAGCACACCAATGTAAAGGCAGCGCTGAAGAGAAATCCCAAGCTTCAGTCTCAGGGCAAACAATAGAAAACTGAGCTGAAATTTGACAGTTTTGAAAAGCAGGGCATGTTGTTAGGCAGCCAAGCTGGAAAATTTTGACTCCTGACTTTTATACTAAATGTACATGTTTGACAAATAACACTTTGAAAATTTTACTTCGTGTATAACCTACGTGTTTGAGTCACCTCTTCTCCAAAAATTCAGACCTTACATAAAACTCTAAATATCAACCAATCTGAGGAACTGATAGTGGACATGTGTGGATGAAGGGGCATGTAAATTTTTCTAGATACTGTGTTGACGCAGTTGCAAATTTCCATATTGCATTACAGCAAAAAGACTATAATTTGTCACAGTCACACAAAACAAATTTGGAAAGTTGTAATGGCAGTATTTTTTCCTAAACAAACTTCTAGTATCTCTCAAATCCACTCTATATTTTCCATATTGTCCCAAATGCTTTAAGGTTTTGTTTCTAGCTCTATGTTCCTTACATATTTTTTTAAAATGACATCCTATATACAAGCAAGATGAGAATACACTTGAAGAAAACAGAAAGAAGAATTAATTTTTTGAAACAGAGATTGCTTCATTCAGACTGGTGGGAGGATAAAGGCTACTCTGAAGATCTGGTTGTCCATTGAGATGAACATGTTGAAAATGCAAGTGAAAATGTAAGTGTAAATGTTAATATCAATATTCTGCCAAGAGATAAATAAGGAAACGGACTTTAACATTAGAGAATCTTACATCAGGAGAATGCCTGGAATGGACATGTGGAGGGAACTTATATATTTGGTTCCATATTTACATAGCATAGTTTAAAAAAGGGGAAAAAAATAAAAAGGAAAGGAAGAAAGGAAGAAAGAAAGAAATCGAGAAGAGAAATTTGGAGGCTGTTCCTGTTACTAGAGTAGCAAGTTCTAAGGTAATGGAAAGAAACATCTCTGGCTGAACTTCATTTCCCACATTTGCAAAACACACACCTGTAAGTCTACTATCTTTGGGCTGCAGCTGCTGTGCTTTGCACTCCAGGCTTAGCTGAAAGAAAAGAAATGAAATGCTTCTTTCTGGAAAAAAAAAGCAGGAAAAAGAACACGCCAGGATAAGAAGATTGTGCTGAATGACCAGTGACAGATTTTGGCTTTATAAGTTCAATGTGAAAACTTCTGGGGTTTTGTTTAGTGTATTCTTAGGTTTGTATTCTTGAAGGAGAGGAACCTATGGATTTCCTTCTAGGCATGATTTTGGGCCAGATGTAAAATTTGTCATAGGTGAATTGTCAGCAGGATTATTCTCCAGTGTGATCATATTGTTCACATGAACATGAGGGCAGTGTGACCACCATGGTTTTATTAAAGTTTCTTAAATAGAATTTTTTTTTTAATCTAAGTGCAAGAAGGCAATGTAAGATGCCAATCTGCTACTACCATTCCCTAAAAAAACAGGGAAAAGTTTTTATATGCCAGGTGGAAACAATGACCTTGTGAGAACTATTTACTAATATAAGAAGCCATCTGAGGGTAGAATATTCATAATAATTGGGATCTTAATTAGATATCTGGCAGTGCTTAAGCAACTAATTTATTTAAAAAAAAAAAAAAAAAGCCAGATCAACTAGGGTCACCTCTCCAATTAAATAAATGATAGCAATCTTTTCCTTAATGTGTATTCAGAACTAAACCCTTTAAGTATCATTTCAGTTTAAAAGAATGTGTTGACAGAGGAAAGGATTTTCTTTCGGGCTAATTTACATCAAGATTTCAACTACAGTTGATTCTAAAGGAAATAAAGGAATGTTTTCAAAAATAGTCTGCAGAAAAGAAAAAGCTAAATTGTCAAAAATACTTTTTAAGCTTCTTTTTAAAAAAGAACACTAATATATCTCAGAGTATGGGGTCCAGGTGCCCAGGTACTGTCAGGGGCAATGTCTTTGAGGAGCATCCAGGGATTCCCCATGCCAGGAACAGCAGCTTCCAGGCAGGAATGAAGGACTGAATGTGAGCCTGGAAAAGGCTGGGGAGAGGGCAAGTGTTTTATATTTGTATTTGTTTTTCATTACCCGAATCTGTTTTAATTGTCAATAAATCAAATTCATTTCCCTCCAGTTGAGTCAGTTTTGGCTGTGATGATAACTGGAGCAATCTTCCTGTCTTTATATCCACTCAGAAGCTTTCTCATCTAATTTCTTCCCCCTGTCCTGTTGAGCAAGGGAGGGAAGAAGAGGCTGGGTGGGCATCCAGGTGCTGGCCAAGGCATTATAGCCCACTACACTCAAGGTGGAGGAGCCAAAGAACACCTCCTGCTGTCACTTCCCAGCTCCCTTCCTATCACACCACACCACAGGGACGTCTTACCCTGCTAATGCAGGCTGAGGTCACAACCAGCAGCATAAGCCATTTCTACAGCTGGACACCTCCGAGGAAAGCAAATTCCACTTTATTATCAAGAAACAGCTAGTTTTTATTTCTGCACCATGAGTACAACTGATAAGATGAACTTTTTTAAACCACACTGAGGTCAGTACAGCAGAAGTTAAAATTCAATACTTGTTTTACAAAGTTAGCGAGATACAGAAAAAAATCACTTCTATGATACAATAGAAGCAGCTTTTTCTACAAATAAGTATAATTTGAAATTCTATAAAGCACCAAATGGGGAACATGAAGCCTTCTACTTCCAGGCATATGAGCTAACCTTAGTAAATAGACAAAAGGGTACAATTTCATTTGGGTCTAAGATATGTGTACGTGCTCCTACTACATAGTAGCAAATTAAAAATAAAAGTACTTCAAAAACCCTTGCAACCCACAATCCTTTTGAGGACTTTACATACCTTGGGGGAGCCCTAAGCTTTAATAGCAGAAGGACATCCAAATTGATTGAAACATGAGCAGAAACTGTGCAAGGTCAGCAAGGTAAGGTAGAAGATAGATCTCTTAATTTATAGGGGGAAAATGTATTTTCTTCAGGACAAGTTCTGTTTATATCTTGGTTATTTTATCCCAGTCGTTGCACTCTTCTTCACCTGAAACAATGTTTTTATTCCTCTTTTTAAGGTTGCTTAATCCAATTTCCTCTTGAAATAATTTCTATTTATTGCTGATGCATACAGTTTGCTACAGTATTCCCTTATGTGAACGCAAATGCTTCACTGCAATGCCTTTTCTACAAGTTTCCAAGTCTACTTGTCAACTTCATGGTATGTGACCTCACATTTTTGAAGCAACTAGTCTTAAACCACGGAGAGGTATCAATCTATATCATTCCTTCAGTATATTTCATCCCACTGTGAGATGCCCTCTTAGCCTCAATTTATCTATGCTGTCTAATATACTACAGCCTGTAGCTAGGTCTGTCTAATCCGTCTTCATAACTCATATCCTCACAGTCCTAAGCACTTATACAATTCTTCGCTGCAGCCTCTTCAATCTTGACAGCAGGTTTTTCAATATGGGTAAGAATTTGCTCACAGCATTTAGAAGCTGGGTGAAATTCAAATTACATTGTTATAGATTTGATCATAAACTAGATTCATTGGAAATTGTTTTAATGACTCCATTTTTTGCATATTGTTACCAAATTTAATAAAGATAAAACTATTAGAGTTCAGTTGATAGTATATTTCAAACATTTAAAGGAAAGTAAGGAACTCATAATTGCTGCAAAAAATTATTTCTTCAGTAAGAACAAACAAGTGGAATTTTTCAAGTGGATTTTACTCTATGTGGTATCCACTTGGGAATTGCTCCAAAAAGTCTTGCAAAATATACACATATATGGCAGTATGAAACTCTTAGAAAAATGATTAATATGTATTTCCAAGGGCAGTAATGTCAGTTTTTCCACACATTTATAGTCACTGCAGTATTTCATACAAGTGTATACTTCTAAGGACAGACACAGGAAAGTTCAGGCTATGTTTGTGGGGATCAAACAGCACTGAAAGCACACTTGCATCCAGAAATGCAGTAAACTGGTACTGATATGGCATTCACCCTGTGGGGGGATCCAGTGAGGCTCAATCCCAGATCCAGGGTCTAACTACTCTAAAGGAATCCAATAGCATTTGCTCTGAAGTCATAACAGAAACACCTGCCCTACCACATTCATATTGGAATTTTGCTGGAGACTAGGAAGCCTGAGTTGTGGGTAAAGTGAAGTAATTTTACCTTGCATTCTTTAACTAGTAGCTCATTTGTATCGAGAGAGAATCACAACAAAACCAGACCTCTCCATCCTTCCATCACCAAAGAAATACTTCCATTCAAGTGGATAAAAATTCCAGCACCATCCCCTTGGAATACCTATCACCAGCACTGCTTTCAGCCATTTTTGCACATACCATTACAGACACACAAAAGGTGAACAATCACTTTACAAAGATTCACGTGCAAGAAAATAATGCAGAATGCTTAAGTAAATCAGAAGACCCAAACCTGCATTTTATAGGTCACAACAATATTTTATGTGAAAAATCTGCTCTCACCCTCCTTTGGCACTTTGGGCTCTGTTACACTGAGATAGAAAAAAAATCTAGGAATCACTGCAAAATGCAGTAACTGCAAAACAAGTTTATAAAAGTGCTTCAATAAAGAAAAAAAAAAGTATTTTTAATATTTAATTATATTTCATCACTACTGTAGTTATTCTTTTAAAGAAACTCCCTGAAGGACAGGATCTGAACCGATTCCTTGACTGGATTCCCAACAAAGTTAAAAACATAGCCAGAAAGGGATAAGTTAATGGAGGAAAATCACAAACAGAAAGAAAGAGAGCAAGGAAGACTTGGAACCTTGGTTACATGCATAAAGTGATGTTACCTGAGGCACTACTGGACAGCCCAATATATCACAGAAATCTTGCATCTATTTCAGATAGTGGGCTATTATTCCTACAGAACAGAACACTGTCTTGCCTGTGCTTCGCAGTCTTGTGGATGTTCTTTTCAGTGACAATGAAATTGCATGTAATCTCTTCTGATTACACCAAAATTGCTAGGATTTGCAAAGAACACATTTGAATCCATACATCCAAAAAGTAAATCAAGCTTATAATTTAGGCGACATAACTTTTGTAGATCTGACATCAGACCATTCTGACTGAAAGGCTTAAGTCTGACTGAAAGGTTTAGGGAGGCTATTTTTAGATCCATCAATANGCTAGGATTTGCAAAGAACACATTAAAAGAAGTTTCCCGAGGAATTGTGATATTTATGTGGAGGGAGAAAATCGGTTCTGCCTGCATAGATAGGAATGCTCACTCTTTATCTGCAAATGTGACATTTTCTACTATGCATTTTGAAATCAAGATTGTTCAGCAGTGTCAGACTTCCATAGCTATGATGTGTTGCAGGAACATAACTAAGCAAGGGACCCTGTGTATGCAGTCACAGTTTTTTTGAACTACAGCAGTAAAATACAGCAATAATTACCACACAGCTCAGGAAGAGACTAGGTAACTACTGTCATCATAGAAAGGGATGGAGATACTGAAAAGGTTACAGTGGCAAACCTAGTACCTGCATTTTTAGCATAAAGCAATCTTTCAATGCTCAATTATCACGCAAGAAAATGAAGAATTGCCTTTCTTCCATTCTGCATAACCTCTGCATCTGCAACACCTCCTTTTGACTTCAGAGGTGATTCACTAGGATTTCCAGACCTGGATGGTTAAACAATCCAAACAATCCCTTGGGTTTGGGGTTTTTTTCATTAAGTATTATTAAACTAAACACTAATTTAATTAATTTTCTTGGGAGATACAAAATCAAATAGCAATCAGAATACCTTTAATTCCCTCTTTGCTGATCCACAGTGTTAAATGAAATGAGAGAATGGCTTTTGTTTCCAATATTTCTACACCACAGAAGTTTCTTCGTGTGGTTTCAAACAGATTTTGAACACCTGGTTTGGCAGCATTATTCAAACAAAAATTCAGATCTAACCTTGCAATGATGGGAGGAGAAGGGGCTTTTAGGATTCAAATAGAAATAAAAATTCTTATGGAAGACAGGAAGATTTGTATTTCTAGTTCCCTGTAAGAGTGTTAAATTTATGTCTTCTCACCATCAGGACACCCTTTTAAATTCCTACCCATTAACAAAGAGGTGAGGTCAGTGGCAGTAAGTGAAAACAACTAATATTCAGCTAGAGAGAATCAGAGACAGAAATCAATTTGCAGAATCTTGGCTGACAGCAAAATAACTGTATGTCTTTCCTGAGGTTTCTAGTTTAAATTCTCTGTCAATGTATCACACACAAAGTCCTGCAGCAGCTGACTTCACTAGTCTCCCTGTCCTCCCCAGAGCACTAAGGACCAAGCCCCACAAGCAAAGACATGGTTGTCCTCACATTCAGAAGGCTTCACATGTTACTCTATGCTCATTGGAGTCTATACCCACAGGTGTGGAACAGTTCCCTTCCTTCCTCTCTGGTCATGGACTGAGTTTTACCTGTGGGGGAGACAAGGGCCATGCACTGGGACTCTGTCCCTCTGTTTCCTCCTCCACAATACTCATTTAGAGGCAAGTGAGAGCTGGAGTGGAAGCAAGGCATGAGAGACAGGTACTGTCATAGATTTGAGTCGTTCCTCCAGCTCAGCAGGACACGAGAGCAGCAGTTTGGCAATGTATTTCCATTATGTGTGCTCTCCCCTGCTTCCCAGTTCAGAGGGGAAATTCAGTCCAATCCTTTCTAGCTATGAAGAATTTTGCTTTATCAGAGTGGATTTGCTGCTTCAGTCGTATCAATGACAGACCTTTAAAAGAAAAAGACTACATTCTCTAATATTTTCTGTACCTTCACTGTCATGCTCAAACTTGAAGCTTGAGATTTTCTGTATAATCAATCCACTAGTTAACAAGATCTTAATCACTGCATGTGATTCAGATCTGGACTTAGGTTTCACTCCAAAACTAGAACAGCACCAGCAAAAAGCCTCCTCATACTAATGCAACTCTTATATTCCATGGTCTGGATCATCTTCTTATCCTGGAATAACACAGATTTAGTGCTTTTCATCACAAAAGAAAGAAGGAAATAAATGAATGAAACAATTCTACTAGTTTCTTAACCTTCAGTGCAGTTTAAGCATTGCCTGTTTTGAAAGTTACTGCATAGTCTGTTGTTTTTTATTTTCAACTTTGTTCTTTCAGGTTTTCTTTTTCTTGCTTTTTTGGGGTTTGTTTTGTTTTGTTTTGTTGTTGGGGGTTTTTTTGTCTTTCTTTCTGCTGTCCCTTTTTTCCTTCCCAACATGATCTTTTAAATAGTCTAGCAAGATTTTTTCTGATACTTACTGTGTATCTGTATTGTCTACAACCAAGACCCACAAATATACTTCCCATAGAAATAAGTGGGCAAAGGCATATAAATCCCTTTGTGACTGTGGCCCCCAAGACTCAGTGGCTCCACTTACAAACTGGGTTTTGAACACATTATTTTAAGTGACACTCTTGTCCCCAGAGCTTATCATCTGATTAGGTAAAACAGCAGGAGGATAAGGTAAGGTTTATTCCCATTAGCAGATGAGAATAGAGGCATGGTTTCATTATCTAAGATGATCCCAAAAATCCATGTTAGAAGCACAAGTCAAGGTCATTTCTTCAGACTTGGCATTGCTTAATGTCCAACCTCCATATAAGATGTTTTTCTCCTTAGTTGCAGTAATACCTACTCTTTAAATCAGGTTTTGTTTATCTAAATATGCACAGTGAACAAGTCATTCTGATCACATGAGTCGAGTCAGAAACACTTCTAAGCTGGACCAATGCATGCAAATATGGAGCAAGGAGGGGGCACAAGTCCTTCTCTTGGACATGGCCTCTTTCTTTGTAGTGGGCCACAAGGTCAGCAGGACAAATATCCACTGTGCATGGGAACATGACTCTCTGTTAATTACAGTTCACATGTCCAGCAGATGTTTACTGAGTTCCATCAAACTGTTCCACAAGACCTGCGTGAAGGAGTTATAAGTTGACATTTTCTGCCTTAGTGGCTGCAAAGGTCATAAAGGATCCTCCTAGCATGAGAATTTCAAGCTGAAACAGGGGTTACTGGAAGCTCTTACCATTTCTTTGGTTTCTCTTTACTGCATCTCTCTGCACAGAAGACTTTGCAAGTGTCACTATCCCACACTTGGATAAGGAGATCAATGAGAGCTGAGCTTCAGAAAGTTCTTTATTAGGCATTTTTGTAATGAACTGTAATAAGTACTATGCCTATTGTGACCTACAACTGCCAATTCTTTGTGAGCCAGGCTGTGAAAAGATGTGTCACCTGGCCAACACTGTGGCAGTAGAAATACCTGGAATATAGTTATATATGGCAAATATTTTATCAACATAAACTATCTTTGTTCTATTATACTTCTTTACGGTACAGTTTTGCCACTGAATCTGAATTGGGAGCATTGCAGTTACAGTATATCAGTATTCTTACACTGGTGTAGCATGAAAAACAATTCTGGGAGCTTTAATTAATTCTAAACAACCAGCTAGGAACCTTTCCTCTTTAGCACACAAGCAAATTCCCAATGACAGAACAGTGCAACCAGCATATTTACGTAAGGATTACTTCCTCCCAGAAGATGTAAAATGTGTTTTTGACCAGACAAGAGTGTTATTGTTCTGCACGATACACAGAATCTTATTAACCTGGCTGAGAAGATAAAAGGAATGACAGTAGCACAGTTTGTGAATTTTAATAGAAAGTCTATATATGTGTTGACTCTTGTTGAAATGAAGAAAAAGCAAGAGATTTTTTTTTACCATGATGAGACAGAAGACAATTAGAGGAGTTATTCCAAAACAAGATACAATTTTATCAACTCACTGTCACATTTTGGGCTCTTGATAGGCCTTTACTTCCTTTCTGATTTTGCCCTATATGCAGTAAATGAGCTTACGATTGATTCAAATGAGGCAATAACCACCAGGAACCTCACTACTGCACAGTCATTTTGTCCTCCCTACTGAGACCATAACCTCCGTCCCTATGTCAGCAGCTTCCTGAGATCCCATTTAAAAAATCCTTTTAACACAGAGGTGTTTCTTCTTTCTCCTCTATGCCTTTTCTACTCTTCCTTTAACAGTTTTTGTCTGATCTTGGTTGAACAATACTATTCTGCTAAAGGTAAGAGAAGTCAAAGCCCACATATATTGACATGACTCAGTCTCAAGGCATATACTGAAAACAAAGAGGGACAGCAATTGCTATTACTGAGAGATAAAAAGTTTTGTAAAAAGGGCCTACAAGGAGATCAGTATTAGCATATTACTACTTGGGAAGAGAGGACAAGAAACACCAACTTTCAGGTCATACTTGTTAGAAAGAAGATTCTGTTCTCAGTTCATCAATAACACATGACTCCAAACAAATGGAATATTGTTTCATTTTCAGCCTCACTTCATATTTTGTCACTTTTTGCTGATGTGAGCATTCACTTAATTCCTTTGCATTTACTTGTAATTCAATGTCCAGTGCTGATGTAAACCTCTCACCTTCTTCTGTCCCTTCAGACTGCACTAAGCCCCTTTTGTTCTCATGCCATACCTTTACGAGTTTATGATTCACAGGATGTTTCTCCTACAACCTTCCAGGCTACTCTTTTCCGATGAAATATTACGTATTACATATAAGCAACCGATTTTAGGAAGCAAAACTTTTAACTTACAGAGAAAAGTATGTACCTGCAGCACAGCAGTAATCAAATGAGAATTTACAGTAATTTAATTGATGTTTTATAGCAGAAATTTCATTTGCATTTGTTGCAATTCTTAATCAGGTCTCAGAAATAAAAACTTAATCCCAGCCTTTTGAATCTTCAGGTTAATGAGCTTCAACCTGAAATAAGGAGAATATGTTGACCAGAAAAAGACTTTCCAACAACAGAAAAGCCTGGCCTTGAAAACTATCCATGCCACATCAGGAGGTGTTATATTTATTACAAACATAACACCAAGTTGCTAAAGCAGTAAGAGAGTAGAAGTGTTTCAATTGTAGTAAAAGGTTAGGCAGAACAAGGTAACCAATACTCAAAACAACACTCTCGAAAAGGGGTTCAAGCACCTCTCAAGTTTAATTTTTATTTAACAAGAATATTAAATGAAGTTTCCTGGAGAGTAAACAAAAGTTTCAAGCCTTGAGAACTCAAGAGCATTCCTGTTTATTACTAGTGCTCTGTGAACTGAAGTAAGCACTCTTAGGTCTGCAGAGCACAACTGTGCTACACGTTTTGGGGCAAGGCAGGTTTCGAGCAGAAAGAACGGCTGGAGAAAGGGACTGGTGATCTGTTTCTGGAAGACCATAAAAAAACACACCCTGAAACAGCAATGCGTGGCCATTACTCCTACTCTGTTGTCACACAGCAATCACACAATAATTAAATGAATAATATGTCTCAAACAGATTAAATCAGAATTTCCTGTTTTCTTATAATGAGGAGATAATTTCTTATTTCTGGTCACAAAGAAAATGCAAAGAAGTAAAGCCACATTGGATGTCTTCCCTCAAAATCTCTTGAGGAGACATAGAGACAAGAAACTACCATCTGAGGTAGGTGAGACCTAAACCAAGAGAGACCTTTGGAGGGGGGTATAGAACCATCCACCAATGAAGCTGAGTTTTTCTTCAGAGATGAAAAATGAAAAGCCACCCACTCCCGCCTCAGGCCCATGATTACCATGAGCATCATGATAGTGGAAAGCAGTGATAAAAAATGGTAACTTGGAATAGAACAAACAAGAACAACTACTACTCTACTGAGACCTGAGACTGCAGAGTGATCAGAGAGTGTCTGCTGGGAAATGGCCTTCTGTGGTCAGGTACTTTGTTCAGCAAGGTCCAAATAGCCTTCAGACATAAAAAAAGAACAGCTTTTGGGAAACCTGAATTTTCATCAGAGAGTCAAAAGATGTAATATTAATGTCAGCAAGCAACAAAAAAAAGATGAAACTGCACACCTTCTTGAGCAGGGGTGAAGAGATGGTCCAATAAACCCTTGAGGACCATCCTGGGGCCATCATCCCACCAGCTTTCCAGAGAAAAGGGAATGTTGTGGGCAATTCACCCCAAATCCTCACAGTGGGAGGTAGTCACAGTGGAAGGTAGTTACCAGAGGGGCACAGTTCAGGCCTGGCTCTGGCTCATGAGGAACTTTGATGCCATTCTGTAGCTGTAAGCTGAAGTGCTTGTCAAAGGATTCATTGCATCGGCAACATCCATCTTAGCTGGTCTTTTGGCTAAAGAACACAGAAAAAGAGGCCAAAGGACAACTTGTGAACTACACAGATAAACCTCCAAGTGAAGGAGACTGATGTCTTGTGCAGTCTGATGACTTCAACATTGTAAAATCTCCTTTTACAGTACACTCTACTGGTATCAGATGCTCTGAGGGGTTTTCTGTTGATTTTTTTTATTTGCTTGTTTTGGGGAAGGGTGAATTGCAATTTCATAGACTGGTAAGAAGTCGTTTAGCTATATATCACTACAAGTAAAGGGTCTGTACAAAAATGAAATCAACAACAAAAAAAAAGAAAAGCTACTTAAAGACATCTTCTGAAAGTAATGAAGTTGAGAAGCTACTGCAGTTACCAATTGACTGATGTGTAAGTCTGGAAAAGCTAATTAATATAGCCAAATAGCTGTACCTTCTGTTCCTTATTACATCTTGTTGTGGACAACACTTCTAGGAATATCTCATTCCCTTTGTCATCCGAGCTGAAGGGGGAAAATGAGCTCTGACTTAAGATCCTATTTCCCAACATCTACTTCACAAGCTAGCTACTATACTTAATCAACAATGAGGCTATAAATATGCATACCTTGTTATTTCAATGTTTCACTTGATGAAACATAAGAGGCCACTAGTGGACAGCTAGAATAAGAATGAAGGATTACTGCAGTAGCTCCTAGATGACCTGATATAATGCAAACTAGATGATAGAGTCAAAACTGGGGGGAGGGCAATATTTCACTCTGCCAGGTTTCAGTGACATAGACCACATCAGGGCTATTATCTATGATGGAAATTTGGATATGTTGCAATTTATTTGGAAAAGACAGGCTGTTTAATAAAGAAACAAAAGAAATGATATATTGAAACAGCAGAGTCCACTGCTTGTCACTAGGTGGGCTTTCCCAGAAAAGAATAGCTGACAGACTTTTATGAAAGATGCAACACCACTTTTCCTCAGCCAAGTGTGATGTATTCCAATCTGAAGGGACCTTTTACAGCTGAAATATTAATGAGAAGCATCTGAAAACAAATAATGAGACCTGGCCGCACATAGGTGAAAATGTTACAATAAATATGCCACCTACAGGTAAGATATATAGAGAAAGATACATTGAGGAGGAGGGAGTATATATATGAGAAGATATACAGGGAGTAGGTTACAAAAGTATTCACAGGTGACAATCCATTTTCTACAGGAAATAAGGACAGATTAAGCTTAAATTAATGTCCAGATTATCTCTTCAATATGTTATGGCATCGACACTCAGCACCGTTGCTATAGCAAAAGAAAGGGTGAAAACAAAATAAAGAGAGACAAAAAGATCAGTGAAAATGATCCACTTCCTCCCACACATGACTTTATTACAGAATTTTGCTTCTGAATGAGGTTGCCCTTCTGTACATATTCACACGAATTGAGGAGACAGGGTTTCAAGCGACAGAGCAAATAATGAGGCTCTATGAAAACGACTTGCAGAGCCTTAAATTTCTGGAATTTCTTCTATGAAAAAACAGCAACTGCTTAGAAAGCCCCACTTCTAACAGGGAAACATCAGGTTCAATGAAGTGTTTTCTCCCCAAATGATACACTCTTTTCTTGTGAACCTAAAGGAAGAGAGAAAAAGATTTCACAGTAGCCAGTCACACAGGGACATGATTCAGAATAGGGGCTGGAACACAGATCTCTCCAAACACTCCCAAATGTGCTAGCCACTGAGTTTCTGGCAATTCACCTCTGATCCATGCTGGAAAGAAAATACATTCTAAACCATTACAAAAATTTAGACTATTTCAAATAACAGGAGCTATCATCTAGCAAACCCTAATCTCCAGTCCCAGAGATACAGTAAAAGGATCAAAGCTATTCCAAAATCCACTGTTGGCTATGCAGCTTCACATCATATATTTGCAACATTTGCATGGGCATTCTCTAGAAAATCAGCAGTAACCCCTTTGGAAATTAATTCTTCTCTCTTTGTACCACAAAAGATCACAACATTTTAATCCATTTTCCGTGTATGAAAATCTTTCCCTGTTGGGATTTAAAAGAGAAATTAATCCCAAAACAGTGATTCCAGTACGATTCACAACCCTCCCATAAACTCCTCAGCACTGTCTCAGGACTAATTGACAATGCAGTTACATTGTTGGGGATATAAAAAGAACTTTACTGCAGTATTTCTTCAGTGTCTTATGACTTAAGTGCAGCAGGTATTTTCTGAAGCAAATAAAACTATCCAGTAAATCCTCTGTAACATTCTGGGGTAGGGAAAAGAGATAATATTTTCAAAAGGCTGCTACTGTAGACTTGTTTTCATGACCCACCTGGGAAAAAAAGGCCATAGCTAAACTGAGTAAGACAACTTCACTTAGTTTCCCTGCAATAAAGATGAAATCATCACTGGGCAACAACACACTGAATTTTAAAGTCAGTGCATGGAAAGGATATTTTGAGGGGCATATATCTTTTTCCTTTCATGCTGATCAATAAGTCAAGTACTCTATCATCAGAGTTCATGATCATAAATGTAAAATTATTTAAGCCCCAGAATTCACAAGAAGTCACAGGAATTTTTGCTTTCTTACCATTACATTTTTAATAGATTGGCAGTGTGGCAGAGCCTCAATGCTGAATTGCAAACATCAGATTTAAAAATTCCGGCCTGTGCAGCAGAGAACTATGATGCAAAGAAGCTGGGAAGAGGCTGCTATGCAGTGATCTGGTATCTGGGCCAATACCTAGCTCATCTGCAGACTTTTGTGTCTATTAGGATTAATAAATATTTAAAAGCTCCACCACCAGCTCCAGTGGCAAAGACAGAGATCTGATGTTCTGATCTGTTTTCCTATTTAGACAGTCTTGAATAATTCCATGGCAGTTGCAGCCAACTGCACTGATATTCCCAGTCACTGAATTAGCAGATAATGTTCTCTCTGGTGATCAATATCAGAAGACGTATAGCACTGCATGGGTACCCCTATAGAGCAAAAAGCTCAAACACTGGGTTTAATGGATGCAGTAGTCTTGTCTTCAATGGGAACAGGATATCCTTTAATAATATTTTTTTAAAACTTAAAAATGAAGAGTCCTGTAAATGTGTGTTGTAGTGAACCTGTCCTTATCACATTCAATATAAGTAATCTTGAAAATTTGTTTCACTTCTTTTGGTGTTTAAGACAGAAGGAAAAAAGAGTGACTTTATCCAAGCTTGGTGATACCTAACTCAGTTTTGTTTGCATCCTGCTGAGATCATCCCACACCCTTGCAGACAGGATGCAGTTGACTATTAGAATCTGCCAGAGTGAATCAGCAGGATCTATACAACTTCTCACTGCAGACTTCCATGTATTGCAAATCACAGAAGGCAAGAGAAAAATGCCTGGTTATATCCCTGATTTAGAAAAAGTCCAAGTTACTAAAAAGAAGCTGCATTATTTTTTGGGGGAGAAAAGAAAAATCAAACAAAAATAACCAACCAACCAAAACAAAAACAAACAGGGTAATTAGCACATGCCAGAGAAGGCACAAGTATATTGCTTCCTTCCAATAAATCACAGACAACAGCAAAGCCCAGTAACAGCAATCATTGCAAAGCTGCTACATTATATAGTTGTTTTTTCTCTCAAGTACAAAATTACCATTATTAATAGTTTAATTGAGTGTGTTACATATAAAATAATTTATTTTAGTTAGGAATAAACATCTTTTCTATAATGCCTTTGGAAGACTGGGATTCCTGTTTTGTTGGTTTGTGTGTATGCATTTTTCCAGTGGAATTTTTATAAGCACAGAACTAAAGATGACTCAGAACTTTTATGAAGAGAACTGGGATAAAGAAGGACAAGTCTATTGCAGAGTCCCACAGTTTTATAAAAAATGCTAAAGCTGGAGCTTGTTGAACTCTGGATGCTGTATTAACAGGCAGAGACTGGGAATACTAATCACAGAAAACTTGCAATAAATCTGAGAGATAAACAACAGGGTCAGGGACTGAAAATTTCTGGCAGATAAGCTTTGTGCCAGAAATGTTTTAAAGATGGTAAAAAGTACTGCAAAACTGCCATGAAGTAATGGAAGAGGGCATCACTTTCTTCCCTGAGAAATCTGTTCTCATTTGGGTGTGAATCACTACTGCATACTTGAATGTGAGACCCTCTTCTCCCAAGCTGTAAATTACACAAGTACAATACCATTCCCACCAGCAGCAACAGCAGCCAACAAGTCCTTCATGGAATTGCTTCCTATCCTGCTCATACAGCAAAAAGTGCCAATATGCTGAACGTACATACACCCTTAATCAGTAAAAAGGAAAAGCTGTTGCACATACATCAGCTTTTCCCCATTATTTACTTTTAAAAGAATATCCCCACCACATTGTTGGAACACCAGAGCAGAATGACAAGGAACTAATAGGAAAGTTTTAGTACATCTGAATGGTTTGAAAATAGAAAGATGATGTCAATTACACTTACAGTGAAAACCATGGCAATTAAATCACTTTGGTAAATAAATTATTACAATTTTCTGCACAGAGTCACTACATTGAAAACAAATGAGAAAAGTTTAGATTTGTAATCAACAGAGAAGAAGAAATTATATAACTGCATTAGCTTTAAATTAATTCTGTTGTTGGACAGATGAGATATGGTCTAGTATAAGATACCTGAATAATTAATTTGCTTTTTTTTTTTTTTAAAGCATGTGAATTTATCATTAATCAAGAAGAGTGCATGAACTTTTTGCATAATTTCAAGGTAATGGGCAGGAAAACAAGAGCTGTTGGCTTTTCTCTAAGAAACTTGGCGGGGGGGGGGTGGAATATTTTAGGACGAGAGTGGTTGGATGATTTCATAATTAAAACTGGAGTCCTAAAGTTTTTACTATGAAAATGCATGATTTTTTAAAAGGACCAATAAGTTGTTTCTCTAGCCCTAACTGCTAGAAACCTGTACTTCAGTCTGCAATTCCCAAGCTTCAGCTTCTAGTTGTCCATTCTTGGTGTATCTACTTACCATGGTTTAACCCCCGGCAGCAGCCAATCCTTGTGCAGCTGCTGGCTCAATCCCCCACCAGCAGGTTTGGGCAGAGAGTTGAAAAGGTAAAAGTGAGAAAACTCATGTGTTGAGATAAAAACAATTTAATAGGTAAAGCAAAAGCCATGCACACAAGCAAAGCAAAACCAGGAATGAATTCTGCTTCCCATGCTGGGCAGGTGTTCAGCCATCTCCAGGAGGGCAGGGCCTCATTGCACGTAACAGTGACTTGGGAAGACAAACACCATCACTCCAAACATTCCCCCTTTTTCTATTTCCCCTTATACTGAGGATGATGACACATGGTCTGGAGTATCCCTTTGGTCAGTTGGGATCACCTGTCCCAGCTCTGTCTCCTCCCAACCTCCCATGCACTCCCAGCCCCCTTGCCAACATGGCAGTAGAAAAAGCAGAAAAGGCCTTGGCTTTGTGTAAGCCCTGCTCATCAGTAACAAAAACATCTCTGCATTATCAGCACAAATCAAATACACAGCCCCTGTGAAGAACATTAACTCTACCCCAGCCAAAAGCAGTTCACTCCTAAATTCATCAGACTTCTGCTGTGAGACCGCTTCTTGCTACACGGTGTCTACTTTTAAATATCCTCTGCAGTGAACTGGATTTCTTTTTTCATTCTCTTGCAAGAAAGACTATGATGAAGTGTCAGAAAACAGCCCTGTATTTGCCTTCTGAACTCTTCCCAGTGAGCCAACATACTTGTATGTAAGTCTGCAGACAACACAATTGCACCGAGTATCCTGGCACTCCTTTCATTAATGCCAAAACATGGCTATATTTTCATGGCTATATTTTCATTAAATATGCAGCCCACTGACATTTGCTAGGACCTCACTTGTCATTTAGGGCACCACCCTGTAACAGGAGCTCAGTTCAGGCTCGCAGTCACTGCAGCTCCTGGGGTGCTGAACCATTGTCCCGCATCTGCCCAGACAGGCCAGGCATGCAAGTGCTGCTCACTGTTGGCTGCCCCCATCTCTGGCTATGGTTCACATGTCATACTGGAAGCCCATATTCTCCCATGATAACCCTGATATTTCTAAATGACTCTTCTGCCTTTACTTTACACTTCATTAACCTCTTGTTCTCTGAAACTTCGTCAGCCATTATTTTGTTCAACACTGGTAAAAATTAAAAAAAAAAAATTTAGAGAAAGATGTGGGCTGCTTCACCCTACCTTCTTGATCCCCCACTCTTGCTAAGGACAAGCATAGCCATTTCAAACAGCGTCTGAACTTGCTCATTGAAACATCTTAATTATTACGTTTTAATTCATTTAATATATGCTATATTGATTTCACTTGGCAGTAATTATTTTTCTAATCAGAATGGTTCTCTGCCAAAAGTCAGTTGTTTTACTGGAGTCTGTGACAACAGCATTGCCTTTATCTCAGAGATTTGTAATTTAATTAAAACTGATACCAAAGAAATAAATGAACTGTTTATTATAAAACCATGTTGAATAACACTCATTAGAATGAAGGGATTATGGCTTGCATTGATTATTATCATTCTTTTCATGATTCGTTGAAAACTGATAAAAGGCTGGCCAATTTAAAGCTACCTAGTACAGCCTGTTAATTTATAAACATACAGACAGAACATTTATATTGTGTCCCCCATATCTTCTGTAACACTCCCAGAGATGCTGAACTGAAGTGGTTTGGGGAACTCCTCAGCCACTTCTTTCAGCACTCCCGGCTGCTTTGCAAGATTGCAGTGTTCAGTGGGAGCAGTGGCTGCTCACCAACAATGCTGCTCACATACACCACCACATTTTCAGGCACTTGCTCTCCCCTCTGAGTACTGACATTTGAACTTGTGCATTTGCTGACTAGGTGAAGGAATGAAACAACAGTACAACACTTCTGTTCTTATGAGGGAAACAAAAGGCAACATATTTCAAGTTTTTCCAGCAGAATCCAACTCCCAAATTTTAAATCAGTGAACACTGTCCTTCTTTTCTTGAAAATACTTGAAGACTAGTAGCTTTGAAAAGAGAAAACAAACAACAAACAAACAAAACACACAAAAATACAACGAAAAGCCCAAACCCAAGAGGACAAACACGAGAGGAGAAAGCAACTAGCATAGGAGGAGATAGGTCGATAACAAAGAGCAGCTGGGCAGTCGCCCGGGAAATCCTGTGATGGAATCACAGCTACTGACCTCCCAGCCAGGGCTGAAGCACACAGCAAGGCAGAGCATCCCCTGGGAAACAGAAGCCTTTGCCGTGCTGCCAGCCTGAAACCTTTCTGATTGCTCTGTTAGTCCTTTCCAGCAGCTCTGTACAGCTCCATATTTCACCCTCACAGAGGAATGTAATACTTGTCTGAAAACTTTCCAAGGATGACAACAAGCACATACTTACTCCTATGAGCACAAAAATCACACTGAAGAGTAAATGCATTAAATGTGCCTTCTCTAATCTTGGGATTATGGAACCCAGCCAAGAACTGGAGTTCCCATCAGCACTGATGAAAGATGCATATTTTACAGTACAAGCAGGACATGAGGTGAGTGGACACCACATAAATTATGATATTCATCAGCAAAGGTCAAAGAAACCAAAAGTCTGGTAAGAAACAAGCAAATAAATGACCAGAGTACCTTTACCGAATCAATAGAAACTTAGGCTCTCAGTGTGCTGTTATAGCACAAAATTTAAGGAGCTGGACTGATTACTATCTCTCCAGATTGAGAGAGAATAGTAACTAACACCTGAGAATGCTAATATAACTTTAAGAAGGTGGTTTTGAAATACTCCAAACAAAAAGATAGAGATAATGGTCCAAATCTAAAGTCTAAAACTGAATCATAGTACGCAGACATTACATCCCCGTGACCTAAATGCATATCTTTTATAAAATTCATGTCAAAGTAATACATGCACAGACAGAGAGATAACCATAGCTTTCAATGTACAAACAGAAACACATAGCCTATTGTGCCAGAAGGATGTGGCTAGGTCTGAGATGTTTCAGACTAGAAACCAGCAGCCTATCCAGCATAGGTATCACATACTTTCATCTTACTGCTGCCTTGAAAATTATAGAACCACACAGCTTCAATATCCAGAATATTATCAGACCTTTATTCAGGTTAAAGCAGGGTACTACATTTGCCAGACCTCAAGGTAACAAGAAAATAACTATCCATGCCCAAAATATTTAAATGTCAGTACAGACAGTCAGGTGACTTATTACTGATCACCCTACTTCTTTCAAGGTCTAGGAACACAAACATGTTCCTCGTGTCCCAGAGGTTTTGAGTCACTTCTACAGTCACATGGTAAATAAATGTTCTTAGCTGAGGAGCCAGTCCCAATTCCTACCAAATAATGACCCACACTACTGCGGCAACACAAAAGAAAGAGAGCTCCCTCTCGAGACCAGAGGAGGCCACCAAGATGACTGGAGGGATTGAGCACCTCTCCTATGAGGAATGGCTGAGAGAATTGGGGCTGGTCAGCCTGGAGAAGAGAAGGCTTTGGTGTGATCTAATTGCAGCCTTCCAATACCTGAAGGGAGCCTACATGAAAGATGGAGAAGGATTTTTCACAATGGGTATGTAGACACAGGAGAAGGGGGAATGGCTTCAAACTGAAAGACAGTAGGTTTAGATTGGATATTAGGAAGAAATCTTTACTGTGCAGGTGGTGAGGCCCTGGCACAGGCTGCCCAAAGAAGCTGTGGATGCCCCATCCCTGGGAGGGTTCAAGTCCAGGTTGGATGGAGCTCTGAGCAACTTGGTCTAGAAAAAGGTGTCCCTATCCATGGCACCAAGGTTGGAATTAGATAATAGCCTTACAATCCATGTCATTTGATGATTCTGTGATTCTCTTCATGTCCTCACAATCACAGACTGGTGGTTCAAAACTTCACATGTAGTCAGTCATGCACACAACAGGACCTTTACCATTGTCAATGTGTGCCTTCCCCTACAAGCCACACACCATCAAAACAGAACTGTGAAGCTGAAGCTGTGAACAAGAGCACCGGGGGATGAATCTACTGAGAGAGGTGCTAGCTTACCAATGCTCTTAGCTGCATTGCTAAGAACCCAATTCTGACATCTGATCAGTGTTCCTCTCAGTGTTCCCTGAAAACAATCAGGCTTCACTTGGTTTCAAGAGGATCATCTAAATGGTCATTGTATCCCAAAACAAGAGTTATTTTCTCTGCTGGAACTAGAAAAAGGGCTGACTAGCACATCACTTTTCACCCAGTTCAAGCCTCCAAAGGAATTTTGCATGGCCACCTGCATGAGCACCCAGGGGAGTCCTGTGCTTGTCTCATCAGCCATGAAATCCTGAGCTGAACGAAGCAAGGTCAAACATGTTCTGTACAGATACTGATGTTACCTTTTCACAAGAATCAGTCTTGACACATTTTTTTTCTGTTGTTCTCCCTTACAATGACGCTACATCTCAACTATTACAAGAAAAAAGAACAGCCTGAAGGCCAGAACAGAACTACAATGGAATGGCAACCTGACACATTGGAGATAAGTGTGCATATAATAAAATAAGCCCTTCTCCTGGTCAGCTGGCACTGAGGAGAGCAGGGTTCCCAGAAACAACATCCTGTTTTTCATCACATATAACCTCTGCATCCAAAGCCAAGACAGGAGTGGTTCAAGAACCTGTGGATGTGTTTTGGATCAGTGCCATGACAAAATCAACAGCGGCACTGCAAGAAGGTGATAGAGAAGGCAGAAATGTAAATCTGCAGTCAAGACCAGGAGGGATAGGTGAGATTCTAGTTAGTTATTCTACTAATAACTGGGGGTGACTGCATCTGCAAATGAAAGAGATGATGAAAATCTTTTTAAGTTCAATGAAGGTACCATTATAAGAGAGGAATTACAGAAAACTAGTCTTAGCTCGCATTCCCCAATCTCATCCTTGCAGTTTTCATGATAGACAGAGAAGTTTCCTTCATATTCCCAACACCTTAAAACTGGACTGAATGAACTTGCAGATGTATACAGACTAGTGCCCATATGATTAATCCCAATTTGAACATGCAATTATGATCATTAGTGCTTGTTTTGAGTAGTGTGGATGTTTTTCTCACAAAGTGTTCCTTATGCATCTTCCAAGAAATCAAGTGCTATAAAAAGAGCTTTGAAAAACTACAGTAGTTTACACTTTATTCTTCCAATAAATACTCCTCTCAATATTGATTAATACTGAATAGTTAATACTAAATCATTTGAAGAGCTATTGTGGAAATTACTGAGTATAGAGAAAAAAAACTTCAACTTGTCACTGTTTCTGATTGCAGATGTTATTGGTTCCTACTGTCTCATTAGAGAACTTCAAAAACAACATGTAGTTGCATGTATATTTTCTTACTCTACAAAATACTGAGTGAATTATCCACTGTACTAAACTAAAGATACTGTCTCCAGAATATTCAGATGGAGTTTCCCTGTTGTACAGACATTATTGTGATAAAACCTTTGTGAATTAATTTTATGGTAAAACATAAAAACAGGAGAAAAAGGTCTGATCTGTTTATCTGTAAGGTAATTGTCTGCAGACAAACGGTTTGTAGCAGGCTGTATTTTTCCTTTTAATCCATACATCAGATGTCAGGTCCAGTATTCTGCTCTCTTCTAAAAAACCCCACAGATTATCAAGGGTGCAGTGCATATCCAAGGGCTCTACAGAAGTTCATCCAGTGAAATATTGCTGGGTCAGGGAGGGAACCAGGAGGGCAGCATAAGTAAGCAAAACCCAGTCTTCCTCCTAAAGCTATATGCAGTTCAGAACAGCATCTTTGCTGTGACTTTCTTCCAGTTCCATGTACACTAGAATGAAAAGGAATTATCCCTTGTATGGCAAAACCATTCAAGAGGAAGTAATCTTATATCTGTTCATACTCCATTTTCATATTTCCATGTTTACTAAGGCAATTCATTGTTTTGTAAGCCTACCACCAAATGATGAATTTTTATTGCATTTAAGCTTCATGATAAATATAGCACCTAGCATACCTAATTATTACAGCCTATGCTCATTACCAAAGTTGTTTAGGGTAGACAACTCCTCCAGTCCCAGGTCCTTGCTCATTAAGCCACAATTAGTATGATAAATGGGGATGGTTATTTGGTTACAGGCAATAATGGCACTGCTTGCTCATCAAAAAATGGGGAGAAATAATTAAATATCACAAGAAATGGCTTAATAATTAATAATAGTACCTCAGTCACCCGCAAATAAAGCAGACTTCCATCCAGGTGTTCATTACAGGCTGCAGTTCAAAGCCAACATGGCCTTAACCTCAAAATAGCTATCTGCATTAATGTGGTAGGCAGAAGGATGAAATCATGCTTGTCCTTGATAGGAGTGCTGCAAGGTGCTTCAGAGAGAGTGTGTACAGTCAAGCTGAAGCTGGAGTTGGTAATCATTTTGGCTAAAGCAGCTGCAGCCTGAGGAGCTTGTGAGTGCATCCTTGCTGGCTCCCCATTTCGTAAGCACCATCTAGGCCAGCATTTTCCTGTCCACAAAGTGACCTAAAGAGCACTTGAGGATCCAATTTTTTAATATACATTGAATTACGGAAGACTATTCTGAGGCACATGGTCAGTACTAGGTTAAATGAAAATGGATTCACATTTCTGACACTAAGTTACAAATACAGCTTTATATAATCTCATTTAATTGCAGTCTTCACCTCTTTAACATCCTCAGCCTTCTGTCTCAACCCATCTCTCCTCAGGAAACACCTCCTGCTGACTGAAACTGCCTTCTGATAATTAAGCTCAGTATCCTCTTTTCTCCCAGGAGTACCCAAGACCATGTCCGTGTCACAGAAATCAAATGCAACAGGGCTCAGCAGCACCTCAAGAGGGTCACCTAATTCTCCTTTCGTCCCAAAGGCAGGATCAAATTCTTCTAAATTGTTCTTGACAGAAGTTCATTTAATCTGCTCTTAAATCCTCCAGTGGCTCCACAGCCTCCCGCAGCAATCCAGGCTGTGATCAGCCTCCTTTACCATTAGAAAACTCCAAATGTTCAGGGTACATTTCCGTTACTCTAATTTAGCCCATCACTTCTTGTACTAGTCTGTCAAAGGTACAACTGCATCAAGTCAGAGAATTTTACTTGACTTAATTTACTGCCAACCAACACAAATATACAATCACTGGTTCACAGTGAGGGGAAAAAAAAAACAAACAGAAATCACTGTGCAAAAACCTACTTAAATTCCTGTCCTTCCCCTTCCGGCTTTCAAGTACTCTTACTTTCGCCTTTTTTTAACCTCAGTGCACCAAAATTCCTCCAGTGAAGCATGGCTGCATGGGAGGATAAAGCAGTGTAACTCATTCTAACCCTCAATGGTTAAGGTTTCCTGCCATGTTCCTTAGTTTCCCTTTCCCAGTGTGGAGTGCCCATGAACGCCAGTTCCTCAGAGATGTCCCATCATGGGTCAACCACGGCCACAGTCCCCCTGTGTCCTTTCCCCAAACATTTTCAAGCATGCAGGTCTGTTGACTTCTCCAAGCAAACTGGTGCCCACAGTTTTGCATGTGAGTCATGGGCAGTTCAGGGAGGAGGGGCTGGCAGCAGTGTAGTGGTGGTCAGCTTCCTCCAGCCTGAGGGCCCTCATCTCTAGGCTCTTAAGACAGCTGGTGGTCAATACCTGCCGACAGGTCCCTGGGTTTGGCCTTTTGTCTTTCTTTCCCTCTGTTCCAGTGCTGCTCCTAGAACAAGTAAAGTGTGGTCTCAGGCTGCACAGGCATGATGTGACTTTTGCAGGGGTAGCCCTGCGGGTAGCTACATCCAGCTCATCTCCACTCCTGACAGAGCCCTGATCTGCTCAGCTGCTCAGAACTGCTCTTCTTATCAGCCCCGTTACTTCTGAAGTCAGGCTTCCTTCCTTCATATTTCAGTTTCATTGCTCTGCTGCTGAAAGGTACTTAGATATGCACTTAAGTACCTTCCTTTGCTTAATCAAAGCCTATGTACTTGTATGCAAACATACTAATTGCAGGCAAAATTGCTCTTATGTAAGCCACTACCTGATGTTTTTCATGGAGCTGGAAATGCACAACAAAGACCTTTGCGCCCATTAAACATTTTAGGAAAAGCTTTTAACTTTAGGTGAGGAAATGTGTCTTGGGGAACTTGAGTGCATTATCATCAATATCATCAGAAGAGAAGAATAATTTATTCCTGACAGTTGTCTTTCACAGCGTGTCATTAGAATGATCCCTTTATAGCACCCATTCATATACATGACATCTTAAGTCATACCAATCCATCTTCCTCAGAAGATAAAAGACTATAATCTTTCTAATATCTCATTTTTTCATTTGAAAGCCTGAGTCAAAAATCATTTCACTAGCATTAACAAGTCCAGTCTACCAATTTCCTGGAATCCTCAAGCACTTTTTAGAGCCATCTCTTCTTCCTTCCTTTCTGCCCCCACCCCAATCGTCCAAAAGAAAAGTACAAGGATGCAAGACACTTCCTGAATGAAAGACTAAGTGAAACAGACCATTTTTACCAACCCAGATTACTGATAAGCATATGATCTTGTCATCAAGAAGCCTGTCTGAGCAGATGGAATATACCCCTCATCTGTTTTGTTTTCAAAGCCACCCCCTGCAAAAATAATCTCTGAGTTGGAGAAGACTAACAGCACATATGAGGACAGCTGTCTCTCTGAGATGCTTGGAACAGACAACAAACCAGTTGGGATTTGGTGATCAGCCTAGCAGAGGCTCTTTGCTCTGGTGCTATGTAAAATTCTCATAATAGTTAATATCTG
Organism: Picathartes gymnocephalus; assembly: GCA_013390045.1. Taxonomy (NCBI): domain Eukaryota; kingdom Metazoa; phylum Chordata; class Aves; order Passeriformes; family Picathartidae; genus Picathartes; species Picathartes gymnocephalus. Next base: position 4,294 of record WEKY01052058.1, on the reverse strand, counting down.
ACCTCGAGTTCTCCTCAGTCCTGTCTTAGATCACTGCAGTTCATTTGCTCATATCTCTCACTAGAGATAAATATCTCTCACTAGAGAGACAAATATGAACATCCCACATCGTGCTTTCCTCACTTAGCGCAGTTAGGGACACTGAGGTAACTTCCACACATATTTACATCTTCATAACCTGGAACCATCATCCCGCAGCTGACCAGCTTGCTCTAAGTTCAATTCCTTTTACATTTCTGTGGTAAATCTCAGTCAACAAATGTGCCTCCTCTCCTCTGCAAGTAAATATTTCTTCATACTTGGGTTCTTGACACAACTATTACTGGTTCATCATTTCACACCTACCTTCTTCAAGCACTGTAACAGTGCAACTTTCCATTCCATACACTGCATTTAGATAGGTAAGGTCCAATCTAACATCCATTGACAATAATGATGTGGTATTAAATCAGACTCACAGGATGTGTTCCGTTCATACAAAGACTATTTCACAGGGTAGCTGTATTCAGTCTATGGAAAGACTTCATGTACTGACTCACAAAGTGCTTCTTTACATATCCTAAGGCTTAGTAGCCCAGTCTCATGTTAATTGTTTGCATTGCTGGCACTCGATGTCAGCATGCTGTCACTGAAGAAACATGTTATTATGACAAGGTTTTTAGCACAAAGATTACTTATCAATGGAAGAGAAAAAAAAAAAGTACCCATTCAAGATCTTGTAATATAATTAGCACAGCATAATAGATAAGAGTTTTAATGCATAAATCACCTGCTTGATTGTGGAGGGAAGCATTAACAGTTTTCTCTTCTGCTGCAATATTAAAGAACTGAAGTTTATTCCTCATGCAGCTGAAGGTATCTCTCTTCATAGCCAAGTCGCAGCAGCCAGGAAAGAGACAAAGAAGTAAAACCTGCTTCTGTAATGGCAAACCATCAGATTGGTAGCTTGTTTGGTGATGGATAATGAAATGCACATTTATTTCTCACTACCTCCTGCTCCAATAGGAAAATGGCAGTGCAAGCCGCAACCCTCTCAGTCAGAACATACGAACAATAAAAGAAATATATGCAGAACTCACTTCACTGTGTCTAGTACATGGCATTGAATCCAAACTTTCAGTCATCCCAAAAGCAATCCTCTCCCTGAATTCACAGGGGAACTCCCACTATTTTGTGCATGCAGAGAAGTCAGATCTACTAGAAGGCTGTCATATATATTTCTGAGGTCCATGGTTTAGTGAGTTTGATTTTAGGTATTTAATATAGGTAAAATTCTTTCAAGTTATATAGAATGGAAGAGGTTTTCTCCAAATTTTTAATGCTTGCACGTAATAGTGTTGCATAATTGGAAATGCTCATTTTTCATGCTGGATACATGTAAGGGAGTGAGGCTGACAGACAGAACCGGGATGTACACGATTCTGGATAACTGGAAGTTACCCAACATGTAATAATTATGGATTTCTATCAAAATACACAATAAAAGATTGAGAGCTCATTGCAAACAGAGACATTTTCACCTGTTGCCCACATCAGTAGCAAGTAAACTCATCTGTTTGATCAATTCTGTGTCCAAGTAATGCAGAGAGTACAGTTTGCTGCTGAAGTTGAAGTATGCCTGAAAAGGTAAAAGGTCCTTTGAGTACTCAAAGACCCTGGGTACTTACATATTTTTACAAGAATATCCTTCCCGTTACCTTCCCTATTTTAACCAAATTCCACTTTGAGTAGATACATTTTCCAGTCTGCATGCTCTCTAGTTCTAATGAAATTATTTGACTGGGACTCAGCTGGTAATTGAAACCCAGGACTGTGGGTGTGGCAGGGAGCTCCGCTCCTGCTGTACTCAGTGACCTCTACAGAGGGACTCAGCTCACTGCCCCAGGGGCTTCCACTGCAGAGGCTTGAGTCACTCCTGGCCTACCAAATTGGCCTTTTTGCCTTTATGCTGGCCATGCCGATCAGAACTTAAATCTCTTCCTTCTTAATCTGGAAATAAATCTTGCTATACATGGCCAAGCAAATTCTCTGCCTTCCTTTCTAAAACCCAGCAAACAATGATGCTGACATTCAACTTCCACACAAACACCCACACATTTCCAAATTTCAGTTTGAAGTGAAATAAAACAAATAAAAAAGCCTTTTTTTCCCCAATGTTACAGAACAACAGAATCACAGAATTGCTGAGGTAGGAAGGGACCTCTTGGGTTTCTCTTTTCCAATCTTCTCTGCTCAAGCAGGGCCACCCAGGGCTGGCTGCCAAGGCACTTGACTTTAGATTATCTCCAAGGTTACACGGATGGAGGCTCAATAACCTTCCTGAGCAATCTGTGCCAGTGTTTGGTCATCTTCATGATGAAAAACTTATTTCTTATGGTTCCACATGATGTCTGAAGTAGGGTACTTTTAATGGGAACTTTTCTTGGCAACAAGATTCCTTGACCCTGTATTGGTGAGCAGAACACTGCCATTTGTGGATGAAGATTAAGAACTACTGATCGGCACTGCACCACTATTCTTGCCCCTTGTGACTTGAAGAATAAAGCTGACTGTACTCATCAATATCCTCACACTGTGGAGAAAATATCTCCATAGATCTTTATAAATCTATGAAGAGAATTGAGCAAACCACAGGAAAGACTAATGTCTGTAGCATAAAAGCAGAACTGGCTTATGCAACCAGCTTCATGTGTATTTTAGTACTATTTCTTTTAAGCATAGCAGCCAATAGATTAGGTCTCAACTTGAAAGATCATTTAACAAAAGTAGGAAAGAAATGCTATCTTCTAATTTTCATATTTTTACATAGAAAAAAAATTGATTTTTCAAGATCAAGCTGCTTTCTCCAGCTTCTTAGCTTCTTGCCTGTGGTAGAGGAGTATAGCTATATCCACTTCAGTAAGACTTACCAGATAGTAATAGTGTAAAATAACCCCTGTTTTTAAGCTGCGTAGTTTTCAAATCATATATATATATATATACACATATATAACATATATATACATATACACACATATGTTTTAATTCTAATACATGCTAAGAAGATAGAAGACCATTAATAAAAAAAACCCCAACAAAAAAAAAAA
>WEKY01052056.1:52446-74739 GCA_013390045.1 Picathartes gymnocephalus | reverse complement strand
TTTTTTTTCTTTTTTTTTCCAGGATCAAAAAGAAAAATTAATTCAAGGAAATACATTCTTTGGGTTTTATGTGAATACCAGTTTTGGACTTTGTAAAAAAAAAAAAAATCTTGTATACTGTTCAGGATTATAAAAAGTATTAAAACATTTTTTTCTCTTAATCTTGATAAAATTTTGATATAAAATGCTGTTGTGAGATGAGAAAATTACATTCTGCCATTAAATGTTCAAAATTAGTTGTTTCAGCTTTTTTTTTCCCAAATAAAACATAACCTTTTGATAAGACTATGAAATTAAGCACTCAGAGGCATCTAAAATCCTCTCCTCCCCTCAACCATATTGGTTGAAAGAAGCCAAATTTTATGAATAACATGGTTCCAAATAAATGACATTTTGGGGGTTTTTGGTACTGCATAAAGATGCACTGACAGCACTTCTCCAGTTCTTACACACTCTCAAAAAATCTCTAGGTGTTATGTGTGACTTCACAATAAATTACAACCCTTTTAATGTAAATGAAAACCATTTGTCTTCTTTCATAATTTTGTAAGGTCCCTTAACAATAATTCTATATAGAATGGGACTGGAGAACTAGAAAAGGATACAAAATGTCTGTAACTTAACTTTTTACCTTCTCTTCCTAAAGGAGGTAGTAACTCAAGTGAAAAACTGCATAACTGGAGGCACTGCAAAGGAAAAATGGTAGGGAGGCTTGGGAACATAACTTTTAGACCAGATTCATTTTAGAAACTGTAATAACATTTCCTGCTTTAAAAAGTAAGTTTGCAAAATGCCTAAGATCAATATGACTTCAGAAAACTAAGAAAAAAAGAATATCTCTTCACTTTTTAAAAAGATAAGATGAATACTAGAGAATTTCATTAATGCTTTGCAACTGATATTTCTCTTTTCAGTAAGTTAACTCACCTTTGGACATTTTTCCACAGTAGTTCTCACCACACACAGAGGACACGTTCTTTTCTGATATTTTACAAAAACACCAAAGTACAGTATCTACTGTACTTATTCTCTGGCACTATGTATATTAGAATGTTTATTTGAGGAAGAATAAACAGATGTGTGGGTGATAGCGTTGTTATTGTAGAAAGACTAAGCTTGAGAAATAAGCAGTAGTTACTATGGCAATGAACTTAAACTCACTATGTGCCATTGTAAGGTTTTTAAAATTCAATTTTTCTTTTTTCCTTTTTTTTTTATTAGATGTAACATACAAACAATGAAGGAACAAGTGAGTGTTGAATTTACTGTCCAGTTCTTTTAACTATATCAAGCTCAATGCACAGATCCTGGGGTGCTGGAAAATGAAGAAAAACTGAAACAGAAGGGGAAAGAAAAAAAATGAGAGGAAGGAATGAGAAAGAATAAATGCATAATACTTTATCAGTCTTTCTTGAAAGTAGTACTGTTAGCTTGGTATAAACTTTAAGTTAATATTGTTCAGCAGATACCTAACAGCTGACTTTACTTTGCAGAAATGGAATGTACTTTTCTACTCATGGCTTAGTTTCAGGCATATGACTGCATGTCATAACTCATCCACTGAAAGCTGGGACAGCCTGTTTGGACTGTTCATAGGACTACTGTAAGCTTTCAGCTATTTAATAAAGTACTCAGCTGGATGAAAGCAACCGACAGAATCTACAAAAAACATGCCTTTGCTGTCTTTAAAGTTGAGCTACAGTAATAATGAATTATTAGTGGGACAACAGTGTCAATCGTTAGTGAACTAAAGGTGATTATATGATTTTATGTATTCTCATATATGCATATGTGCAAGTGTGTGGATATAGATAGAGATTAGATATAGATACAGACAGATGGATTCACACACAATGTTATAGAAGAGTTTTTCTTGTTTTCCTTTATGTTAATAACCATGAATGCATAACCCTGTAATGCAATGCTGTACACAGATACTCTCTAATTGATTACACTGCCATTGTAAAAATTTCCTAAGAACGATTTTGGAACCATAACAATTCTTATCACTTACTCTTTTAGGAAACTGAATACACTTCAGATCCAAGGCTAGTTTACTGCATCTCATTTATATTTGACCATACCTATTGCTAGCATTTAGATTTGTTAAACAGTTAAAAATATTGCAGTATAAGATTCCTAAAAATGCAGCTTCCCAAGCTGTTGTGCTTTCCTCTTGGCTCCTTTGGGGGCATACAATACTAGAAGGGACCACCTGGGATATCCGTTCAAGTCCTCTGCCATAGCAGAGTTGTTCTTTGTTCTACATGTGAGCCTTCCTGTCGATTTGTAGGAACAAATTTCTGTGCCTGCTATAAATGGAACAGTTTAGTCAAAAGCACTAGAGGTAATCAAAAGTAGCTAAGAGATAACAAATTCCTTTTGTGTTACCAACAATTTAATTTCTGTATGTCAGCTGAAAAGGAAAAACCCTCTAGATTAAGCATTATAAACATTGTAGTTCATTCTAACAAGTGACACAAATCCTCAGTTTTACAATACTGGAAGTTCTTCCTCAATTTTTTTAAAGGAGAGAGAGAACCAGACTATGCTGAATATGTATATGTGTATGGAATGAAATGTAACGAATTGGAGAAAATATGAACTTTTCAGTCCATGCCTGAAATTCTGATGCTGACAAATGGTAATTTGTCTTTGTTCCAAATGCATTTCTTACAACATTTTGCAAGATCAAGCTCTCTAATAAAATATAACATAGCAATTAGTAACCGCATTGCCAGTGAACTGCCGGCAGGCATTTAAATGCCACAGTAATGCTATAATCAGCACTCAAAAAAGAACAGCTATAAAGAATGTATAACTTAGTTAAATTGAGGAAAGTGCATATTTTTATAGTATTACTTTCTGCTCAGACTTAAATGATTATGTATAGAATCAGAACTGTCAGTTACTAAAGGAAATAAATGTAACCGGTCCTTCGTCTCCTTTGTTTCCCTGGCTACTGTGTGTGCAGTGCGTCAGTAAGGACAGTAATATCTGTACGTCCAACCTACTGCTTTCTTCCCTCTTATCTCCTTTATTTGTGGACCCACAGGTGATATTTTCCTTTCTTTTCCATTGAACTACTGTTTTCGTTATACTGACAGATGCCATTAGGTAACAGGGAAGCTGATTGCTGAGGGTGGTGAAAATTATTTGTTATGAGTCCATCGGCCCCATTTAGGGGAATAATTGTGATTTCTCTGCTTATCAGTGAAGAATTCAAGTGGCCAATATTTAGGCACTCAATTTTTAAAATTGAAAAGAGATTATTGATCTGATTATGATCACCAGGAACTTTTCTGAATTAAAACTCCTGAAATCAATATTTTGCATCAGTAATAAGAGAATGACACAGTTTTTAAAAATCTAAGTAAAATAGCCATTGCGTTTCTTTTAAGGTTACAATTCCTCTTTCTTATTGAGTACCATAATGACTTAGATAGTTTCCTCACAAATCTTTTATGACTCAAAGGTACCCACACATCCACAAAACCCTTTGAACTGAAAGCAAAAAGAGGTTCATTGCAGGCTGAGTAACATAAATCCTTCATTGATGCTGGTTTTGGGGCAAATAGCTCATGACTTATATATGAGAAGTAGCAAACTGATAGGTGATCAGGGTTTAAAGAGAAGTTAAGATTTTGATCTAAAAATGCGTACTTTTTCTATTTTTCCTAATAAATATAAACTTAACAAGAGGTCCAATTGGTTAGAGTACTCAAATGGCAAATTCAAAATCTTAAATTTTTAAATTCATGGATGTATTAACTAACATTCAGATAGTAAAGGTTAGGAAATCATGCTCTCAATAACATAATGTGAAAAAAACCCCCATCCCCCACCACTTCCACAGGGATTTTTTCCTACTTTATGACTTTCCTGAAAGCTTGAATAACTATTAGAAAACAGCAAAGCTGAATTTATGGAGATAATATAACTATCTCACCTGTCTCCATCATAAATAGATTGCATTTATCTTAACCTCCCTCTCCTTGATTACATTTCATATTTGAAATTATTATTATCCTAAATTATTTCCTGTTTGAAATACAGATTTTTCAATCCAGTCTGGCATGCATCTCACTGAGGTGCCTAATTTGCCATTATACCGGAAGAAATTGCTTGAAAAACTTGTGCTTTCTAAACCCAGACTGATTCATACATAAGGAAACATCTAGACAAGATTATTTTTCAGCATGCAACACAAGGTATGAAAGTGGCACAAGATCTGAAGACTATAGAAATTAAATCCCTCAGCACCTAAAAATCTCCTCTTAATCCTGTAGGAAAAGGCCTTCTATATCAGTATCTACATCTAAGTACTCAATATTTCAGAATAAAAATTAAGGATTTTAGGTGCTCAAAGGCTGTGTTTTGCCCGATCACCCCAACTGAGACTGTAACCTATGCAGCTGAAGAGCCAACTGGACAGCAATCCAAGGATGTCTGAGTAGGAGCTACATGGGAAGTATCACCCTTTGCATGTTCCTGTTCTCTGAATGAAATAAGGACTTTTGGTCCAAGGCTAAAATATTTTTCAAACATTTAATTCACTTACCTACTTTCACTCTTCCTCCTGTTGCTGAAAACCAAACACCTTCTATTCCAACTAAATATTGCAGTAAATCTCAGTACTGCTCACTGTCTTTGCTGTTCAGAATAATAGGTTGTAACAGCATAGTAAAATAAAATATGCAGCACATGCACCCTTGCCTGTCACACCCCTAGGCTAACATCAGGGAGGGTTAAGGTGCGACATAAATCAGCCCAGAAGTGGCGATTAGGAAATTAATGCCTCTGAGGCAACTTTTTTCTTGTTTCCACATGTGGAGGGATCAAAAGATCCCAGAGGAGAACGAGTCCAGAGCAATATGTGTTTGCCTGGCTAAATCAGTGTCTCTCAGGAAGGAGCAGGCAGCCTTGACACAGGAGCATAAGATGCTTGTATTCTCTTGCAAAGTGTCAGTAGCTCCAAACTCAGTCTTGTGTAAGACCAAGAAAAATTCTCAGTGATAACTGCCAGGAAAACTCCAGGTTATCTTTAACTCCAGTGGGACCTAAATATCTTATTAAACAGTATGTGTTTGTGGAGTCATATGAAACTCCTGATAACATGCTTTAAAAAAAAGGTTTTGTTCTCTAAGCATGTTTGACTTCCCATCAATAAACATTTTTGCACATTTGGTTTCTTATTAGTGTTTCCACCATCCTAGTGGAAAAAAATGTCATAAGATTGTTTTCTTATGCTAAGTTAATATACTGCTTTTGCAGACTGGGGGATGTTTTCTCAGCAGGGAAATATTTATTCTGAAAACAATGGGATTTCTCTTAATGACATCTAAATCTTCATAAGATACCCAGGGCTTCAAACCAAACCATCCACAGCATGAGTTTGACTCTCTTTCATCAGGGATTGTGTTGATAACCATGCATTAAAAATGATCCTTATTCTACTTATAGGTGTATAATGTATAATTAGATATATCCAAAAGCTAGCACAGTTAGTGTGTTGAAATAAGCCCTTCTTGCACAATACCCATGTACGTGCTGGTGGACATGGCACTTCTCAGGGAGAAAGGTTGTGTGGTGCTCTGTTACCTGTTCTTGCAGTTGTGAAGCTTGGTGTGGATTAGGGCCCTGTCATCACTTGCACCTTTTTGACTCCATGAGCTGTGCTGTACACCTAGTGAGAAAACAAGTCAGAAATTATAATTCTAGGCAACATGCAACATGTAGCAAAGAGCATGACTTTCAATGATTTAGTCTCAATTTTTGTGAGTGCTAATAAATGATGGAAGTCTGTAATACTGCACTTAGCATTTTCCTGTCTAAGAGCTACTTTTGATCTCAATCCTGCCTCAGTCATTTAGCTTTAGGATGCTTCAATGCCATTAACTGAAATGAGATAGGTTACATTAGGCAAAAAGATTGCAGCAGTTTTCAGAAAAAACAGGCTAAAATTCCATTAACTTGCCAGAATTGAATTTCTCTGTTGAACTCTAACTCCTTAAAGCCTCCTCTTGATATGCTTTTATAAATGCCAGATTCTGGCTATGGTGTTTTAAATAATCCTCATTTAGAGCTTTAGATCTAATTTATAAGTGTTTTATTGGGAATATTTGCATTTATCAGTCATATATTTTATTGCTTAATATGATTATTTAATGTGACATTTAGGAGATCAGACTATAACTTCTATAAATTCCCTGAATCCAGTTGTTTTCATCACTGCCAAACTTCTGGTGTTTTCTTACCTCTGAGTTTGACTGCTGTAGCTGCTGGAATTTATGAACAGAAGGAGGAATATTTTAAATCCTAAATAATGACAATCCATTATTGTAAAAACATTTTTCTGTGTGAGATAAATATTGCAACAATATTTGTTTGCGCAGATCGGGAAAGGTCAGAAAATAACTTTGGAGGCCCTACTTGTAGGGAGAAATGACTTACTGGCAAAAATAATTTTAATAAGGATTCTTATTTTGTAGAATACCTAATGGATTGAACAATTTCCATTTTTATTTTTAACCTTCTTAAATAATTCTAATAGATTAGAATTAGAATAATTAGAAAAAAGAATTTTAATTATTCTAACATTTTACTTGAATTTTCTTATTCTACAAACTTCTGCCTTCTTCAATCAACTCCTTTTTCAAAGAAAGCTCGGGTGACTGTAACTCTATTAAAAACATAGCACATGTGTCAAGACTTTTCTACAAGTAGGTAATTTTTTTCTTAAAAAGGTCTAAAATTGATATTTTGATATGTCTTAAATGTCAGGATTATTTTATTAAGAAAAAAATTGAGAGTGAAATAAATTGTTTTTCAGAGCTCTAAGTTGCACAAAGAAATCTTATTTCATGTAAAAAACATGTCCCTGAGTACTTTGATTAACAATGCCCAGACAGGAATTGAAGCAGACCAGTTATTTAGTTTAGTATTATGTTATTTTAATCATGCCAAATTGATAAAAAAATACAAATAAAATTGAGGTTATTTCTCATTCTTCCATGGTTGCTAAAGTCCACACTTCTCTGATGCAACCAGCACATAGAAGAATGTAAAAGCATACAAGTTTTTTTCTTAATCTCTGAGAGCAAGCTGTTGCTTTTAAAAAAGTTTAGCCTCATAGTTTATGGAAGTCTGGAGTTCATGATTAACATGGCTATATATCTAGTTAGTTTTGCAAAATGATTTTAACACAGGATGGTGTACACTTCTAAGTGGTAGAAAGCAGAAGAGCTTTTAATATTACATGTAATATGTATCTGTACAAGACTGTTAACTGGACTGTACTGATCACTGATTTTATTTCAATTAGGGTTTTTCAATATCTGTCATCCCTAAAAGTTGTTGGTGTTCTGATGTGTGGCTACAGCAAGTGAGAATTTTTCAAGACTATGGAATCTTATGCCTTACTCTGCAGTAATTTAATCAAAGGGAATCCACCTTTTAGACCTGGTCAGAGAAAATTTGTCTGAAGTCATGTGGAGTAGTCTAGGCAAGTGTATATGGCCAAAGTACCATAGAAATAGTAATCTCCATACAGAGAAGAACTTTCTGAGCTGAAGTTGTCTCATTTCTTGCTGTTCTTTAGTTCTACAACAGAGATTAAGATACCTCCATCTGTATTTCTGCAAAAGTCTAAGTTCCAGATCTGGAATTGATTGTTCCTTATTGACACTGATATCTGTCATCATGTGCCCCTATAAAGTCCCTCCTGTGGTGCTCATCATTATGGTATAAAGTGCAGTAGAAAAACACTGCATATACAATAGAACAGCAAATCATAGTGTTATTGATAGAAAATATGCAATAAGATCTTTCTGAGGGTTACAAAGTACCCTATAGACACAGCTTGTAGCAAGCAACATAATTTATCATGCAGAAAAGTTCCTCTTTACCCTTCCTGCCTTTATTCATGTTGTAGATTTTTTCCAAGTTGGGTGTCAGAGTAACATTTGGAAGCATTAATCTCTTTGTATTACTTTAAATGACTGACAGTTATTGATAGATGCTGGCTGGGGAGGGTTTATTTGGGTTGGGGGGAGAATTGTTTGTTTGTTTGTTTGTTTGCTTAGTTTTGTTTGGTTTGGTTTGGGGTTTTTTGGTTTTTTTATATATGTTCATAATTTTACAGCAAGGATGCTTCTAGAAGAGCTGATAATGTACCCGTGGGACTGTGGTCATATAAATCACAAGTGTCAAGCAATGCTTTTTCTCTAAACAAAGCAGAAATGTTGCATGTAGAGTATTTTCTCCAAACATATCTCTGGGAAGACTCTTCCAGGCTTTAAGATCTTACATCTCAGCAATACTGAATCCTGTCAAGGAGATCCGCTGTGAATGCCAATGTTTCAAGTCTTGCTTGTCCTTACGATATGTCATGCTAGTCCTTACAGCATCTGCAGTGCAGCAGTCATCTTCAGCAATTAAAAAATACCTTTGGGCCTGTCTTGTGAGTTCCTCAAGCCTGGAAATTAAGAAGCCTTATTCCTTTCTGTTCAAAGATAGTCAACAGGCCTCAAATCCTGCTTAATTTATATATCACTTTAAATGAAGTATATCATCTGAATAATAAAAAAAGACTCTGAAAAGTTATGGAGCTTATGACTGTGTGGGAAGGGGAACGTTTCTCTCCACTAATCCTTCAAAATGCTTTTCAAGTTTGACGACTGCCATGCCAAAGTTGCACAAAGATCTCTACAGGATGCCACTGATCACCCAGGGATAATGAGACACACAGCTCACTGCTATTTGGAATGTACTGATCCATGCAGCCTTCTAATAGCCTTATGTGGACACTATAGGAAAACTGATGAAAATAGATCCAGTTAAGAATCTAAAGATCTGACTTCTGAGGAAGAAGAGCTTTTGTCTACCATTACTTTCAGAAAGGAATTATGCTGGTCACATACTGCTATTTCAGCATGCACCTATTTGAAATGTATAGTGAGTTTCCCTGTTTTGTATTTATTTGCAGGAACAAATGACATGGTTTGAACTTGGAAACTGAATTATAGGCATTTGATGATTGAAGTATTATAGGCATACCTCAGTCTGGAGTGTTATAATGATATAAGCAGTTTATGTTCAATTTTATGACACACCGCAAATTTTCCATTGTTGATTATGAAAAAGAACACTTAAACAATAGGTAGAACATTTCTATTTGTGTAACAAAGTTCTTATTTTGTCTTTCTAGCATAACTTTAGAGGGATGTTAATTTCTATTCTAAGACTAATTGGATCACATTTAGGTTTGGGGGTTTTTTTTGTCCAAGCTCTGTATAAATAATTTTTGTCATAAAGACTCCTGCAGCACTGATAGGAAGGTTTACTGATACTATAAGAAATGGGATAAGACAAAACAAAAGTATTTTCATGCAGAGACCTCAAAACTAGGAACATATATTTTAAAGTTTGGCTTCTCTGATTATTGGATAACGGGAAACAATGGTTTCTGCAGAAGTTCCAGTATGTCAACATTTTTTTAAAAGTCTGTTTTAGCTCAATATTTAATTATCTGAAAAAAAATTTGCTTCACACAGTTCTGGTATTAATTTTATAACTCTTATGAAGAAATAAAATTTTGGAACAGTATTCTCTCAATTTAGGCCATAATGGAACACAGTTTTCTGTGGCAGTTGATGTCATTATTACCATTGGACACAACCTCACGTAAATTCAAAATCTTTTACCCATCTACATTTACTGCAAGCAATTAAAACAGATTATTTATAAAATATATGTAAGGGAAAAAACATATGCTGCCTTCAAGTATTTCCAAGGCTACAGAAACAAAAAAGGATAATGGATGACTGTATATACTAAATAGTTGCTAAAATACAACAAAACATTTCTCTTAAAAGGGTTTTACCTTAGCTGAAATATATGCAGTGTTTCTTATGTAAAAAAGATCCCCATCCCAAAACACTAAATCCTGACCTCCATGGGACTCCACAGTCATTTGCCTTTTCCCAGTATCTCTGGTAGCATCCTACTAGCTTACCTGAATTTTGTTTTTTAACCAGAAATAGGATGAGCTGAATAATAGAAATCCTGTCACTCCAGTGAAGGCAATAGCCTCCCTCCAGGAGCATGCAGATGAGGATGACCAGGTCTTCGTCTTTTTGCAGGTATTTTCACTTAACTACCATATTTCCCTTCTTGATGATAGAAAAAGGTAAAGGGAGGTAGTAAGTATGCCATGATTTTGAGGGGAACATGGGGAGAAGAACCTTCAAGCCCTGTCCTTACTCCTGACTGTTTGAGCCCCACAGTATAGACAAGGCAGACAGAACGTCAGAACAGACAAAAGGCCTCTGTGCTTCTCGCTGACACACTGCTGGAGCAGCCAGCAGAATTTCACATTTGGGTAACCCAGCACATTTTCGTGTCATGAAAGGAGGAGGCAGGTCCACTGCAGTGGCTACCTAGGTATCACCAGTTCAACCCCATTTTGAAAGAAACTTTAAAATCTGAAAAGTCAAGCTAATTAAAGCATTCTGGGAGTGGCTGCTGAACCAACATTTCCTGCTTTGTTATCATTAGCATCCGCATTAGCTTATGGGTTGTAATATGAAACTGTATCATGGTATATTACAAACTGATATTACAATCAGTCTATATAATGTCATATTATTGGATATAATACTTCACATAAATGTCAGGCTTCACCTAAGGGTTTGAAATATGACTCCATATCTTTGTGTAATTTAGCAATTTGTTATGTCCAGTGTCTTCTGCTGACATGAAGTATCAGTGTCATCAGTTCTTAGAATAACATGTATATTTATGTTTTCAAGGCTTTGTTTGCTAATTTGTTTCATTAGGAAACCAATATTCTCTTTCACAGGCTGAAGATGGATCCTTTTCTCAAGGGCTTTCCAAGAGTCATTCTACTCAGGAATAATTTCTCTGGTATCTAAAATGTCACTCATTTCTTCTTATCTCTGATTTGACCATGAGTAAATTGCTACAGACTGTCTGTGCATGGTGCAGCATTAAAAATGTTATCAAAACATTTTTCATCTTGAACAACGTGATTCTCTCAGGATACAGCTCCATCAACTAGGTCTGTTTATAGCCTTGAGTGTTTGAAATTTCACAATGAGAGGCAAAGGGCAAGGCTCAGTCATATGTTGTGGCAACTGCATGGAAACCATCAGGTTATACTGTTTCCAGGAATGAGAAGGATAGGGGATGATATGTCAAAATTGTACCAACAGCAATGGATGATTATCTCAGAATTATCTCAGAATTCATGGGACCCTACTTGCTCTTGCAGTAATGGAAAACTAGGATGTGAAAACACATAAATGGTGAGGCTTAACTTCTTGCTAACATACAAGGCTGAATTCTAAGTATCTGTTGATGAGTATTATACGATATTACTCCCTTTTCATACTCAAAAAAGAGGAGCAGAGCTCTATCTTTCTTAGATGTCTCTAACCTTCCACTTTCCATATTGCTTCAGGCCATTGTATACATCTCTCTTTGCAAATGCACAGCTAAACCTAGTGCAAAATGGAAACCTTAGGGGACAAGCATCTACAACTGCTTCAGATTAGACTTTACATGCAAGCTCACCATACCTATTTCAAACAGGACACCATCCTTGTGCACCTCCTCCCTTCTACCACTTTCCAACCACCTCCTCTCTCCCTATTAAATTCATCTTAATATAAAAATAAAGAAAAACACACACATTTGATTTTTTAATGACTTATGCAAAGCCATGAAGGAAACTTTCTGAATTTAAAGTCTCTGTTACACAAAGTAAATTAGGACTTAAGGGATTGCAATTAGGTTTTCTCCGGTCACGAAAAGGAGGTGTTTATTCAATTTTCACTGTAGTTCTGCAAGAAAAATTGCAACACACAGGTAAAACTTAAAAAAAAACTTCTGTCTGAATTTGCATTAGCTTCAAATAACATAACAAAACTGAAATAATTTTATTTGCTAATTCACAATACCTTCTACTGAAATTAAACCTTTTGACAGTTTGTGAAATAAACAAGTAGGTTGTTTATTCCAGAGAGCTCTAGTCAATGGAGAATTTGCAATTTTTTAAACAGAAGTTACAGCCTACAATTGGATTTTTCTATAATTGTTGCACCTTTATGAATTCATGGAAATTGAAGCTTGCTGAGGTCCACTGTAGTACTTTCAGTTAATGTGGCCCTTCTCAGTCCTCCACTTAGGCAGAGAAAAAAGGGCTGAAGTTGCCAGCAAGATGTTAACTGTCTCAGCAACTTTCAAAATTCACCCCTATTAACTGTCCACATCAGTCAGGTTGCACCATATGTCTCAGCTTTGCCCCTATGCTGCACTTAGGTGTCCTCTGCAAAATTGTTATGATTTTCACTCATTCACACCATAGACTTTCCATACTGCAACTGAAAGATGAGCTGTTAAAAAACCTGATAAAAACCACCACTCTTACAAAAAACTCCACTGACAGAAAATTCCTGAACAAAAAAAAAATCCCAAAGTTGTGCTAGAAACAAACTGCTAACTGGCAACTTCCAAAAGAATCCTGAGAAGACAAAGAAACCTTAAACCTATAGCAGTCAAAAAAAGCTAATAGTTGGGGGAAAATTAAATGCAAATGTGAAGTGCAGTTCTGATTGCATGAGTTAAAGGAGAGTTGCAAATTGCGTTGCCATTTGCCGAGGAATGAGTGTTCTTCTTGGAAAAATATAGGCACATAGGCCATTTTCCTGTATTTTAACATTCATGGCAATCTCTGGTACATTCTTTTAACTTCCAGTATTGAAAGAATGAGACAATACGACCAAGGAATTTCAGTTTCAATTTCAGAGTTAATTCAAGCCAGCACCAGGCCTGAAATCTCATCTAGAAATTTGCCAAAGCTCTCCCTTAGAATGAGATGCCAGGTTCCTGCTTACACGCTGCCCACCCTGAGATGTCAGCTCCAGCAGTGGGTGGGCCCACAGGAGAAAGCCATGGCAAACACTCCGTGCCCCCTTCAAGCAGAGCCCCTCCTCAGCCTGCCCCGGGGACATGGGGCGCGGAGGGGCCATTCCCGTTCGCTGCCTTGCAGGGCAGGGAGCTGCTGCTGCAGGTGACAAAGGGCTCCCCAGCTCCTCACACACTGTTCTGTCATGCTGAATGGACAGACAGCCAGACTGGCACTACCAGCCTTCCTACCAAGTGCGCTAAATGCTGCCCCAAAGTGAGAAGGAACAAATCTGAATGCTCCTTGGTGCTAGACAGAAGGCAGGATCGACCTGCAAGTATGCATGAGGTTTGTGTTCCAGGTCTGGGAGGCCCAACTAATACATAGTGCAGTGATTTTTTTTTTAAAAAATGAAACAAAAAAAACCCCACAGACACACCACAGGCACACGATACTCACAAGTACAAACAAGAAAGGAAATTCCAGGAGAGACAGACCAACCTGGGCAGCCAGAGACATAGATCCAAGCCTCCCAGACAGGCAGGTGGAGGCTTCAGGTTGTCTCAAGAGCCCACTGCTGGGATAAGTCCTGGTTATGGGCTTGTCATACTGGGTATGGGACCAGCTGGCAGAAAGCTGACAGTGCCCTCCTCTGTAAGAGCTAGGGCTTGGGGTGAGCTCAGGCTCGCCCTCAAGTGAGAGGAGAGGGACTCTCCCCCTCCTTACAGAGCCATCACTCTCCCCACACAGCCAAAGGAGCAATGTGGCAAACGGCCCCTGCACCTCAAACCTCACCTTGTTTACAGGGACATCACCCCGCTCTGAGCAAGAAAGATGACCAACAGGCCCCGCCATGGGGATGCTCATATGGGACTGAAACCCTATGCCCAGAGCGCCTCAGTTCTTCTGCCCTTTGCCAGTCTTCCCTATCCACCCTTCTTCCCTCACTCTCTTCCCTCAGTCTTCCCAGTCATTCTTCCTTCTTTTTGCTTCTCCACAGCCTGCACCTTTCCTCCCCTGCTTCCTGCACCCCTTTCCTTGGCAGCGGCTCCTGCTGCTGGGGGAGGAGATACAGCACAGGTTAGCAGTCCTTTAACTCGGCTGACACTCTAGACATACGTTTTAGGGCATGAAAGGGGAAGCCCTGTAAACAGAAACAGGCAGAAGAAGCACTTCTGTGCAGAACTTTGCTCTCAGGTTGTTTCACTACGTATTTTTTTCCCCCACCCAAGGATTATGCAGTTTTGGGGTTTTTTTCTTCATAGTTCCATTAAGATATAGATTATATAGTTATCATATGCATTATATGTCTTATTACAATAACCTTTCCTGTTTAAAAATGTAAAATGTAAAAATCCGCATCCCAAAGACTGTGTGACTGTCATTGAATTTTCATTTTATAACCTGCTCCAAACCTGCATTCATGACTCTCCATTGACTTGTATGGCAGCTTTTCATGTAGAGCAAAAAATAATTTCTGAAGCAAAGAGGGTTTCCAAGTATTTCCTGCTAAAATAGTTATTCTTTGCTTCTACTTCAGCATATTGTTGCACAAGATTGTTTCCTCACTTACTATCGCGTGGAAAGACTCATTCCACTCTCCAGATTGTTCTTACCTCAGCTTTTCCCACCTAATCTCTAACTCATTCTCAGTTGTACCTTTCTCTGGTCCCCTTGTAGTGAGTCAGTCTGCTTTCCCTATGGAACCCCTGAGGATGAAATGAATCTTTTTGAAGGCCCTTTTAGGTTTTTTTCAGAACACTTCTAATTTCCCAGTAAATTCTCACTCTCCTTGCCACAGTTGGCATTCTAGGAGCTCAGCTGTATCTCAGTGCTATGTGTTAGCCTACTTCTTTCTGGTTTTTTTAAGAGCTAGTTTACTGCTTCCCAAATCAGACTTTTTTCTTGCTGGCTGCTACTCTATATGTAATCTCAGGTAGCTCAACATTTTTCCACAAAGTCAAAGTTAATTTCTCTTAGTCTTGCCCTCCTCAAGTCTCCTGCTATTTAGGAGCCCTGTCCTTTTCCACCTAAACCCCACTGTTACCAAAGTACTTCTACACACCTAAGTGAAACCCTTCAATGCCCATATGAGGGTAAACCTCTTTTTGCTTCTGAAATCCTCACAATATCACATCTGGGATACCTCAGCATTTCCCAACAGAACATTCTGCTGTCCCTCAGATTAACTTCGATGCATCCGATCTGAGACTCCATAACCTCTCCCACGAATTAACTCAGGTTTTACTAGCCAAAACTATTCATTCTTCTTTCTGAGTCATATTAACACTTCTAACCAAATCCTACACTGCTCCTTCAGGTATTTGGGGATGCTTACCCCACTCCTAAATTTCACTGTCACCTTGAGGCACCTCAGCATTTCCTACCTATGTCCCCTTTAAAATATCTGGGTGTCCTCTACCCTCAGGAACCTCCAGAGTTCCCTCTGAGATACCTCAGTTTTTCTCTTAAAAAAAAGGTCTGTCACCTTGATGTACCTCAGTGTTTCCTGCCAAAAATCTCCACCACCCAGCTCGTATTGGGTTGGGTTGTGTCTTGTCCCCTCCATGCACTGCTCCTTCTGCCGGAAACCTGTGACAAACCTCACTCAAGGCCTCCCTCCATCATCACTACTTGCCTTTCCCACCTAAATTTTTCACTGGAGTCTCACACTTCTCTCCCAGGCCCTCTTAAGGACCTCAGTGTTTCCTATAGCAGAGCCCCTGCTCTCCCCAGCACAGTGCAGCCCGTCCCACCCACCTGAAGTATCTCAACACTCCCAAAGTATCTGAGCACTCTCCTCCTCTGAGGTGACTCAGCATTTTGTCCTACCATCCATCACATTTTACCCAAGTACTTCCTCTGTCCTCCTTGGAAACCTCACACAAAGGGCTATTGTGGACTTACCGAATTTTGAATACTAGAATATTAAGCAATTCTGTCTGTGGCACTGCAAAATGAATGCCTGTCGAGGTACTCAGCACACCCTGCACTGTTGTACCTCAGAGGCATGTTGGAACAGCTGTATAAAATACAGCCAAGTGTCTATAGTGGCCAGTAAGATTAACTCTAAAACTTTTCTGCATCCTCTGTAAAAAAGCCTAGGGATAGTTGTTACAAATTGCCAGCTCACCCACTGAGTGGTCATGGCTGACCTGAAGTCAATTATATGTAGAGAACTGTACCAAATTCTGAGAAGTGCTGGAGAAAAATGTTCCACTGAAGAAACTTTATCCATAAATTACTCTGCAAGCAAATAGACCTGTAGATTAAGAAAAACCCAAATCAACAAAACCCACCTGCTATGGAACAGGAAACTCCTTGTTATGATCTGATTATTATGTTTATTAGAGAGATACCTCTTGCAGAATTAAGGTGCAAATGACTCCATATGCCGAAGTCAACAGTAAATGTGAGATAGAGAGAGAGATAGAAACAGAAAAGAGAGAGGGGTGGAGATAAAGAGAATGAGAGAGAGACAGTCATCGCCCCAGTGGCTTCAGTGGTGTCCTGTCAGTCCTCTCCTTCTGGTCTTCTTGGTGGGAGAGGTCCCTCAAACCTCAGAGTTCAATGGATTAATATAGGTTCAGGTCCCTCAAACCAGAGAATTCAATGGATTAATATAGGTCCAGATATATGTCACGATCAGATGCACCTCCCCTGCTGGGGGGAGTTTTACACTGTCTTTTGCAACAGACTCTGGCTCTGTTGCTGCACTTGGGGATCACATGCAGTCCTCTTCTGGAAGGCCTCAGAAATGAGTCTGGGGGGAACCTCGGGGGTCTTTGATAGTTTATGATCCTTTGTAAGACATGACAGCTGCTTCTTACTTGACTGTCCTGTGTGACCTTCCTGAGGCATGGGAGTTTTACAACTGTGCCAACTGAGTTTGTGTAAGGGAGGATTCTTTGCAGGGTCTGCTTCTTATTTGACCTGCAGCCTCCAGTGATGGGTGTTCACCCACTCTGTCTTATGCAGATCACAGGTTTCACCACCACACACCCAAAAACTCTTCTACTCCTCATTTGGGGGGGAGAGCATACTAACCTAGCCTCAGCAAATGAGGCTGTGGCCAATCCCAGCTGGACTCAGCCAGAAATGATTTGCAGCATAGCTGCTACGTTTGGCTTTCCTTGTGGCTACACTCTTCTCCCCCAGCTTTATTTACTCCTCCTTAGACCTGAGATAATTGGACAATATCTTAAGTTCCCGTATCAGGAAGCATATTCAGGGGGAGGAAGGTGGCTTCAGTGGTCACAGAAGAGCAGTTCTTTCTTTGCAAAGTTTCCTACCATGGGCAAAACCCTTCGATTATTTTAACAATGCTTGAGCCATTAACCATTTCAGTCTCTGACGCTCCTGAAAGACAAAAAGAGGTGTGGGGTTAAGCAAGTGCCTTTGATGCATATCACCACTTCACATAGCAAACAGATCAAGAGTCTTATTTATGGAGTTCAAGATGCTGACTGCATTCTTTGAGGGCTCAGAATGTAAAGTATTAGAAGTAGTTATTAATGTTCTTGGTCTAACCCATTTTCTCTGACATAGCATCGAGAAATATTGAACTTAGAAACAAAATAGGTGAGTTTTCTTACTGTAACACACAGAAAAACTGGTACAGATGTCAGTGAATATAACATTTTACTGATCTGTTTCTGTGGCAGTTCCTAGTATTTATGTTTAGCCTAAGTATGGGTTTTCTGTTGAAAACCAGATCAACCATTAGGACCAATGAATGCCCCCCCCCCCACCAATGTAAAACATCTAGAAGGATTTGGATCTCTGTTCATCTATGTGGCCAGGAGATAACTGAATCTCCAGTCCACAGCTGATTGAAAACTCCATGCCAGGCTGTTAGCAGACTAGGAATTGCTTCCTAACACCCTTACTACTTTTATTTTCAACTGAGTGCCAGTGAATATGTGACTGAAGTATATATTTTGATTCGATGGACACTGTGAAGATTTCTCGGCAAGCTTTTGTATCTCTCAAACAGGAAACACAGTATTAGAAAAATGCGAAAAGTATATTAATATATAAATAAATCTTCAAAAGGTGAATAGCTGGTGAAATTTTATCTAGGATATATTTAAACTGAATGGAGATCACAAAATTAAACACTTTATCTGTGAAAATATTTTAATGAGAACAAATAACTGTAATTGGTGGACTTGTCTTCTGAACATGCTTCAGATAGGCCTGTACCATCTGGGGTTGCCAGCAATTTGATGAAATGCCAAATTTCTAGTTTTGAATTCACTGATACTGCTGTAATTTATTTGATATATTCTTTACTTTGGATTCATGACTAACATCACAATGTGCTTTTTGCAGAACAAAAGCTGCCTAACAAAAACACCTAGCTATTTCTATTTTTGGTATTCCTATCTTATAATTATGAAGCATTTAGGAATATCTAGCAGAGTAAACACTGCATTATCTAAAGAAACTCTTTTGGAACATGGTATTTTGTTAATATTATTAATGATCCTGGTCAGCATCACAAAGGACACCAGCCCTTAGAAAAATTGTTTAGTAAATACATAATTCAAATATACAAACAAGGCCAAATCACAGAGTAGTTTTACTATGTTGTGTAACAACAGATGACAAAGAAGGAATTGAGTGAAGATTACATGAATGTAAAAATATAGTAGTAAAGCAAAGAAAGGCATGCTTTTTGGTTTACAAATTGTCCTTCCAAGCACATTTTTGTTTGATTTTCTTGTGTATGTACAAGTTGCTTAGAATAAAATAAAAATATATATGAAATACAGAAATAGATTTTAAGAAGATTAAAAAAGAAGATATAAGCACTCAAATAGTCTAGTTGCACAATTTCTGCTTTATCTTAAAATTTACCTTAGAATTTCTTAGTTGAAATTTACTTAGTTTTGTGGCTAGTTTTGATTTTTAAAATTTGCCACTACTATGGCTATGTGAACCACTAAAAAAAATCCTACTACTTGATCATTACCTCCCTAAATCCTCTAATATTTATCCCTTCTGCTGTTGTATGTTATCTTTTCACAAACAGTTTATTAGGCACCTTAAAGTTAGTTCGTCCACAAATTGGGGTTTCATGTGTCAGTGTGACATACATCAAAATGTCATAGTCTAAATTCCCTTCTCTTTCACAATTACTGCTTCTCTTTCAGCCTTTACCAGTAGCAAGATTTTCCCCTCATTACCATGGGCACTGTCTTGTTCTTCTATTTGATGTTCTAGCATTCCAAGTCCAATGGTCTCTATGGAAATAATTGCCCTTTCACTATTTCCTTTATCTCAATGATTTTAGGTAGAAGATGCAAGGAAGCAAGGGTGGAAATGGCTTCATTTATAAACTTCCCATTCTGAAGTTTCTCTTCCTTTTCATCTGCGACTGAAAATCCTTCCTCTACTCTGACACTGAGCAAACAGAATGGTTACCTAAGAAGGATAAAGACCAGGGACACACAGCTGCCTTTCCTTTGTGTATGTCCATATATTTGATATATTCACCTTTGTGGGAATAAGGAGCTAAATTCACAATAAAGAGGCAGACCCAGATGACTGGAAAGCACCTGTAGAATGTATTTCCTTTACTGATATTATATTTATGATTATATATCATGCATATAATATGGTATATTTTTTATCTATACATATCAATTGAGCTATCCAGTAGTCAAATCCAGTCTTCTCCTACCAGAAGCAGCCATGATTGTTCAAAGTTCTAGAGTGTCACTTTCTGGCCACAAGCTGAAGAAAGCCTTTCTCCCTAGTGCAATTAAGCTCTTATTATTTATCAAGGAGTTAATCGCAGGGTTTGAAATCGTATGTCCTGTCTCTCCAATGTTTTGCTAATACAGACGGTTTTATCCATAAAGTACGGTAATGACAGCACTGACATCTATGTGGAAGACAGTCTTAAAACCTCTACATTCACAATAGCAGCTTGATAGAAAACAGAATCTGAAGAAAAAAGTGATGGCCTAACCTTCCAGCTGTAGACTTACTGCATGGTAAACAAGGATAAATCTGTTCAGTTGCAACTTTTGCAGCATATGACCTTTTTTCTTAGCTTAAACAATAAAGCAACCAATACTCCAATTTTGTCTGAATCCATTCTTAACAGCAAAACAGATTTTTCTATGGCATATCTCCAAAACTCAGAAAGCAAACCTCAGGTACCCACTGACAAGTGGAATTTTGAGATCATTTAATCTAAGCAATAATAATAATAATAATAATAATAATAATAATAATAATAATAATAATAATAATAATAATAATAATAATAATAATANTAATTATTATTATTATTATTATTATTATTATTATTATTATTATTATTATTATTAAGGATATTAGCCTTTTGACTAGGAAAAGTAAACCATCTCTTAAAAGGATTAATTTATTTTTATTGTTGGATAAGATTCCTGTAGGCCTCTCAGGAAAATTCTGCACATAAAAAAGAGTAAATACACCATGCAGCTACATGTATTATGTCTGTTTCTTAGGCAACGTCAAGACAATTGTGTACATATTAATAAGGTGACTGAGAAGTCTCTGAGTGTGTACCATAACTCAGAGCATCCCTTTTGTATGCCACTTTGTGAGCCCAAGCAGATCAGGAAGAGAACACCTGTGCAGTAGCCATTGCTTCAGGAGTCCTGTATGTTAGGATGTCTCAGGAGAATCAGGAACTACTGCTCTGACAGAACATAAAACCATCTCTGTTTAGACAAAAGATGCGTCTAGGTGAATATCCTGTCTGGAGCAAAAAATGACAGTGCTCATCTGAAAGAAAAGCATAACTAACAAAGCTAGTGTAGGTGCTCCTAGTCTGCAGCAATCTGTGGGCCAGGAATTTTCTGCAGGCAGAGATGTTATCTTTATAATTATTAAAAAACTTTGGGTATCCAAAACATTCTGTGGGGAAAAGTTCCATAGCTCAATCTTACATGTTGTGTGAAGGACCATCTTTCTTTTTTTTTCCATTCTGACCTGCCACAGGAAGGTTTTAATGGTTTAATATCATTGTTTTAAGCCTCTTGTCATTGCCAAGCATTGTTTCTTATTATTATTCCCCATAAATCTCTCTGCCAGTACATCTGGACTGTCTTTTTGCAGACTGAAGAAGGCTGTCTGTTTAGTACAGAATCTTCCCTGCATTTGTTCCAGTTCTACTGTATCCGTTCGGACATAAGGAATTGCATACGGTATTCAAGATATAGAAGTACAATTTATTCTGCAGCACAATATTTTTTCTGTTTTGTTCTCTGTTTATTATTTTCTCTTTTTCTTTTTCCTCCTGTCTTTGTATTTCTCTTTTTACTTTTTTTTTTTTTTGATTCTTACTGAGTGCTCAGCTAATGCTTTCATAGACCTATTTATTATAATCATAAGGTGTTTTCAAGATTTGTAGTAAACATCTAAGAATCCATTTTAGTATCTGTAAACTTAGGACTGTTTTGTCTCATGTTTTTGGTTTTATAAGTTTTGTTTCTGAAATCTTCCTGCCTTCTATCACCCAACCACTCAATCTTCCAATGTTCATCTGCAATTCTTCACAGTCACCCATATGTTTACTACTGTTATTTGTGTAAAGGTTAGTAAATTTTGCCACCTTATTGCTTTCCAGATTTCTTGTGATGATAGATAAAACAAAGTTTTCATATAAAGTTTGTCCATGTCCATATACATGCATTCTCATTCGAGCTGAGAAGTATCACAGGGAGATTAAGCACGTCAGCTCTCCTACATATTCAAAATTCACTTTTAAAAATTAATCAGCAAATAGACCAGAGATCTGAATTCAGAAACTCTCATAAAGTTTCTGGACTCATGGTTCAGGATGAAAATAATAGTAATAACAATATGGATTACTTTTCACCAGCTTAAATAAGTGGGGACTCAATATTGGCACTGTTGATGCCATTTCCACAGTACATATCCTGTTGCCTGGCCAAAACTGAGGTAATTTCTCTAACAAATGGCCACTCAGGGCTACAGGGAGAAAGGTTTTGATCATTTCATAAGGTCTGTTTTACTTTCTTTCTGAGGCACTGTAGTAGCATGGCTTTTCATCTTATTGTACAGTTCATCAAACAAAAAGAAATATTTTTCCATTTTGTGATCTGGAGCGTGGATGTTTTTATGATCCACATGATTGTCTCAGATTGTGGGAGACTGAATATAGTGAGCCACATCTCTTCTAAGACTGTGTTCCTTGGTTCTCAAAGACCCCATCAACAACAACAAGTTAATACAAAAAACCAGAAGGACTAAGTCAAAGAAGAAGGGGGAAAGGGGGAAGGGGGAAGGGGAGGGGAGGAAGTTGCATATCATTCGGTCCTCTTGCAGACACTGAAACTGCTTTC
>WEKY01052056.1:21539-45247 GCA_013390045.1 Picathartes gymnocephalus | reverse complement strand
CGGGGAAGCCCAGGCCCCGGGCCCTGCCGGGGGCGCCGGGGAAGGCCAGGTGTCGCTGCCCCCAGCCGCGGGGCCGCGCTGCTCGCCGCCGCCCGCTTGGCCCGGCGCTCCCGCTGCCGCCATGCCCTCGTCGGACTCGGACAGGTGGGTTCAGCCCCGGCGTTCCCCGAGGGTCGCCCCTTACTTGCCGAAGCCTCGGGCTGCGGCTAAACTCCCCGTGTGCCTGCCCGCCGGTTCTCCCCGCTCCGGTGTTTGAGTCTCTGGAGCTTTCTCCTTCCCATCAGAGGTGTAATTTTCAGTTGCATTTCGCTAAGAGTCTAGCTGTTGAATTAGGTGTCCAGAGCAGTGCCTGTAAGGGGGTAGTATTTAATGAAAACATGAGTTTGGTAGTTGAGACCTGGAGAGCGTGTTGTGCCACCCCACCGGCTTTGCGTGGTCCTTGGAGAGTGCACCTGCGGCTCTTGGGGCAGGACACCCGCAGTGTTACTGCTGAAAAACCTGAATGTAGGACTTAAGGTGGGGAGTCTGCACACCGTACCACCTGCTCTGATGTTGGCAACTCAGTGGAAAAGCTCATTCTCAACCTGTTTTCATTTTTTTTATTAATAAAAGGTTGCATCTTTTACTTGCATCATCTGTGCTTTGATGTTCAGTGTAGTTAGTGAAAGGTAACTGCTTAAACGTGAGCTCTGCTGCAGTGTTAGAAGTCTGCACACTTTCATTATTGCAGTACTGTGTTTTCTTAATGGGTGGTGCATATGCTTGACTAGAGGAGGATGAAATAAAGTCTAAGAACTTCCTCTTAAAGATACAAAGCTTCATTAACAGGTTAATTGATAAAAGTTTGGCTTCAGAAATACATTCGTTGGTTCAAAGTTTTCCTTGAATATCATGAAAGGATGGAGAGTGAAATTCCTGACTTCCAGGGGCTTCACCTGTGTTTAGTGCTTTTTCCTTCCAAAATTTGTTGTGCTGGTGAGCACTAAAGATGAAATGTTGATAATTTCAACTTAGTTATCTGTCTGCATCTATCTCAGTCTTTCTGTTTTGTTTTAAAATCCCTCCGCTGATCGGTCTTTTAGTCTGATTTTATTTTTGTCTTTCTGCTGTATTGATGTTGTTCCAAGAAGTCCGTATTTGACTTTTGAAAAGGTTTGTTTGTAGAGGTGCTCTTATTTCTTGTCATTACTATGAGCATTCGTTGGCATAAAGAAAGCAGCAATAGAAAGCCATCTGTTTACTTGGGAAGGAGACTGTGGTGTTACAAGGATCTAGAAGGGAGTGTTGTTTTTTTTTTCTTCAGGTACGACTGTTTTGCATAAGTTTGCTTGCCTCAGTGTATTTTTTGTGTAAGGTTTGTGTTGTGGTTTTTTAGTTATCAGGATCAGTTGCTCCACATTTGTTTCTTCCACCAGCCCTCGAAGAATTTGGACCTTTGCTGAAATGAACATGTTGACATGAATAAGGACTGGTTTCTTACTCTACTCTTTACTTGAAATATTAGGAGTCTAAGACAAAAAACATCTCTTACACATGTGAAAGTGAGAAATATTGAATTAATCTGTGGAGATTAATCTGTGGATATTTACTGGGAGATTTGGACAAGACATGAATTACAAAACGAATCCCTTTTATTTACAAAAGCTAGAATTTTTTTTCCCTTTATTGTGCAAGATGCATTCCTTGGAATAAGTATTTTTTTAACTTTCACTCAACATTATGCTAATGTTGGGATTTTACAGGAAGAGTGACTGTGAGAAGGCAGTGTTGTAACTCCCTTTTTTTTTTTTATTCAGTGATACAGATTCAGATAGTTCATCAGCTACACCCTCCTCTTTATCTTCAGCACTGTCTGATGAAGATGATCATCTAAATGAGAAGGATAACAAATTTTACTGTGTTAGAACAAAGGATGAGTTGCCTATTGATGTAAGTACAATGGGATATTTTTTAAACCTTTTACTACTAACCCTAAAGTTAAAAGCTAAAAGTTTATATTTTAAGTTAGTCCTCCTGTGTCAAGATGGGGATAGAATCAGAATAGTAAAAGAGAAACTCCAAGGCTGAGCTAGACACAGCTTAGTAGATAAAGCAAAAGCCACCCACACAAGCAAAGCAAACCTAGAAATTAATTTACCACTTTCCATGGACAGGCAGGTGTTCTGCCATCCCCAGGAAAGCTGGGCTCTGTGAAGTGTACCTGTTGCTTGGGCACACAAACACCATCACTCCAAATGTCCCTCGTTCTCCTTTTTCACCCAGCTTTGTATGGTGAGCATGATGTTACATGGTATGGAATGTTCCTTTGGTTTGTGCCGGTCACCTGTCCTGGCTGTGCCCCTACCAGCTCCTTTTGCCCCTCCTCACTGATGGGGTGGCATGAGAGGCAGGAAAGGCCTTGACTCTGTGTAAGCCCTGCTCAGCAATAACAAAAACATCTCTATATGATCAGCAATGTTTCCAGCACAGATCCAAAACACAGCCCCATAACAGCCACCGTGAAGAAAATTGACTTTTCTGCAGCGAAACCCACCACAGTTAATAACTTAGAAAGTAATGTTTTTCACGTATATGTATTAAGGAGTGTTAGTGGAACTGTTTTAGAAACATCTTGCTTTGAAGCAAGGATTGGCACATACTGTATATAGTGTGGCAGAAGGTACAGTTTTGAGATACAAGATCAGAATTTTACCTTCCTGCTGGTCTTTGGCCTTTGAATTGCTCTTAGAAAAGTGACTCAGTTAAGTCTTAGCAGTGAACTTAACTTAATGTTGGAAAAATCACTGGCCTATAGAAGGGTGTGGTGTTTTTATCTGAATTTACATCTTGCATTTAATGATACAGCATTTGGGAAAGTCTTGGCCTTTTTGAGCTTTGCGTTGCTCTATAAGCCTTTGCCAAACACTTCTGTTAGAGTGAAGATTATCAGGTCAAGTGTTGATAAACCAGGATAAGATTCTTCTGTTTGTGTGGGATTTTATTTCTGGTTGTGGCCTTTAGAAGTGCAGTTCAGTGCTAAGATTTGAACTCTCAGAATTCACAAGGTATTGAATTTGAAGATAATGCTTATGCTAGTTGCCTTTTATTTCATAAACTCTTTACTGATTTCACAGCAGCACAGTATATACATAGAAATCTTAATTTCTGAGTAAATTGGAGGTAGATGATGAATTCGGTGTTAGTCAGTCTTTGACAGTAGATTTTGATCCCTATATTTGAGGAAAAAGCCTAATTTGAATATTGTGTAGTACTCATTTTTATCTGAAGTTTAGCTTCTTGTGTTCTCTCTGACCTCTAGTTATTCTCTTGTACCAAATGCAACTTTCAGCTAAAAATAATTTTCTTTGTATAGGTTGTTACGGTGTTTACATCTTCTATAATGATCCAAATAAGGATATAAATGGACATACTCCCATTTTTTAAAATCAGATGATACACATCTGGTGTGTTATGCTATATTACCTCTTGCTGTGTACTTTTTTCTTCTAGCATGCATTGAGTGTTCTTGCAAGTGGTCTTATTTTTGATTTCTGATTGTTTAATTATTGTGTTGTACGTAGAGCTTGAATGAAATGCCTGTCAATTGTTGGCTTTTTCCAGTTAAATAAAATTGGCTTCTGCTGTAGTTGTCGTGGAGATAGGTAGAATAGTGTTTCTGTAGGAGAGGTGTCCTCAAGAATGGTGGTCCCCCACGATGAGTTCATTTAGGATGATTCTGAAAGAGGCAAATCAAGCTAGATTTTTTTAAAAATAAGGTCTTCAGAATGCTGGGAGATTTTTCCAGACTGTCAGATTTCTGTAGTGACAGTGGTGTCTTCGTGTGATATTATATTCTAAACATCAATTTGATGTTTGCAGGAACTGCCTCCTGTTGAAGACTTATCGATAATTCTGCCAGATAATGTTGAACTGAAGCTCTTCGGGACAGTTTCCAGCATCATTGAGCAGCTAGGTAGGCAAATATGTTGACTTTGTTTTTAATTAATGTAATTTTTGTATATCTCTGCATGAATTGTTCATAGCTGTTCCTTCAAAGTGTCAGTCCTACAGCGTCATATTTCTGGGCGTATGTAGTGGATTGAGTGCTCTGGTCGAATGCCAGTGCACCCACTAAACTTACTCATTTTCTGCTGTAAGATAAGGATTAGGAGAAAAGCAAAGCAGGCTCTAAACCTTAAAGGGCATAAAGACAGTTTTATTAACAGAACTAAAAGAAAAATAATAAGAACCAGAATAAAACCTTCGGACACTTCTCCCCCCAATCTCCTCTCTCTTTCCCACCAACATAAAGAGACAAAACCTGAGACTTTCAGTCAGTTTACCACCTCTAAAATAGTCTTTCTTTAGTTCATTTAGGGAGAGGAGTCTCTCCTGCCATGCCATGGTGACTTTTCCACAAGAAAACAGTTCTCTTGTGGCTCCAATGTCACAGCGAATCAGCCGCCCAGAAAAGGAAATCTGTTCACAATGTGAAAGTCCCTTCCCTCAATGCACAGTTCTTCCCGCAACTGCTTTCAAGGGCTCGTCTCTGTCTACTGGGGTACTATTTTAAGGATGAGCTGTTCTAGTAGAAAAATCAAAGGGTCTTCTCTCTCTAGAAGTAAGGTTTCTCTTATCCCTGGAGCAAGTGTTCTCATCTCTCTCATTTGTGGCAAGGTTCCTCATCTGTCTCTGTTCAAGTTTCTCATTAAACCACAGTTACTTCGACATCTGCTTCCTTCAGCATGGGTGCCTTTGCTCAGGCTGCAGATAGAACGCTGCATCCCCCCAGTTGCATTCATGAGTTACAAGGAATAGTCTAATATATCATAGTCCATCACCATGGCCTTGTAAAAGGATTTCAGCTTAAAGCATCTCCTCTTTCTTCTGTCTCTGGGCTTTGGCTCCTTCACTGACCTCGGGGTGTCCATGTTGGTTTCTTCATGTGCCTTCACTCTTTCTCTTCCTCTTACTGGAGAGAGGATTGATGTCTGTAAGTTTCATCTGTGCTCTGAAAGAAGTTAGTATCTCTCCAGGGCCCTGTTGTTGGTCACATGATCTCTGCTGGGCAGTGGCCGAAGCTGCTGCAGACTTTTCCTGGGGAAAGGGGAGGCAGGAATGACAGGATCTCAGCAGCCAGGCCAGGATTCAGCTGCAGCAGGATCTCAGCTGTGCCTGGTGTCACGATCCGGATTGTCTGTTACAGCCTGGCCCAGCTGAGTGGGCTTTGCCCGGCCCAGCCCAGTCCTGCGGAGCCGCGTGGGCCCTCTTGTTACCTGTTCAGAAGCCAGAAGCAAGGGAGAGATGCCCGGGCTTCTCCTTTCTTAAATGTGAATCACAGAGGCATACTCAGCTTCTTAAGTGACTAAACAGAGTGTCCATCTTAGAACTAGCCAGCTAATTGGTTCTCTCAGGCCTGAAGGAAACTGTCAAGTTCCTTGCAGGGAAAAATCACTTTTCAACCCACAACAGGGTAGCAGGTTGCTGAATTGGAATTTGAACTAGCAAATGACATTTGTGTTGAATTACCTTTTATTGGCTTATATAATACTGGGACTGCTATGCATATGATTCTATGTGACTTTCATGTTTAATTTTTTAATTAACCCCCCTTTTTCTACAGTGTATTATGGCTTTTATATTGATACTCGCAACAGTTACTGCATTTTAAATATTCTAAGAAAATCTTCCAGTTGTAGGTGATATTTTTGAATTGTCCCTGAATATATAGGAGCTGTATAACTGAAAGCACAGATGCAGTACAATGCAGTCCTAAGTGCTTGCCTGTTAATATATGAGGACAGGAAAAAGGCTTGTTTCTTCAACAGTGCAAGTTCATTTATTTATTTATTTAAATCTTTATTCATTCCACTTCTAGCGCCTTGAACAAATGAAAGCTGCCCATGTCAGTAGTCAAGACGGATGGTGTGACTAACATGATTTATAGGTGGAGGATAAGCTTAATGGGATTGAGAAGTAGAATGGATGTAAGTTTAATTGCAGACGTAGAGATTTAGGGGTCTTTTTGGATCTGTGTGGGACCTCAGTATTTGATACATGAAATCAAAGTTTTGCTGAAGTTCATATTACTAAAACATCCACAATATGTTTGTATTTACACTATTTAAAGTGTTCCATTCTGCTTGAACTGCATTCAAAGCAATTTGCTTATGACACTTAGAAAGTAAGCTCAATTTTGAAGTTAAAGTATTTATGCTGAATGTAGTACAAAAGAAAGCAAGTAACTTTTGTCTTTTAAAAGACTTCTACATTATTTTATTGGAGTGAGATTTAATTCATTTGCAGGAAGCTGGATGGAGGGTTTGGAAGGTAGTAATCTGGTTATTTTCTACTTTGCCTTTTCTTGCTTACTGATAATAATGGGGACTTCAAGAAGTCTGTCTTCAGCTAAAATGGTAGTTTGAGAACAAGATTTAAAAAAAAGTTGAGCCATACTTGCTACTATTCTTTTGATCTAAAATGTGAAGGTATAAAAAATGTTAAATACTACAGTTTTGAAAACCTTCCTTAATTCTGATCCTCACTGGTGAGTATAATCTATTCAAATACCAGTCTACTGATAGGTGAAGTCTTTGAGCTGCATGTTACTTTATATAATGTATGAAGTGTTGAATTAGATTTTTTGCTGAAAGTTAGAAAAGAAGCTAATAATGACATAAAACTGTAGGGGTGGCATGAACCCCCAGGACATTTGTGATTATTTTCTGACTTTTACTACCTTGCTTCTCTTTCTCCACATTTTACTTTCTTTTCAGTTCTTCTGAAAACAGGCCTCAATTTCAGTTGACTTGTGGCTATGTTAGGGATGCCAGCTAATTGGGGATTGTTTTTTGATTTTTGAACTAAATTGATACCTCTGTATAACCAGGTTTATATCTAGTCTGAGGGGAGTTGATTTCTCATTTGGAAACCACAAATATTATTCTGATACAATAATCAGTATTCTTTTTCTGTCCCTTTGATGTCCCTCAGAATATCTGCTGTTCTCTACAGCAAGCGTCCAAGTTCATCAGTCTGCAGTGAGTGATAGTTGCAAATTGGGTATTTCATCCTGTGAGGTAAATTTGAGGCTAGAACAGTGCAAGTTCATGCTTGCTGTGCAGTAGCTAAAAGCAAAATGACATTACTTTCTGTGAACTTCTGCTCAGTGTATCAGAATTTAACAAAACTTCTGCTGTGTTTTGCTTTGAGGTACTTAATGAGAAGAGAAAAATTCCCTGCGTGGGTTGGGGCCTGAAAAGTAAACAGCTGTGCTGTATATGAGAAACCTTCCCTGGGGCTGTATTTTGAGTCCTGCAAGAGTAGAAGCTGATAATTTAGGCTGAGTTGGGGCAGGGGGAGCTGTAAGTCAAATAGGCCAGAGGTGGTAATGTGTCTCCTAAGTTTCACGGGACTGGTGTGTCATACAGTTTCAAAAGATATTTTCCTTAGCCTGCTGAAGGCTGGGGGCTCTGTGTAGTGAGTCAAGTTGAGAAGTTTTTGGTGTGTTGTTGTTTTTTGTAGGGTTTTTTTGTTTGGGTATTTGGAGGTTTTTGTCTGTTGTTTTTTTTTTGTTTTTTTTGCTAAGGTATATTTCTCATGAGGTTTAAACAACACATTGGGTACTTTCACTGTATATTTTATCTTAAAGGTAAGCACAAAAGAATTTGTTTTCACAAATTCTCTTGAAATTCAGTAAGCTATTAAGCCTATAGAATTGTCATCTGCTTGTTTGGCATGATAAGGTTTTTGCAGACTGCAGTAGTAGCAGTAACTTTTTGGTGACATGTTGATTGCTGAAAGTCCTTTTATGTAAGTTTAGCAGTGATGATCTTGAGCTTTTGTTGGAATCTGAGTGACACTACGTACTTGAATGACTTTACTGATGGACAGGCATTGAGAATGCTTAATTGAGCATTCTGTTGTTTTACAGGTAGAGAAGTTTAATCATCATTAGGCCCAAATGCACTATGAGACTTATGTGGCATTAAATTGCAGAATGGATAACAGATTATGTATGTGCATATATAAACACTATCAGTTGCTGCTGTGACTAAACTGCCAGACAGCTTTTGTGTTCTGATTCTTAGGACTCTCTTTCTTTACCCCAGAGAACAGTAGTTCTGTAGGCAGTGTAAGTATTACCACTCATGTGTCATTGGAGAAGGGGTGTGTGATTCTAAGTACTTTTGTATGTGTGCAAGAATATTTGGTTGCAGCTCTACAAACTTAAGTAGACAAGTAGTGGTGTGATTTGTTAAGTTTTTCTGCAATTAACTACATGCTGTTGAAACATAAAGTTCTAATTGATTCTTTTCTTTCCATTTAGTAATAATTGAATCACTGAGAGGCCTACCTGCAGTAAATGAGGAAAGCATAATTTTTAAAGATGATCGGCAAACAGCAGGCAAGGTGTGTGTAAAATATAAATTTGCTATTTTAATATGAAATTGGAAGTATTGTTCAGCGCTCCAGAAAGTAAGAGTTGAATTCGACTAAATGAAAGATATTTCCGTGATACATTGTTTTTCGTTGTGCCTTTTACTCTTGCTATATTCATCTGGTTTTTTTAATCTCAAGAATTCCTAACTTGGAATTAATTGCATCCTTACAGAATTACAGTATCTGATGAGTTTCCAGTATTTCATGAGAGTGATTGTGGAGAGGAAGAGATGGCTTTCAGATGTATGATATCTTGGAATAACAGGCTATGTGCTCTTTTACGGCCAGATAGGGGCAGGGGTTAGAGTGAAGTTTTATGAAAAATGGGGAATGTTTTCTTCTATGCTGTGCTGTTTTGATTTAAGGCCAGTGAAGAATGTTTGCTGAGAGGGTAGTTGCATTGAATTTTCTGTTTTCTGTAGAAGGAGAGCCATCATACACCATGGTTACCACTGAAGTATCTTTGAATGCTAGATGTGAGTGGAACAAACTTAATCTGAATTACAGATGTTCTGTAAACAAGGCAAAATTCTCTGCTCCCTGTGGAATTGGGGAACAAACAGTAACTGATGTAAAGGCATCTTGTTAAGGTGAGCTTTGAGGAAAAAAATATCAGGAGATTGTTCCAAGTGTTAAGAGACTTAAAAGCATAACAGACAGAGAAAAACAGAGATTTGACCAAAGGAAGGATTACTAAGGATGTGAGAACTAACTTTTCCACATTATAACAAACAGTAGTTGGGGAAGTACACTGTCAAGCAAAATTCAGTAATAAAACTAAAATGTAAAAGGAACTTTCATTTGATGCTGCATTTTGAAAATATGTTGGACTTCTTAAATATCATTATCTACATTGAAATCAGCTATCTACTTGTGGTAGTTTATTTAAACATTTTCATTTTCTTTCAGATCTTTGAGATATTTGGTCCTGTTTCACATCCTTTTTATGTGATAAGATTTAACAGTGCTGAGCATATCAAAGAAAAAGGTATCAATGTGCAAGATAGCATGTATTTTGCTCCATCAGTGAAAGACTTCACCCAGTATATATTTGCAGAGAAACTAAAACAGTGAGTCTGATTTCTTTTCTAAGCTGGTTATAATGGGTTTTTTTGTATAGCTAAAAATGTTGGATTAAAGTTGTCTTCAATGAGAAACTCTAGGACTAAGCTTAACACTAAACTATATTTCCTTTAGATATTCTCTACAGTTGTAATAACAAGACTGTACTATTTTGCTTTTGAGAACAATAAAGAGTAGCTGTAAACTGCAAGCTTTTAAAGTGCTGTAATTACTAAAGTTAAGCTTTTTATTCTACTTAATATACTAAGCTTGCTTTCTTTTTATGCTGCTGTTAACTAAAATACCACAACCAGAAAAGTTCATTGATGTTTCCTCCATACCCACTGACACACATATACATGAGTATAAAAAAAGACAGTTTTTCAAGCTGAACTTCCAAGATTTTGTTTTTCTTTACATTCTTGTATAGTTTCAGAACTGTTAATAAACTTGTTTGCATTCTGAACAAGTTTGTATTAATTTACTATTTTTATTTCATATTGCAAAGCCAGAATTGGAATGTAATTATCAATAAATCTGTTATACAGTTGAAGGATGACAATTCTAGATAAAAATTACCCTCTAAATTTGCAAGAGAGGAGGGATTTGAATGACAATGTAGTATGATGTTCAGAAACTTCTCAGTAGTGTTTGTATATCCCAGTCTGACTGAGGAAAGTAGCATGGATAAATAGGACTTGATACCATTTAGAGGGAAGTGTACCCGAAGATGCAGACTAAGATATAGAACACAATAAATGACAGCTAGATATTAATGTTCTAATTATTGATGAGTAACCATCTGAAATAACTATAGGTTGGATATCTTCTGTCATACAAGTGACTTAGTCTCTGTTTATTAGGATTAGTTCTCAGGGGTTGGTTAATTGTCTGTGTTCATTACAGCTGTGCCAGTAATACTGAATAGTTCTGTTCTTTAGTCAAACATGTAGCCAGACCTGCAGGAGTCTTTTTTTTTTTTAACTTCCTCATTTCTCTGCAAGCAACTTCTTCCCTTCAGTGAGGACCAAAATAGATCACTTTCTTGCTCTGATGCTTGTTTGTTTTTCTGCAGCATTTTGATGCCAGCTGGTCTTTGATTTGCGCTGTTAAACTTTGTTGCTTAGCGCAGTAAGTGCGCAGACTTTAATCATCTGCTTGCTGCATCAGTAACCATGTGCTGTACTCAGCATCTGAGATGGGAGACTCATGTTTTACCTTGTTTCCTGCTTTGGAAATAGTTTTGGAAACCATTTTTCATTTGGTAGTACTTCACTGTCATAGGTGGTAAAAACCTGAAACCTAGGCAGGATACTTCAGACATCCATGGCTTACCAGCACGGCTGAACAGTGCTTCAGGTATTGTTTCTTGCCTTGATTAGGATGAGTAGTGTGACTTAAACACTGAAACAATATTTTATTTCTGGGCTTTTTCAGTACAATTTCTTAAGTTTGTGTGAGGCTTTTGGTGCTATTGGTTGAAGCTGCCTTTTCACTAAATAAGTTTCATTAAAAATGGATGAAGAATTTCTGATTTTCGACTTCTGCTGTAATGCTGTATGAAGACACCTTAATCCTGTAAGAAGGTGACATGGATGGCACCACTTAGTAGATGGCAAATTTGATAACCAATAATTTCCATTTTCTTCTTTTTATTAGTTTGCCTGTATGCAGACCAGATTGTGGAGTCTTACAGGCTTTAAGTTTTAAAACTGCTGTCCAAAACTGTGATGATACTTTGAAAAGGAAAGGAATCAAGATTAAGATCTGAAAGAAACACAGAGTTTGAAGCTTTTTCAGAAATCTGAAATGCAATCTGCTTGCATTGTACAAAGTTGCAGTGCTATGAATAAGCCTTACACTTTATAGAAAAATAAATGAAAGTGTAGTGTAAAACTCTTTGAATGCAAAATAATTTGTTGCTAAAGATAGGCTTGCGTTGTATTGCCTGAAACAAAATTCTAAAAAAGCTCCTGTATTTTCATGGTTCCTCTGAATTACCTTTTGTTAGACTTCCAGATCTTACAGTATATGACTTCACAAATCAGAGAATTACTTGGAGCATGAAAAGCAGTTTTTGTTTGCTGAAATGAGGAAGGCTGCTTTGGGGAATGTGAGATAAGCTACCTGACCTTGAAAGGTTTAAAGTTTGCAGTCAGTGATGTTACATATTGCTGAATGACCACAGGTCTTGGAGATTCTTTTGTGCTCTGGTATTTCTGGCAGGCATGTGTTGCTCCAAAATAAAAAGATGAAAGGAAGAAACAGTTCAGTTTATAATAATATAAGGAAAGTTTTCTGGAGCAGAGAAATTACTCATAGAGAGTTCTTATCTTCTGTTCCTCCCTGTAATATTATCTTCTAATTGAAATTTAAAATGTCTTCCTTGCCTTCCTTTTTGCTCATAAACTCAAAGGGACATGTAGACGTTAAGCTTCAGTTTTATGGTGAGGGATTGAGGCACAATGTACCTGCAGATGACTTGCCAGTGCTCTCATGGGTGTGACTAAGGACCTCTGAAGTACAGGCTGCTCATGCCGATGGTTATGTAGCTTTTTGTAGTTACTGCTACTTGATTGTTGCTGACAAAAAAACCTTGGTTATTAGAGCACTGACTGAAGGCATTTCACCCTGAACACATAGATGTTTTTAACTGTGTGGTTCCATTTTGCAAGTAAGAATTTTCAGTATTGCACTGTTTTATACAGTTTTTCTGCATAGATAAGGATTGTACCTTGACATTTCAGACCAAAACACATAAAATTTGTGAGCAGCATGGAAAAAACCCTTCAACAGACTACTGGCAATGTGATTTAAATCTATTTGACAAATTCCGTACTAATCAAAGAAATTATTTGATTTTTAGTGAAGGATTTACCAGTGGGCTAAATAAATTAGACTAATCCAAATTTATTTTGGGGCTTGTCAGGCAAGACAGTTGAGTTTTTGGTTCTTTAAGTGTCTTTTGCCTTGCAATTTAATTTTATGTTTACAATAAAATAGAACATGAAACCTAGTTATCTAGCTAACATTGTCTTAATAGGATTGTAAGACAAACAGTGAGGGGTCTTTTGGTTCTGAATTTACTTGGCTGTCGTTATACTGAAAGCTTGTGTCCTACTGAATGAGTTCACTGTTCTTTTTAGCTGAAGATACATGTTCTGAAACCAGAAGAATATGAATACTTGTGACTGTACTCAGCAACTAGCATAAGAAAGTTGCGGTGAACTACCTCAGTGCAAGTTCAAATGGATTTGTTGAGAGAATATTGACCAAAACTTAATATTAAACTGGATATTTAACTGAAGTGTTCAGTCATCTTTTGAAGTAGGAAGATTTTTCAAGTGTAGTGAAGCCTTAAGTTGACCTATACGTTACTATTTGCTTATAAACAATGTTAAAAACCATGTAACTCTTTGAAAAGAGGAAGTTCCTGATACCTTACAGAAAGTGTTAGCCTTCCTTTATCTGGACTGTCTAATTTGTGGTTCATGTTTTTTTTTTTTTTTTCCTTTTAGGGAAAAAGGTTCAGATGCGTCTTGGAAGAATGACCAAGAACCACCACCTGAAGTAACTATAGAGGATTTTTGTTTATTGTTTTTGATTACACAAGTCATATATGGAAAAAATTCTCTGCAGAGCAAGTAATTAGCAAGCTTATTCCTTTTATGAAGACAAGAGTTGAATGTACCTCTTCACTGAAAGAAAGGATCATGCTTTTCTTGGAGAGGTCTTGTAGTGAGTGTAGAGAGCACTGCTTGTCTTTCTACTTGTTTTTTGTAGTTGGCAAAATGTGTATCTTCAGTTCCTCTAGTCCTTCAAGAACATACTTGACAACCTCAATGTTTAACTTTGGGTAGCTGTGCTTTTACCTTCCCTAATAATTTTGCTTCTGCTGGGGAATATTTGTCCCTGTGATTCTTTCACTGCAGCTTTGTCTTCAATTAGCCACAAGCAATTTTGTCTTTAAAGGCTTACTAGTACTCTGCAGACTTACTACTTGGACATTTAATCTGTCTGCTCTTCAAGATTAACTTGACATCTCTGTTGCTTTCTTTGAATAGCTTCTTAGTAAGCTTTCCCTACGATTTGCTGTTATAAAACAGTAGTTCCATGAGAGGAGACTGGCTTCTTCCCTAGAAAGGCTGTCATACAGGGTCGTGTAGAATTGAGAGCTCCCTGTAACCATTGACATGATTTGCTATAGGATCTGTAAATAGTTCTTCACAGGCTTTCTGTCAGTGGTCCTTAACTCCACTCTAGCTATACATTTTGTGAGTATTCAATAAGAAACACAAGGCTGGTAGTTTTATTGAGGTGTTTTCATGAGATGTGTTTTACATCACAACTGTTGAATCACTTTTCCTTTAAATTCCTACTTTAAGCTTATCCAAAGTAGCTGAAATTCCTAGAAGACTTGTGTCTACCATAGTATTCTAAAGAGATTTGTCTGCTTGTTTTGAATCTTCCAAATTGCCTTTTTAGCATAGTTCTTTGCTACATAGTATGTGCTTCTCACTCTGTGATTTGGTAGGAAAGGTGTGTTTTGGGGTTTTTTGGGGGGAGGGGCATTGTTTGTTTGGGTTTGTTTCTTGAGTGTTATGACTGATTTTTAGGATGGAATAGAACAGACTATTTCAGGTGGAAGGAACCTACAGCAATGAGGGCTGACAAGTTTAGGGCTGAGAAGTTCAAGGCTGACGCTGAAGCATATTTATGAAAAGCATTGTCCACATGCCTCTTAAATACAGACAGGCTTGAGGTGTCAACCGCCTCTTTAAGAAGTCTCTTCCAGTGTTTGACCACCCTCTCAGTAAAGAAATTCTTTGCTATTTCCAGTCTGAGCCTCCCTGGTACACCTTTGAACTGTTCCCACTCATCCTATTACTGCATACCAGATAGAAGAGATCAACACCTCTCTCTCCCCTTCCTCTGGAAGCTGTAGAGAGCAATGAGGTTGTCTCTCAGCCTCCTTTTCACCAAGTGAGTCAAGTCCAGAGTCCTGAGCTGCTCTCCACAGGACATGCCTTCCATCCCTGTGACCAGCTTTGTTTCCCTCCTCTGGAGGGTAGGACTGATGTTCTGGATGTGTGTGGACCAGAACTGCACAGAGCACTCAGGGTGAGGCCCCCCAAGGCCGAATGCAGCAGGACAGTCACCTCTGTTGGTTGTCTGCTTGTGCTGAGCTTGGTGTACCCCTGGACAGGGTTTTGCCCTCTGGGTTCCAGGGCACTGCCTGCTGACCCACACTGAGCTGCTGCTGACCAGCACCCCCAGATCCCTCTTGGCAGGGCTGCTGTCCAGCCACTCCTCGCCCAATTTAGACTTGACCTTGGTGTTACGTCATCCTAAGTGTGCAGCATTTTGACTCATTAGATTTCTTCCCATTAGGTATTGCCCAGGGCCCCAATCTATCTAGATCCTTCTGCAAGGCCTCCTGTCCCTCAAGAGAGTAGATGGCATGTCCCAGTTTGGTATGTTCAGCAGACTTGCTCATGGTGCTTTTAAATGCTGCATCCAGATTATTGATAAATACATTGAACAGAACTGGCCCTGGAATGGAGCCCTGAGGAACCCTGCAGAATGACTGGTTGCCAGCCAGATGCAGCTCCATTTGTTCTTTGCGCTCTGCCCTTCAGCCAGTTCTTCACCCATTGCACCACGAACCTCCTCATCCCACAGTTGGACAACTTGCCCAGAAGGATGCTGTGAGGGACTGTATTAAATTTTTCATTCACAGTCCTTATCCCAGGGTGGTTGTTCTGGCTTGAAGGAGACATGTTGTGACATGATCTTTGCTGTGCTCAAAGATAGGTCCTGCAATGATCTATCAGTCTGTCAACTCGGAGTGTTGCTTTTTCCACTGTAGTGAGTGAGGATGATGCATTTTGAAATACTGTTTTTGTTTCCCATAAATGAAATGGAGCTGTGCAGTGCTAACTTCTCTCAAAGAATGCTTGTCTGTCAGTTTTGACTGTAAATTCAAATTCCTTTTCTGTTGAGACATGATCTCACAGAGAATCATAATTTTAGAAAGAGAAGTGTTGTATAAGAATTGGACTGTCGGTGTATTATCCATAGAGCTTTTGACAGATTGTACTTGGATACTTTTGGCTAGTCTTAACTTGCTTTCTTTCAGCAATTTTCTCATGGTGATGATACCAAATGGACTTATTGGCTAATGGTGAGCTCTTCTGTTTCTTAGACATGCTTTAAAAGCTGACTAGGAGATAAGCTTGTAGATATGTAATTTGAGTTTGTAGGAATCCATGAAATTTTATTGGCAAAATACAGTCAGTCAAATCTGCAGATACAGATCCATTGCATTTTCCAAAGTTGGGGTTTTTTAAATGATTTTCCTTAATTTAAATTTGCTGTAGCTCATTATAGGAAGGAACAAAGGAAGCTTGAACAAAGTTGGTGATGGTAAGGGCAGACCCTGTTCTGACTTATATGATCTCTCTGTGTGCTCTGGTTTAGAAAAAAGCACATCTAACATCTTGTAATCCTCAATTAGAATAATCTTTGGTTAGTTCTGGCAGTTAGTTTATACCACGCTATGCCAACCTGTGACAGTTGATGAACTGATAGAAAGTAGCTTTTGCTGTGATGGTAATAGCTGTTGACAAGGGTGCAGATTAAATTTTATGCTACTGATGCTTGAAATAGTTTCTTACAGCCAGACCCTTTTAGAGACCTCAGATTGCAACTGATTTCTGGATAGCCGCTGTGGTAAATTGTGTGCAATCGTTGGAGTAAGTGCTTTTTGTGATAGTTTGAAGCTTTATTTTTGTATGAATGTTAAATTAATTCATGTTAGGCCTTTCTTAACTTGTTACGTTAAGGTAGCATTCCTTTTCTGAAAGGGTCGACTAGCCCAATTTATTTGGAGAGTCACTAATACCATCTCTCCTAGCTTTGTCTTTGGGTCAGAGGATGGCGAAGTGTGATCTGTATGCTGCAAGGCTAGCAGGAGCAGATAACTGCGGTTTTTCTGTGGGGTGACTTCTGTGGGATGTTACATGGTAATTAGGTAACAGTAAAAGGTACTTATTGCTGTTAATTACTTATGCACTACTGGACTATGGTGTACTGGAGTTCTTCAAAAAAGCAGGAGTTAGTGAAAGGTTTTACTTCATGGTATACATCATCTTGCTGTACTTCTTCTGGCTTTTTTGAGTAAGTGTGTCATCCAGTTCTGTAGTAGGAGAAATAGTTGTATTCAGAATTAACTTTTATGAGGCTTTTTAAGCACTGTTTTGGTGCAGTGTTTTTGAGATCCATGCTCTGTGTATATGATAGAGAGATACAAGTAAGCAGCAAAGCCCTTACTTTCAGAATTGGGAGGGGGAGCATGGGAACAAATTCCGCCTCTTTTAAGTAGCAAGAGTGAGCTGTTTTTCAGGGAACTAATTAATGCTGACA
The DNA here is from genome assembly GCA_013390045.1 of Picathartes gymnocephalus. Taxonomy (NCBI): domain Eukaryota; kingdom Metazoa; phylum Chordata; class Aves; order Passeriformes; family Picathartidae; genus Picathartes; species Picathartes gymnocephalus. Next base: position 28,339 of record WEKY01052056.1, on the reverse strand, counting down.
GATTTCTTCCCTGTCCTGGATAACTTATCCTCATTCATGTAAGTTAGGATTCAAAAGATAGCAAAACCTTGTGTAACAAGAAGAAAATGTTGCAGGGACATTGAATCTGTTGTAAAGGACAACATTCCTCAAAGCTGAAAATTTCTGTGGAATGACATTGTTATTGCAAATTCAACTGAAAGTGTTATTAAATATACTACAGAAAATTACAGTTTAGTGACAATGTTAGAAGTATTTTTTAGTGTAGTTTAACTGCTGAATTATGTACTGATTGCCGAGTTAATTTTTACTTATTTTAAAAATTCATATTTTAATTCACTTAGTCTGCAGTTGCTCTTGGAAAGCTTTTTCTTGGCAGTAACCAACCAGCTTCTTTTCTTTTCTTACTAATATCTAGGCAATCAAACTTTTGTGTTCAGCACTTAAATGTTCCTCTTTTCAGGAAAATTAGAAGGAATACCCGAGTCTTGCATTAATTGTGTTATGATAAATTTTTGTAGTGTTAACATTTTTCTTATGCTGAAAAGCCAGCTGATTTTTTTTTTTAACCAGGTTTTGGATTTCAGTGATGATGAACAAGAAAGGGAGGCAAAACAGAAGAAAAAGAAGGCTCAAAGTCAAGGAAGGAAGAAAGTCAGATCAGAAACACCTCCATCGAGTGAGTGAATGCTTTGTGAATGCTTTTTGTCTGTTAAACTAAGTTTGGAATGCACATTTATAACTATCTTAATGATAGAGTTTTTATACAGTTAATCCTGTCCTTTTCAAACTTACATTTGAACTTGTGGCTACATTCCATATTTATTATTTTAGATGAAAAATTAAGTTGTATTCTCTTGAAATGGAAACACTATGGAAGGGGAGTGGTATAGCAGCAAAGCAGTTGTCAGGGGAGGGTCAAAGGCTCTTAGAACAGTGTTGGTTGTCACATAGGATACTGAACAGATGCCACCATTTGGATGGGATTCAGCTAAAGAGTGCTAGGAGAAGACAGAGGAAGGCCCTTTGCAATTTTTGGAAACCCTCTTCTTTGGCAATCAAGGGAGGAGACACTGGTTTTAGATGGAGAATTTATTCCTCTGTCTAAAAAGAAGGCTCTTCCTCACCCATGATATATAAATACCCTTCTAAATAACTCTTACTTCTGTAGCCTGCTGAGAACATTTCTGTTTACCTAGTGCAGTCATTAGATGAACAAAGCTGTGTATAGGTTTTCATAATACAAATAGCCTTTTTTACTCTCCTTTTCTCCTGCTGTTGTCATATCTGTTCCAGGTGTATGCTTGCAGCTGTGCTCTGTTTACCATAACGAAATTTTGTCTTCTCTCATGCCTCTCTACTCACAAAACTTTGGTTTTTGATTGCCATCTTGGTTGAATAATTCATATTACATCCCTCTTTTTCTGTTCTCACTGGTCTGCTTTGGCTGCATGCTTTTTATACCCCTCCCTTTAAATACAACTCACTCTCATCCCTTACCTTCTTCTACTGCTTACTTACCAGAGTTCTTCAGCTATCTGCAGCATGGTGCTTCCCCCATTAAATTCCTCAGGCTCCTGTGAGTTTGCTGCTTTTCCTTTGTAAAGCTGATATACATTGTGCCCCACTGAAACCCTTTTTTCTCGATCTGGGAGATCAGTAGCCATCCTTTAACAGTTTTTGTACAGTGCAATCCTCCCTTGTATCAATCAAATAAAGCCATGATCTTTCCTGGACTGGCTTTTGCCCTATAGTTTTGGCAGGCTTTTTTTTCCCTTAAGAGATGGATCTGAATTGTGCTGTACTCGCCCTTCATTACTGATGGTTCTTTTCTCCTGCTTTCTGTTTGCCTAGCATATGTATGTTGTCCACATCCTTGTTCTGCTAGCTTGTTGCAGACTTGCCTTTGCCTAGGGCTTGCTGAGCTGTTGCTGAACTATGTTCCATAACTGAGAACACAACAGGAGGAACTGTTGCATTCTGTCAAGGGAGATAGGTTTTGCTTTGTGGGTTTCTTTTGTAAGTAGTGTGGCACAAATTGAAATTGTGTGCAATTTGTTTTGGTTGTAGAATTCAACAGCAAGGATATGTCACAAATTAAGACACAAAATCGGTCTCAGATGAAGATTTACATGAGTATATTAAACTTGTCTCTTGTTACAGTATTTGACGAAAGAACAAAAATACTCATTCAAATACTTTACTTCAGTGCTTCCAAGAGGCCTGCTTGTACCAAAGGAGTTTTAACTCCTAATCCTCCATGAAAATGAGTAGGAATTCTGGTATCCAACTACCTTTCCAGACTTAGAAACATTTTCACCTTTGAAAAGCTATGTAGTCTGGTGCCAAGGATGAGGTTCACACAGGTTTTTAAATTTCAGTGATTTTATGCAGTGTTACATTCCTGAATACCTTGTTGCTCCCAACCATAAAATCCTTCTGAGGGTTTAAGTTCTGCAGCTTTTTGAATATCTTAGCAGCTCTTTGGAGCATTTTTAATATTTCAGTGCTTTTCATTTTATAGTCCTAATCCCACTAAAACTCCTATGATATTTATATAAAGAGGCAGTATATTTGTTATGAACATTAAATACATGCTTCCTGTGAGCTGTACAGGGAAAAATTTGTCTTAGAAAGATGAATGCTGAAAGCTAATTGGCTAGAATTAGGCTGTCTTTTTTCTGATAGAATAAGTTAGTTTTATTAATTTGAGCTTGAATGATTTCTTGTGTCCTGTGTCTATGCTGTAATACCAATTTCAGACTGAAAGCTGGATACCCCTTCAGTGTAATGCAGTGCTGATTTATCTTTAGTTTTAAAATGTGTTAGTTTTAAGTCTTTCTTTAATAGCTTCCAAAATACTCAAAATTTGCGTGTTCCTGAGATGCATTTACACAAATGGAAAGCCTGAAGGGAAAGAAGGTGAAATTTCTTTTTTAAAGACTGAATTTGCGACTCTCAGGATAGTCCTTTTTATATTACTCCAATCAATCAAGATGAGTTACTAAGCAATAGATGTGCTGGTATTATTTTGTTCTTTATGTATTAGTTGCCAGTATTATTTGAGGATAAGATTACTTTTCAAATTTCCTTGACTTCAGCTTGAAAGATATATGAAGACTAAATTTGGCCTTTCCAAAATAATATTACAGCTCTATGTGCGTGGGTTCTTACATTTGTTTATTCTTTAGGTGGGAATAAAGAACTTTATCAGTCAGTGCAACAGCCTGCTCCAAGTTACTCAAGGGGACACTGTGGCAGAGGGTTCTCCAGGGATCTGTTTCCTCCTCCGTCAGGCCCTCGAGGGTTTTTCAGACCACAAGTAAGACCACCACAGCTATACTCTTCAGACAGGATATACCAGGAATCACCAGTGTTTCCACAACCTTATACAGAAGAAAATCCAATGATGCCGCAGTATGCCTATCCTCCTCCAGACTTTGGTTATGTCAGTGATAGGCATCAATTCCACCCTCCGCCTTCAAATGTGAATATGATGTGGACAGACCCAAACGTGTACAATTCATCCTACTCATTTCCGCCGCCACCGCCGCCACCTCCTCCAGAGAGCCATCCTCCCCACTTCAGGCCTTACTAAGATACTATATCTATGCTTTGTGGGACATCCATAGAAATTTTTTTTTCTACGTACGTTTTCTGTTTCCGAAAAGAAATTTATATGATAAAAGTAATTGAATATTAAGTAATGGTTTATTTTTTATATCTGCTACTTTAAGATGATAAATAAAAGCCTTTTGGAGACTGGTATGTAGTGGTGGAAATCTGTTTTGTAATAAATGTAAGAGTTTATATAACTGCTGTTAAGTAGCAATGAGGATATTTCTCATAGACAATATTTTAATATTTTTAGAATGGTGATATTGCTATACTAAAGCATTTTTCTCAATTTCTGGAAATTTTAAAGCCTACTTGGGAGCTGAAAATCTGACATCTAAATTTTGAGCTAGGTTTTCCACTATATATAAGGCATAAACCACTATCCAACTTCCAGTACTTCACTAGTTTCATATTAACTAAAAGACTGGATCTGGATGGTTCTTTTTTTAAAATACCTGGAGTAGTTAGCTGCTGGGCCAAATTCAGATCTGACTTACTGTGTCACATTTGGTATTCTGCAATGTTTGTACAAGATCAACCTATTAATGAGATGTTTTGCATTTAATTTAGAATATAAAACCAGCATGATTTCTCTAGCTTGTCCCTAGCTTCTCTAGCTCCTAATGGAGAGATGCCCTTACATACCTACATGAGTGTGCAGTCAGCCTTTCTAGGAAGAAGTCACCAGGTCTGTCAGGGAGAGAAAGCCATTTCAGAACTCCCTTGTTTAAATTTGTAAATGCAGATGGTACTAGATTTCTGTTTGATTACAGTCTAAACTGTCTCTTCTGAAATTATGAGGTTCATCAATTCTCCCAGCTTGTTTCTGGGAGGGAGGTGAAGTTATCAAACAAGGATCATTTGGAAGAACCTCCACCTGTCCAAAGACCTATAATTGCACTTCCTTAGCCTTTAAGCACAAGGCTATCTGACTAGGAGGGAAGACCTTACACTGCATCAGTATTTTAGAAACAGGAGGAAAAAGTACTTGTGAGACAGACATCTCTAAGATTACTTTCCGACTGAAATCTCCTTACTAGTTGTGATGATTTTTGAGTCTTTACTAGTATAGTCGCCTTGAACTGATAAGTGTGCAGTATGTATTTCTATTCTCCAACTCTTTCTGGCCTTATTACTTTAAATACGTAATTAAAGGCTGAGTAAGCCATGCAGGTGGTGCTTACTTTAATTCCAAATAGCTTTAAGAATGAAGCAAAATTTTAATGCGCAGAGGGAGGGACTGCCTTGTCAATATGGTGCAACTCAGAACTAGAATTTAATTTCAGTCTTGAAAGTTTGCTATAATATATTTAAGTAACAATAATCTTTGATATATCTAGAACTACTGTTTCATAGGTGTGCAGCTGAGAAGATTATATAGATGTCAGTTTATGGCTAGCAGGTACTGTACAGTGGAAACAAATAGTTTCAGAAGAGCAGCATTCCAGACATTCATGTTTAACTTAGTTCCTGCAGATTATTTTTTTATAATAAAAAGAATGTCCAGTTCTAGTCTGTAAATGTTTATTTCAGGGGAAAGGAAAAGGGGCTGAATTTCTGGCTATCTAAGCTGTAGCCCAGATACTACCATTCCCATTGATAGGGGATGGTACAGTGACAGAGGTGTTCCAAGTGAATTATCAAATGTGAAAGTGTGTGCGAGTCAATTATGTAGTAAGGAGGCAGAAACTGTCAACACTGCACTCGAACTTGGGATGCCAATGGCGTGCTGTATGTCCCTGGCACAGACATCATCAGCCTGGAGATGCAAAGGGGAGGTTGAAGAGTAAATTTTACCATCACCAAGAAAAGGAATGAGGTACTAGGAAGTGCAGGTGCAACAGTCTAAATTATTACTACTGTTGCAAGTGGTGGTTTTTTATGTATAGTAATGTTCACTTTTTTTCTGCCATAATTGGATCTGAACTAATAATTCTTTGATTAAGCTGTTAAGATTTGTCTTAAACTAAGATGTATTGTCCTTCCCCATAACAATATTTTTGCATGTAACAAAGCCCAGTATAAAGTTTGGTTACAGGATATAGTTTGACAGAAATATGCTGCAATCTAAGGCGTTTTACTAATTCTTGGTTGTTAACTGCAGTACTGGTTTTGTGTGCACTTGTGTGATTGCTAGGCTCTGGACTGTCATTGGTCAAATGTAAATATTTTCTAGTAGAGAAAGTAGAGGAAATAAGAGTATTTTCTAGTAGTTGAAGATTTCTCTATTTCTGACTCCTGTTGCCTGTTTTTACACTTGGCCTGGAAAGCTGCAATAGAGCTCTGTCACTCCCCTTTTGGGGGCATTTCTTCATGGACTGTTTTCCAGAGAAGGCTTAAGGCATGGGATGGAGGGAGAGACTCGAGGAAAAGAGATGCTTAGGGAAAGATTTGCTATGATTTTTCAAAAGGCTGAGGTTTGCAGTTAGAAGTATGGATGTAGTAAACTATTGGGCTGTATAAATTACTGTGACTGATAACAGGGGAAATGGAAAATGTAGTCACAAATTTGACAACATTCCTCTTAAATTTATAAACAACAGTGGTAGTTTTGCTGGCCTTTAATTTAGAAAAGAGTCAGCAGAAGGCAAGGGATGAACTTGTCTTGGAGGTGACCAGAAAAAGGACAAATAGGTTTGTTTCCTAAAGAAAAACCTGACAAGTTGTGTGGGAAGCAGGGAAGCCCATTCTGCCATAAATTGCTTGGAGAGGTGGTGGAATCTGCAGTCTTGGATTCAGAATTTGACTTTGGATAAGGGCCTGTGAGATGTCGTCTGTGAAATCCATCCAATCGCAAACTATTCATTACTGTCATTGTTCTGAAGTTCTGTCTTCTCAACAGGGTTTCTTTTTGTCTCTAAATACTAAGAGGCATGAATAGCATTGCCTGAATTACTGTTTTTTGGGTAGCCTAGCTTTTCATTTATGCTATTGTAATCTTTTGTTATACCTCAGGTTTTGATAAATAAGATATCCATGCTGTTCTAAAAGTTGGACTTCCTGCAGAAGATAGTGCTTCCATTTCACTGGATGTCAGGTGAATTGAAGAATTGTTCCTTTATTAGTTGTTCGGAAACTAATGCTAATGAGAGTCTTAATTGCTGTCATTTTTTTTTTCCCTGAGGAGATACAGCATTTTGTATTGTACAATTTATTTTGAGAATGTTATCAAGGAATAGCTACCCTTTTTTTTTTTTTTTTTT
>WEKY01052056.1:0-21524 GCA_013390045.1 Picathartes gymnocephalus | reverse complement strand
TTTTTTTTTTTTAATGCAACAACAAAAAAACCTCTGAGAATTATTTTTAAAAATGTTCTCTAGAGTAGAGATTTTTGCCTTAGAGGAGACCTTTTTAATAATACAAGGTGCTCATGCCAGGATGCATATTAATGACATGCTGATGAAAACAAGAAATAAGCAGGTTTTTTTGTAGGTTATATTTAGATGTTTCCAAGTTCCATTTTCTATTTTTTTGCAACTTGAAGGTATAGTCAGTTATTCTTGTCTAGTGAATTTAGTGGTGCACATACAATCTGATTTAGAGGATTGATGAATCTGCACAAAACAGTTGGTAATAAATTTGTTATGGTGACAGGTGAAAAAACGGAAAACACTGCCAATGATGACAAGGCTTTTACAGAACAGTTTACTTGTCAGGGCAAATACATAATTCTGGAAAGCATGAATAATGATCTTTCTCAATCACTGTAAGGCTTACTCAGAGTTATTGAATGTGGGGTAGCCTTCACTTGCCATAAATGTCATCTGTTTTCACTATGGAAGAATAATATTGTTGATTTTCTTGTGAATCTGATGCTCTGCATTTTTTAGGCAATGTTTTGCGAGAATGCTTTACTAGAATTTGCTGTTTGGCTGCTGAGGTTTGAAATCGATGGAAATTACGAATCACAGAATGGTTTGCTTTGGAAGGAGTCCTAAAGACCATCTAGGTCCAGCCTTTCTGCAGTGAGCAGGGACACCTTCCAATAGATGAGGTTGCTCAGAGCCCCATCCAGTCTGGCCTTGCTTAGTGCACAATGCTTGCTATTTATTAGCAGAAAGCCAACCAGTTATACACAGGGACAGGAGTGAGCAGCTGTTACATACTCCAGCTTTGAACTTGGACACAGAATCTTCTCTCTGACTCTTCTGTGCCTGCCTGAGTAGTTTTGAGTACATGGGCAGAAAATAACTCGCCTCACCAAATGCTGAAAGTACTATGGGAGCAATTACAGTTATGAAGTGTCTGAAGTCCCAAAGACTATTGTTTGCATTCCAATCAGGAAGATTTCACTCTGTGAGTTTCCTACTGTGGGAAGCAGGAAACAAAAATCTAGGAATTTCTTAATCATCAGGAATGAAACTACTGCTTCATACCAGAATTAGTTGTTGTGAAGGTCTGTCTTTTGGAAGAAGTGGTACAGCTAATATTTTCTTTAAAGAGAAGAAAAATGTTACCTATATCAATTTAATACTATTTACTCAATTTGCCACACATTAGGTGGTTTCAAATCTGTTTTGTGAGAACTGTATGCATGTGAGACCTGAAAAACACCAAAGTATTTTCTTCAACATAGACCCAAGAAAAGAGAGATTGTGAGATTCCAGTTGATTCCTTTATGTGAATGTTTGACCTCAGGGAGGCTTTCAATTTTCAATTGAAAATTATACCTAGACTATAAAGACTTGTTAAACCTGTCTACTGGATTTTCACACTCTTGATTCCACCTTTCCTGGCCTGTCCTATGTAACAGTATGCCCCTTTATATACAAGCAAAGATTTGTTAAATGTCATTCTCGTGAGCACTTTTTGCAGAAATCATAGTCCGTGTTTAGTTTCTTGGTTATACTCTTCACTGTGATGTGTTTATTTCATAGTTTTACATTATTTATTATACCCTGCAGTCTCCGCAGCTTGGCTTGACCAAAGATCAAGTGCTTCACTATATGACATTGGTTAATGCTTTCTGCAGTGTGGAGAACATGGGGTTATATTTTTTTCCTGCTTTTTGACACTCTGCAACCCTCTGCCACTATTATATCCAAAAGAGGTACAGTACCATATGCATTGATACTCTGCTTTTGGTGACTGCCTGTTTGGTTTTCCTCTTGCAATGTATCCCATATATACACATTATACTCTCTTTATCTTTAAGGTGTACCTCATTTTTACTCTCAGTACAATTCTGACCCTGAAATTGGTTGGACATTAACAATTTCCATCCCTCCAGCATAAGATGACGTGATGATATCAGTTTGAGATGGAAACAATACCTGTACCCTATAAAAAAATACAGCCTTGGGTAAGTTATGTCGGTCATGGTGCTCCTTTGTGAGCAGAGAATCCTGTTTGCTGTTTTGTTTTGCAATTCCAATATAGTGGAAGAAGAAAGACTTACTAACCTTAGGAGGAGGAGGATTATCATACCCTCCAAAACTGAGGCATGTCTGGATGTAACAGTGTAGAACATTCAGATTATCTGATTGCCACCATGCATCTCAAGAAAATCAGCCATTTCTTACTTTGGAGAAACAGCAGGGGAAAACTAGTAAAAAAGGTATAGCATTTATAAAGATATGAATTTCTCAGCAAAGTATTTCCGATTTAGTTCAAAGTCATTTTGGTGTAATATGTAGCACACTGTATGATGACTTCATTATAGTTAACCATAGAGGGATTGTCCTTTTAGAGAAGAGATGATTCTAGTTAGGCACAAGTTAGGTCAATGTCTCCTGTGCTCTGTAACTGGCTCAGAGATTTCATTTTAAAAGGGAATTTCAGGCAGAATCAATCCATCTAGTAAGGATGTCTGGAAAACATTGAACTTTGGATCTTGAATTCAGTTTGCATTTCAGAGAGAACTTGGGGTGAGACACTAGGCTTCTCCTACCCCAGGCTCATGACTCCAAACCAGTTAAGAAACTTCTGAAGTCCCATCTTTACGCTTTTGTGTGATGCAAGGATATCATAGGAATGAGCATAAAATGCTTTTACTTAGTGATTTTTTTTTTCTTGTGGTTTTATTTTTTAATCTTTTTTTCCTTTTGAGCCAAAAGCCTACATAAGTGCCTGCCATCTTACAAGTGGTCAACAGCTAATCCAGTTAGGTTGTGATGTTCTTCAGCTTCAGAATAGAGGACAAGAGTAAACAAGGAATCATGACTGACTCTGAGCTAGCTTATAATGTAATATAAGAGGAGACATAGAAAATCTTTGAAGCTATATTTTATGTCTTGTTTACATTCTAACTTTAAGAAGTAATCTTGGGAAGCAAATCTTTTAATCAAGGAATAATTTTTTTAATAGTGTTTTAATTATCATCTAATGTTTTATTTCCAGGCAACTGTTGTAGTATCAATATAAAGAAAGTATACGTGTATATGTAATATAATAATTTATAGTTTGTGCTTTTTATAAACATTAAATTATCATTAATAATTATATATGTAAGTATATACGTGTAAGTAAGTATTTGTTAGTTATTCTGAACTACTATAATTTCACCTGCTTCACTAGCAGCAGACAGAAAATTGTTGAGTTAGTGCTGCTTAGGCAGTTGCTGGAAGGTTGCTGAATCAAAGCAATTGAGCATGTTAATACTCTTATTCCACTGCACTGTGTTAAGTAAAATGTTAATTTAAATTATCTCTGGAGACAGAGAAAACACTTATTTTTTGGGGAGAATCTGTTATTTTCCTTGCTTTTCCTGTGATGGTAGGATGGATGTGTCCTGAGTTTTCCCTGTGCAAATGACAGATAAAAGGATCCACACTCTTGTCAAGTCAGTTTCTGAGGTAATTCATTGTCTGCTCCTTGTGATATGTTGTCACATAAGGAATTTACTCTCATACAGGAGCTCTGCCTGACTGCATTTTAATTTTATTTTTTGTCGTTTTCAGGCTGTGTTTAATGAGTTGTTAAGTGGATGTAAAAATGCACTGAAAAGGTGGTTGTGACCTCTCCACTATGTTGCTGTATTTCTTCTGAAAGTAAGAGTTCATGTTTCAATGGGATCAGTTTTCTAAGTCAGCTGAAAGGCAAACCTAGTAGTAAGACAAAAGGCCTTGAGGGGATCTGAATCCTAATGTAGCTTCCCATATTGTCTTGAAAGGCAAGGACCTGTTGGGAGTGGGTCCAGAGGAGAGATGTAAACATGTTTAGAGGCTGGAGCACCTCTCCTGTGAAGACAGGGTGAGACACTTGGAGTAGTTCAACCTGGAGAAGAAAAGGCTCAAGGGCGACCTTATTGGAGCCTTTCAGCACCTGAGGGGTCTTAAAAGAAGGATGAAGAGAACCTATTTAGTAGGGCCTGTAGCAATAGGACAAGGGCTAAGAGTTTTAAACTAAGAGGGTAGATTCAGACTAAATGTAAAGATGGAATGTTTTATGATGAGGGTGCTGAAAGCACTGGAATGGGTTGCCCAGACAAGCTGTGGATGCCCCATGCCTGGAAACATTCAAGGTCAGGTTGGATGGGGCTCTGAGAAACCTGATCGCGTTGAAAACGTCCCAGCCCATGGCAGGGGAGTTGGACTAGGTGTCCTTTAAATGTCCCTTCCAACCCAAACCATTTTCTGATTCTATGGAAGTGGATGGTGTTATGGTTTTGCAAGTTTTCAACATTCACACATCTTTATGATGAAACTACCATTTCATTGTACTAGAATATTTTTTTCAGATTATTAGCACTGTCAAATGTCAGTGATTAAAAAAATAATAATCTGGAGCTTTAACCTTCTACACCTTTAAAGTGATTAGTTTAATTTCTCTATCATAACTTGTTTCCTATATTCAATTCTTTTGGCATGTATTAGTGTATTTCAAATTCCATTAAAGTTGTGATTATAAAAGAGTTGTTTTTTTAAACTCAAGAGGCAATTTAATAACTTCCAGATGTAATTACAGTATCTCTTGATAATCAAGTAATCTTAATTTTTAAAAACAGCAATTGTCAAGTATTTTCTTATCTTCACTTACAATATCGTGCAGAAGCCAAAGATAGTAAGTTAAACAGATACTTTGACACTTCAAAATTTCAGCAAGACAAGAGAACTACAAAAACTCATTCTTGATGTTGCTCATTACTTAGCATGAAATTTTGCATCCCTTAATGTTTATTAGAATTTTCTTTGTATGCAGCAGAATCAGAATCAAACTTCAATGGTTTTTTTTCTTTAAGGAGGTTCTTCCTTGCTCCTATGGTATGTAAATAATTTTCTGAAACAATAGTATATGAGAGAAAAACACAAAAGAAAGGGATCTCTGCTTGCATCCAGTCCAGAAGAATGAACAGACTTTCTCTACAGGTTTTCTGAACAAGGCCTAAGGGAGTTGAATATGACTGAGAGATCAGATACTTGTACTACTTCAAATAAAATAAAAAGCAACTGACAACACATACCTGTGAGTAATCTTTATTTGCTAGTACTTCTGGAATTCTTATTTGAATAGGCTAATAAATACAAATTACAGAATACACTATAAAATACACTACAAATATTTTGTATGCAAACGTCTTATGTCTTGTGCAGAAGACAAGGAAGTAGAAATGACCTTCGAATGGAGTGCATTAAAGAGCTTGTTAGTCAGCTGTCAGCACAATAACCATCAACCAACACTGAGGTATTAAATTTCTGTTTACACTCACAAATTGTCCAAGTACTAATAGGATCTAACTTTTAAGGCTTAATCCTGAGCAGTTTTGATGTGGCTAAACCAGAAAGCAATATGGTTTGTTAGAGCATAATAACAGATTACTATCTTTGATAGCCTTTAAATACAATGGCTACAGATCACTTTCATCTCTCAAGGGTGAAAATTGGAAGCATCATCATTATATGAGCATTATGAATAAATGCTTTGGAATACACTTGAGCCAAAAAATGATGCATAGAAAATTGGTCACAAGGTTTACTATTATAAAAAAATGCTCTTCTATTTTTCATTTATTACAGGGCTTGTATTACTTGTAAACCCTCTAATTTATGTTTGCCCATCTCTATTATTTGCATTTTAGTGGACTGAATCATTATGTATTGTGGATACTGTTAAAGGCCTGAGCAGAGAAACACAAGCATATTAACTGCGGTTTGGGACAGAGAGAAAGTTTCTCTCACAGTTCTGCAATATTGTTTTGAGATCGGTAGAACACAGGAATGTAAACATCTGTGCAGCTGTGCATTCCATAAAGAGGTTGGACTTTTGTTGTTATCCCTAATTAATCAGTAGCTTTAAGAGGGTATTAATGTTCTTAACCAATAATATGATACTTGAGTCCATGTGTTATAAAAACCTTGGGATTCTGAATAAAGTGGGGTTGGATTCCTGAATCTGAGCGTGTCAGTTCCTGATCTTCATGCCGCGTTCTGAGGGAGAACAGCGACAATGTATGACGTGCCTTTTGGTTCAGAATCAGAAAAAATAACCCTTTCAAAAGGGAAAAGCCTGCATAGTCTCACCAGGATTATGCAATGTGCTGAAAAAATACTGCAATCCATTTTAAGTATTGTAGTATCTCAGTGTGAACCACTATTTTCCTGTAATGACAAAACTAGGAAATAGAAATAATATCTAAGCTGAGTTTTTGGTAAGTAGACAGATGTTTGTACTGGGGAGGTATTTGTTTTCAGATTGATAAATTCAGTAGTCCAGTTTATGACTTAGTACTTCTGTGGACACAAGAAGTCAAGAGTACAGGCCAGAACCAGAGGGATGAGCAAGATTACCTCAAGGATGTCTAAAGGCCTGACTTCTGACTAGATTTATGTTGGGTAGCACTTAGTCATATCCACATACATGTGTCCATATGCACACAAACGTAGTTTTGATTTGCAAGGATGGCAAAATTTGTTTTTAGATAGAGGAAACCTCTATATAAAACCCCAAAATATATATATAGATGTCTTAGATATATATTTTTAGAGATATATGTAATAAATATCTAAATATAATAATATATCTCTATATAAAATATATATCTAACTAACAAAATGTATAAAACCTTACATGTAAAATGTGTATTTAAAAGTGGAGATTGCTGTAGTGTATCTGAAAATGCCAATCTGTCAAAAGTATTGAAAAGATATCATTTGAAGAAATTCCTGGGACAATGTTCTGAGAGAGCTTGGAAGCTCTGAGAACCATGTGTACTCCTCGGAGTTCATTTTGTGGCCAAGGATAGGGCAGAGAAGGTGGCAGGCCCTGAGACAGCTGTGTGGCAAAGTTACCTGGCTCCATCAGAGGCCTCTTGGAGCTTAATGCAGATATTTCAGTGTTGACAGTTGGAAAATTCTGGTTGAAGAATCTTTTTAAAATCTTCTGCAGTGGTCTGACTATTAGTTTGATAGGCTTTGTGTGTGCTGGGTTAGTGTGAGGTTCCCACTACATGTGACTGCTCTCCCCTTTCTTTCCTGCACTGGCATTTAGTTATGTAGAAAGAAGAGTTCTTCCACACTGCAAAAGGCAGCAGCACCTCCAAGGCCAGACTAATTTAGAGATGGTCTGCTCTGTCTGCTTGTGCTGCAATTAAATTCAGCTGCATGTTCAGGAGTGGGTCACAGTTACTTCTATGAACATTATAACAAGTTCTCATTTCATCCTAGACAGAAGAAGCATTTTTATAAGGACTTGAGACACCTGAACACAGATACCCCTAACTCCCCAATAGTTTTGATGGAAGTTGTTTGGTGCTGCGGAGCGATGTAAAATTCTGAAAAATATTAGAATGTGTATTATTTTAATACTGGAAGAATGAAAGAGGAAGAACACTGATAAGAAAAGCTATTAAATACTAAGAGAAAAAGCAGGGAATTAGAACTTGATGACTTGGTAAGATTGAGGATTATCTCATTCTGAGGAGATCAGTTGTTTTCTAGTGAGTGATGACTGCCATGAGAATGGAGTTCTCATTCCTGAAATTAACTTCTGGGTACTGCTTGTTACACCTTGGCATCTCTTGTGTATATTCACGAGTAAATAATTGCTGTGTTCTTCTGAACTTTGTATATCCTGATTTGTGGAGTCTCTTGGCATCTGGTAGAAGTTGCTGAATGAAGTGACCTAGAGAAGGAGGATTAAAGTGCTAACAACTGAAAAAAGAAGACTCTGCAAGTGTAGGTAAGCTTGAAAATGCCATAGGCAAGATTTTGGTCTAAATAAAAGCACAGACTTAATTAAAATAACAAACGGGAAAAAAAATCAAAGCAACACAAAAAATCATGAAATAAATAATCTACCAAAAAAACCCAACCAACCAACCGGAAACTACCAAAGAAACCTCAAAAAGAAACCCTTCGGGCATTCTTCTAGGATGAAATTTGGCCTATAGCTTTTCAAGGGCAATTCCAATCTAGTATTGCATGCTATTTTGTGCTGCAAGACATCTTTTTCAGCTTCCTTAGTGCCCCAGTCCAACTCATGCATAAGTGTATCAATGCTTGTGCTGGCCTAGCATAGAGCAAGGAGTAAATCAAGAAAGTATTAATGCATGTAGGATTAGAGCTAGAGAAACCACAGAGGACCAGGAGACAAGGTAACAAGTAATGAAAACAGACCAGATTTTTTTATCTTGACATATGGCTCTCTGGAGTGGCAGCTTTGGGGATTTCTGTACCCAGAACTGCATCTTTGATTGTAGATACGGACTTCTGGGAAATAAGATTGAATGCATTGTTGTTATTGTTATTATTCCTCATGGAAAAAGAAGTATTATGATCTTATTTTTATTATTATCTTATTTAGAAAAGAAATTATATTGTTCAATATGCCTGACTCAACATGTTATTTTGCTTTCTTCTGCAAAGGAGCTGGGTTTGCATATTAGCTCTGTGTTTGATCTATAGGGAGTAATATAGGTGAAAATCTACTAGGTGTAGTAGAAAAACTGTTAATTTTACTGCTTCATACAGAAACGACTGGGAACAACATAGCTTCAACTGTTAGTAAGAGAAGAAAAACTGGATTAAAGAAAAATTTCCAAAATAGTGAAATTTATTGTAACTATTGAATTCAGTAATTATATCCGAAAGCAAATATTGGTGAGGGAGAACCAAATCACCAGACTGGGAGGTAGATACTGATATCTTGAGGAAAACAAAGAAAATAAGCTACTATTTTCAACTTGCTTAAATACCTTTTGGGTTTTCATAGAATTTTCAAGACTAGTTACCATATTATCTTATCATAATGGTCTAAGTAGTTGCAATATGTGCTGTAAGTCAGTGTGTGTCCAAAATATGCATTTTTATTTTCTCTACTGTTACTACTCTGGTCAAGTCATATGGTCATTAGCTATGAGTGCAGTCAAAACTGTGTGATGCAAGAGACATCTGTTTGGGTTTTGTTAAGAATGCTCAGTGCTCTGATGTTTTTGGAGAGCGTGTTAAGTCAGTTTTCTTAGTCAAAGCAAAATCTGTTCGAAAAATGAGCGTATTTTATGTTTACTCACCTTTGTAAACAAAGTGAAAGTAAAGGAATAATATTTTTGCTTAATCAGTTTGGAAATGGTGTCATTTACTGCCGTGAGATGCACAGATTGGTAATCTCAGATAAGATCCTTGTCAGGTGAACCAGAATTGAGGAAAAATCCTCCACACATACACAAAAAAAATCCTCCTGCCCTTGAAAGACACCTGTAGATGTAAAGCGAACAAAAGATCAAAGGGAAGAAGCAGAGCAGAAGGCTGAAGAAAGCTCTTAAAGGGAAAAAAACCCTGAATCATTACCTGAGAGGACAGGGATTTGAAAAGCAGAGAGTCACTGTTATGTGCTTTAGTTAAATGGACAAAAATGAAAAGGTAAGAAAAAATAATTTCTTACCTTGGACAGGTGAAAAGAGATGTTAGAATAATTTTTAAAAGATAGAGAATTTGGCTGATGCTAAGTAAGATGCTCCTGGGCATTTGCAGAAGAGGAGCTGTGCACCATTTACGTATTTGATGAAGCTGTACATGTAACAGCTAATTATAATCCTGTGCATAATAATCTCAGCTACCTTTTAGAAGACAAAGATACCTTAAAAAGTTACTAGAGAAATAATTTAAAGGACTAACCATAAATATTGTACCTGTAAAATGGCTTTCATTACAGTGATCAAGGCTTGTGACTTTGCCAGAACAAGGTGGCTTTCTGACGAAATGGCTTAAAAAGCAAATTCATGTTAATATGAAGTTTAAGTCATAAAGGACTTGAAAAGAAGGTAATAATATGGATATATTTTTTCAAGACAAATTTTTAATCCTACCAGGCTAATTCCTGTGCCACTCTTTCCTAGGTGTTATGAACTTTTCTTCTCTCAACTTCTTAATCCATGATTTCTGTGACGTCTTTTTTTTAATCATGCTTGCCATGCAAATAACACCCTGATATGCAAATTTATCTAAAGTTTATGAACTGAAATTTTGTGTATATATGTGTTTTACTGTGCTACCTCTCAGGGCCTAAATAGATGGTCATTGCCACATTTTTGGATGGACTCCTGTAAAAACAATCAGCAGTTATTAGACTGATGCCCTGTTGCTGAAAATAATCTCCATCTTTATAGTTCATGCTACAAAAATCACTATTCACCTAATCCGGGCCAAATTTACTTCTGCTTTTCTGCTCCTTTGCACTGTAAATACCATGTAGTATGTTGTGCTTGTTTTCCAAAATATATAGCTCAGTTTTCCTTTCTGAATGTGTTTACAATATAGAAGACATCAGATTTAGGCATGAGAAACATTCCATAATGGCTGCTCTGTAGAGCATGAAGAAGATCTGGCAAAAGAAGGATCCTCTACAAGATGAGTTTCTCACAGATAACTGAAAAAAATGTGTGAAATAATAGTGTGTCATTTCTGTTCAGGAGATCTCTGTGGCTTCATGAGTATGATAAATGCAGGAGTATCACTCTGTCCTGTACATGTTTGAGTCAAATTCTTCCACAGCCTTGCATGGCCTCAAGATGTGGATGTAGCGTCAGAGGGTCAGTTATCGACATACTTTTAAAATGTTTTCTCTTCTCCGTGCGATGTTATTGCCATGACTTATGGATTCCTGAAATTGTCTTCACAGAATGGGTAAGGTTGGAAGGGACTACAGTGCTCAAGCAGGGTCATCTCAGAGCACATGGCACAGGATTGCATCCAGACGCTTCTGGAATAACTCCAGTGAGGCAGATTCCACAGCCTCTCTGGACAATCTGTTCCAGTGCGTGGTCACTTGCATAGCAATGAAGTTCCTCCTCATGTTCAGCAGGAACATGGTGTGCATCAGTTGCTGCCTGCTTTTCTAGTCCTGTAGCTTGGCAGCTCTGAGAAGAGCCTGGCTCCATACTCCCATCTCAGTCTTCTGTGCTTGGTCAATAGCCTGTGTATTTGTTAAGATGCTATTGCTTGGCTGCTTATGTGAATTTAGCATTGTCCTAAGAGCACCTAGATTGTGTGTTCAGTGTTGGAAGCTAAAACTGTCAATTTTGGATTACCTTTACCTGATTTTTATAATGATTAACTTATTACCTGTTTAGAGGCTGAATTGATTCCAAATGGCTTTTGCTGGCAAGACTCAGTGAATTTTTTCTTTAATTTCCTGCTTTTCTTCTGTACTTCAGAATACATTGCCTCATTGCAGGACATGCTGCCATCCTGGTGGTTAGATTTATGAGTCCTTTCATGGTTTCTATTTTTTTTTAGGCAATTTCTTGTTTATATCACGTGGACTCCCAAGTGGAATGAAGATGGTGTGTAAAGGACTACAACAACAATGGAAGTCCCATCTCTCTGAAGACAGAATACAGTACACTTGCTGTTGCAGTTAGATGTAATATAGCAGTACCATTTGGGTCCATAGCAGCTGCTGACTTTCATTATGTTACAAGAAGCAACCTATTCTCCTGAAAGAGCACAGCTTCAGTCTGAGAGAGGGTTCACAGCATGGAGCTGAGAGGTAAGTGAATTATTCAGTGTTGCTCAGTAGGTCAGAGGGTGTGAGAAGCATCCTGATAGTGCTGGGAAGATGAGCCTTTGAACAATTTGCTTCCCTAGAAGCCATGCTATTCTGTTCTTAGATTTTTGGTGAGCTTTCATTTCAATAAGACTAAGATTTAACCCATCATATTTACAAAAGAGGCATTATGATGTAGCTCTGAAGTGCCTGTCACTGTGATATTTTAGTTCCCATATAGCTGATTCACTGGGATTTGATCTCTGTTATGGGTGGCAATGACATTATTCATACTCTGCTTGTTCATAGGCACTGAATTCTCAAAGGATGGTTTCTTTAAGTGATACCAGCAAGTTGCAGTTACCGGCTTTCAAAGTGTTTGTGAGTTGAATTCTTACAGCTTGAGCTGGCAGCTTTCTCATGACACCAGAATCTCTAGCTCTGTCAGCAACAGCAGCCCTTTTCAAGAAACAGATCTTCCTTTCATCATCTTTACCCTTGAGAGGGCAACCACAGCGAAAAACTAGAGGTTTCTGTTCACGAGCTGGAGAATATTTAAAGCAATTTGGGGAAGAGTGCAGAGGAAGTTCAGAATGGTTTCTTTCTCTCCACTACCCCTCAGAGTTCAGCTGCTGCACTTCTCTTTTCCCATTCTTTCTCATGGATACCACGTCTGGAAAGGGCCTGTCTTTTAAGCAGATGGACAGAAAAAAGTTCCTTCAGATGTTTTTTACTCTCTTCTCATCTCATCTCAACAAATATGTGCAAGATTGTGTTGTTAGGAATCTGTAGAGTGAAAAGGTATTGTTATTAAAATGAAATATTATTAAAAGATGTAATGAAAGCAAGTGTATTTGGTAGTTGTAAGGTTAAAGCTAAATTTATGGGCATTTGAATGTACCACCCCTGCACATGGAAGTGTAATTGCATGTTGCAATGTAGTATTAATGTCATTCAAAAATCAGCTAAAAATTCATTGCACAATGTTATTTTTAACATTTTTTTCCAATAAGGGTTGTCTCTACAGTATTTGCAGTTTCTTAACCACTTACAAGAACTCATAAATCATAGAATCATAGAAAGCCAGGGCTGGAAGGGACCTTAAGGATTATCTGCTTCCAATCCCCTGCCATGGGCAGAGACAGCTTCCACTAGACAAGGTTGCTCAGAGCTCTAACCAACCTGGCCTTGAACATTTCCCGGGCTTGGGACATCCGTAACTCATCTGGGCCATCTGTTCCAGTACCTCACCACCTAAAGAACTTCTTCTCAATATCTAATTTAACCTGCTCTCTTTCAGTTTGAAGCCATTCTTTCTTGTCCTGTCACTACAGATCCTTGTAAATACTCTCTCTCCATCTCTCTTGAAGGCACCATTCAGGCACTGGAAGGCTGCAATTAGGTCACCTTTAAGCCTTTTTTCCAAGCTGAACAAACCAAATTCTCTCAGCCTTTCCTCACAGGAGACATGCTCCATCCCTCTAGTCAACCTGGGGCCTTCCTCTGGACTCACTCCAACAGGTCCCTGTCCTTCCTGTGCTGGGCCCCCAGAGCTGACGCAGCGCTGCAGGTGGGGTCTCAGCAGAGCAGAGCAGAGGGCAGAATCCCCTTCCTTGCCTAGCTGGCCACGCTGCTTTGGATGCAGCCCAGGACCTGATTGGCCTTCTGAGCTGCAAGTGCACATTGCTGGCTCATGTCTTTCGGGAAGTGGAAACAAGGACAGGTGGCCCTGGAGGAACAGAGTGAAATTATGTGGGAAGCTGGGGACAAGGTTAGGGAAGCCAAGACCCAGTTTGACTTGAGTCTGGCCAGGGAAGGGTAGCTGGAAGGGCTTCTATAGATATGTTGCAAGCAAAAGAAAGACTATAATATGATAATGTCCTAAGGATAATTTCCTTCCTCTCCAGAAGGAAATGGGAGTCTTGGAAAAAAGAGAAGGCTGAGGTCCTTAATGCCTTCTGTGCCTCCGTCTTCAATGGCAAGTGCTCCAGCCACACCACCCAAGTCCTTCTCAGCAGGGTTGCTCTTGATCTATTTATCCCTCAGCCTGTGTTGGTATCAGGGGCATTTGATACCTTTGTCTATGTCATTAATGAAGATATGCTGGACCCCTGAGGGACATCACTTGTCACTGATGTCCAATGAGACCTGGCAAGAACTGTTGATGCAGTTGACTGTGTTTATAATGGTGATGCATTATATCTAGTATGTTATAAACCATCTTATTCAGAGATTTTACCAATTTTTAAGTGTATAAATTATTGGACTTGGACATTAACTTTATAAATTAAAACCAAGCTGTTTTCTCAAAGATTCTCTAAGAACTGCTGAGAAGTGTACTGATTTTTGGTTTTTGGGGGTTTTTATTTTTATCATTCTACTGAAATGCCAATGTTTCAAGGAAAAGATAAATGAATTGAAACCTCTCCTGAACTAAGGCTAGAATTCAGCAACACAGTACTGTAGGAATAATCTCTTCTTGGGTCTTCTAAGTAACAAGTATTCCATGCTAACCTCCAAATCTAATTGATCAACACAACAACAACTGAAAAGCAATCTTTTTTCAGATGTTCTCTATAGTTTCTAATAATTCTGAAATTTTTTTATTACATTTTTATATTGAACAATTACTGTATGTGCTGTGCAATCATTTTTATCAGCAACCTTAGCTCACTAGGAGTTCTCTCCCCGAGGGATGAAATGGATGAAATTTCAAAGATTACTTTCACCACTGTTACCAAGGTACCTGACTGCCTTACGCTTGCTGGCTGGAACCATAAGTCCCAGTATTTCCTCTCTTGCTGTTGCTGTGCAGGTGTTAATTCACCATAGTTAGACATTATTTTTTGAAAGATGTAACCCAATATCTTATAGTCAAGGTATGATTGGGACTTTTTTTGTTTTTTGAACTTCACTTATAGTTTCACAGGCACTTTTACAGGGGCAGAAAATGGAGTTTTCTGGCTTTGTGGATAAATCACTCATTACCCCTTGTTAATATCTGGCAAATAAGGCAGTGTTTGGTTTGCAATGCACATTATTGAACCTTGCTCTTTTTTCATGAAGGAATGTGTGTGATCTCTTTACTAGTCATTAGTACTGAACAAAGTGTCTGAGAACAGTTTAACCATTATGCCCCAACTCTAATCAATCCTGTGACAAATTTACTACCTGTCTTGTAAATTTTGTCATCTTTTTCACAGAAATTGGCATTTATTTGGTATTTATCCAGCATGTAGAATAGCAAATTGCAGTTTACATGATATTGTGAATGTCATTAAATCCAAGTAAGTAGGAACAATAATTCTAATATACCATCTATGTTGACCCAGAACAAAAAACAACTGCTTCAGTTTGAGACCTTTGACCTTTTATCTATGGAATAAGTCAAACCCCAATAGGTTCAGTCACTCAATTCTTGGACAAGAATTTACTTTTGGAAGGTGCCAGCTCGATTGTTCTTACTTTTGTAGGTGAACACATTTGTATAGGTTGTTCTGAATGTTTCCTTAGCCCTGTGAACTCACAGGATCAAAAAGTAGAGTAAAACCCAAACCTTTTTTGATCTCCTAACAAAAAGTTTCCCTTTTATTCCTGTAAAGGAGGAGCCAAGTACTCAAAAGTTTTGCAAAAAAACTTCAATATTTCAATAAACATCACTTCAGTGTTCTGAACCTTTTGCTCATAAAGCTCCCATTAACTTATTTGGGACAGTTTGAGATCTAAAATTGTGAGCCTAATTTCATGAACCCTTTGACATAGATCATGAATCATGATATAAAATTTTTCGTACAAGTTTTACCTCTGATTCAGCTGCAGAGGGCAGTTCAACACTATTAAAACTGTTATCAGTTAAACCATTTATAACTTAAGAGAAAAGAGAAATCATATAGAAAATAAAATGCTTTTCATAATGAAAGATGTGAGAAGCTTTGTTTTCATAGGTGATTCCCTAGCATTTCCTAAGGATCCATTTTGTTTTCTGAGGTGACTACAGACAAGCAGCAAGATTGAAGATGGTCTATGGGAAATTTAAATGCCACCAAAACTCATTTTGTCTTTTTTTTTTTTTTTTTTTCCAGGAGCAGATCTGAATGCTTTCAAATGGCTCAGGAGCACATCTGAAATGCTTATACCCCAACACATGCAGCATGAGAAACAGGATGAACTGGAAGTTTTTGTCAGTTCCTAGAACTATGACATCATCAGCATTGATGAGACTTAGTGGAATGCATCCCACGGTGGAGTGCTGGGATGGAGGGCTGCAGGCTGGGCAGGTGAGGTGTGGGAGTGGCACGATCTGCTAGGGAGAAGTCTGGCTGTACAGCCTTTGCAGGTAGTGATGGTGGGGGTAGGTGACCTGCTTACATGCATGCTAGAGTTGCTGTGAAACAGTCCAAGCAAATTCTTTCTTTTTTTAGTCCAGAGCCTTGAAACAGAGGATTGCAGACACACTGGGTGCTTGCCATAGGAGGACAATATCTTCTGTCATGATCCATGTTTGCAAACTCCGCTGCAGTGCATCTCAGCACCTACACTGGCACGTAGCCAGGAACAGCGCAGAATTATCATGTGTTTCTGTGCTTGAAAAGTGTTTTAGTAGTAAAAGAAGGGGATGCTGAGAGCGAGTCCATCCTGACCTGTCTTTCCTGTTGTTCCCTTTAAGAATCTGCGTGGTGCTCAGCTGACACTACCTTGTTCTTTAGAAGCCTTTTCTGAACCAGAGTCAGAACAGAAATCTGTCTTTTGCAAATATAAGGTGCTTTCAGGAAGAAGCATAACTTCACATTAAAAAAATTAATTATTTGCTAAAGTTAAATTCATAGTGAAAGAAATTCAGCTACTGAGGATTCTGTTGTAACGCTTGTTTGCAACTTGCAGTTAGCATCAGTAGACATGACCATATCTTTAAACTGTATCTTCATGAGAGAAAAACATAGGTATTTTAAAAAATTACCCGAAAGTGAATTGATTCAAAATGTTGTGTATGTTATACCCATGTGGTCTTCATGGAACTAAAATGAGAAGCTTCTTTAAAACATCACACTCTTTGGAGCCTCAGCATATACCTAAATTATGAGTCTGATCTAAAGCTATTTAAGATTAATGTAAGTAGGTTTTTTTCTTTGAAGGCTGTGAATTCGCTTCCTAATCTCCTTGGTGAAATTTGAAATAACTCTTTCCATTGGAAATATCAAAACTGAGTCTGAAGCTTTCAGGCAGTGGCCATCCCATAGCTGGGGTCATACAAAAATTCATAAAGTGAAGAAATACTGATTTAAATACCATTTTTTATTGTTACGTGTAGAAGAGCATTAGTATGTCTTCAACATGATTTCTGAGATCCTAAGCTAGCTGGTTTAAATTAACTGAAAACATACTAGAAACCTTAGTATTTCTAGTAATCAAAGAGTTTATTATAGCAAGCTAGATGTATTGTTGATAAACCTGAATTTAATATTTGTATTCATCCTAAGTAGAACAATTCCATTGCTTGAATTGTACCAACAGACGAAAATCACAATACTCTCATGAAATGAGATAGAGAGATGGAAATAATTTGTCTATAGAAAATAAGCAAAGCATTTTCTTGGGACCACAAGTTGGTCACTTAATTTGGAATTTTGTCACATAAAAAAAAGTAAGATATTTAGAGTGATGAAGTAGTATCATTTGTGTAAGAAATAATATAAATCATTGAGTACCTTTCTTAAAAAAGAGCTAGTTAAGATTTCATGCTGCACAATTAAATCAAGGTGCTTTGAAACATGAAACACCTGCTGTTAGATTCTGCTGTGATTTATAGAATCACACAGTGCAGAACAATTTTTCAAAGAGTTTCCATATGGACTTACAATGCCTATGAGCTTTGACACAGCAATAATATCTAGTTTTGATGCAAAAATCTCAAGTAATGAAGAATTAGCTGCCCCAACACTTGCTTCTGTGTCAAATTACCTTAATTTTAACATGTGCTTTGTCCTTGCAATCCAAGTGATTTTTGGTGGGATATTCTGGTTAGGACATTTTGTCAAAAGTGGGTTTGTGTTAAAAAAATATTTGATGTAATAGTAATAATAGTATAGATTTCTGTGAGACACAAACCCAAGCTTTCATGCCGAAGTATGGTGAGGAAAATGTAAAATGCTCTGATGCCCAAAGATCAGCTCTGTGGCAGATGTTCCCCTTGGCTGGAGACTCCACTGTCTCCATCCTCTGATTGCCCTACCCTACCTTGGCACCTGCTGAAGTATCCCATGGCCTCTGCTTTGGGATTTCCACATGAGAAATCTATTGTGTGTGGGAGAATTTGTTATTCCATATGTTGTCCTTATACGCTGTTCAGTCATGGCAGCAATGACCCCAGAACCTAAGAACTGAGAAATGTCATCCTCAGCCCTCCTCAGCTGTGGCTGCTATAGCACAGTGTTCTGGCCTGATTCTGCATTTCCTGGGTGGAATAGTACTCTTTCCTTGCTCACTAAAATCTGTCAAGGAAGTTTCATATTCTATATTTAATCTAGCCGCTTAACAGAGCTTGCTCACCACAATAAATCCATTAAAAAATTTACATCTTTCGCGCTTGCAGAGAATGATCACATCAGGCAGTGCTCATGTCGAGGACTGAAATAAAGAGCAAAAAGGGAAGGTGCTTATTCTTGTTAGAGGTTTTGTCACTAGGGGTAGTATTTAACAATTCTAGCACTATGAGTTACTGTCAAATATGAGTTACTGTCAAATATGAGTTACTGTCAAATATGAGTTACTGTCAAATATGAGACTAAAACTGGAATCAGGTGAACAATAAAGTGTTCATCCATACGAAATCTTTTCCCTTATTCTGCCCTTACTGCATCCATGAACAATTGCTAAGGCTTGGGAAGAACAAAGGTGCTGCTCAAGAACAAAGGCTTCTTTTTATTGACTGTTTCTCTGGCATCAAGGAAAGCCATATGTTAAGACCACAAAGAAAAAACTCAGTGATAAAAAGATATTTGATTTCTTTATGTAATATGTCTTAGTTTTGCAGCACAATTGAGCCCTTGTCTTAGAGATTTGCCTTTTTTTTTCCTGCCTTTCAAGCTACTGTTAAAATATCAGGATGGGAAAATTGCAATATTGTGGAGTGGCAACACCTGATAGCTTCTACTACAGAACATTTCCACTTTTAAGCTGCTCCATGACCTATTTTATTAGAATTTTCCTCATAGAAAGTCTTGGGAGACTATATGTACTATACTTTTCAAGTACCATAAATGTCTGTTTATTTGAGTCTTGGATGAAGACTGAAAGGAGTGTTCTTCATTTCAGTCAACTGTGGATATGCATTTCAGTTTTGGAGAATGTATTTAACAGAGGGCATAAGTACTCAGGTCCAGTGCTCTGTCACAAGGGTGTGGCATGCATTGAGTATTAGTCCTTGAAGTAATTTTGTTATTGTGTAGATAATCTATGTTTCAAGAGCCTGGAGACTAAATCAGGTATTTCAGAGAGTCCAGTAGCTCCAAGAACATGAAATATGCATGCTAAATAGTTTTCCTACTGTATATATTGGAATAGTAAATTAGCTTTACTTTACACAGATTTTCTTCTCTGCAACACAGCTTAAGCAACATGACAAAGTTTTATTATCACAGTAAGAAGAATCTATCAGTTAGCACATTTAAACCTAAAGAGTTTCAATTAATGGAATAGATTGTTATTTTGTTCATTTCTTAAAATAACAATTGAGTTACAGAGAAGAATTAAAAAAAAAAACCCAACAAAAAAACCATGTAATCCAACAACCCCCAAAAAACACCCCACCCCCCAAATAATAAAATTGCATTATGAGAGAAATATTCTAACAAATTCAGACATATTTTAGGAAACTTGCAAGGCTTTCACTTTTCCTTAACAAGTCTATGGTCTGTTTGTCTGAATACTGGTAAAACAGAATCATAGAATGGCCTGGGTTGGAAGGGACCATAAAGATAATCTAGTTCCAACTCCCTGACATGGGCAGGGACACCTTTCACTAGACCCGGCTGCTCAGAGCCCCATCCAATGTGGCCTAAAACACTTCCAGGGCTTGGGGCATCCACAGCTTCCCTGGGCAACCTGTTCCAGTGCCTCACCACCCTCACAGTCTATGCGCAGAGTATTTTTTTCTTGTCTTCTTACAGTAAGTTTTTCAATTAAAGTGTTGATACAGCGTTAATGTTCAAGGAGTTTCTTATTTTAGTGATGGTGACTGTAGGTATAATCAAGGTCCAATGTGAAAAATATCACAGCCAAATTACTGCAAGGACTATACTTTTTCAGAGATAATGTATTTTTGATTTGCTTGCAGTTTTTTTTAATGTCTCTCGTTGGATTCTGTAGCTGTAGAATAATCTTATCAATAAGTCTGACAGTAAGGATAAATAGTACATTAACATTTTAATAATATCTGTTAAAGCAAAACCAAACCACCTCCAAACTGTGATAGTAAATGCAGTGCTGTCTGGATATTATTTTAGATACTTTGGAGGAAAAAAAAATCCTCCTGTTTTGGGGATGTAATGACATTAGGCAAAACCTTAAGGAAACCAGGCCAAGTGCTGTGCGTTGTTTTTACATCAGTTGTCTCCACAGGTTCTGAGGAGTGGGAACATTAGAGACAGCATGTTTGTAGCCTGGGTTTCTCTCTCCATAACGCAGTTTGGGTAAAGCCTTCAAGCTACCCGCAACAAGTGGTAAGAAAATCCTGGAGGTGAAAATGAACTGCTGAATTTCGTTAAGTGAATGATATCGATGAGAACTTGTCACATCAGAAAGTGGTGGGGAAAAGGAGGATTTCAGGCTGAATAAATGACTGCTGATGAGCCACTTCAGTATCCTGGGAGTTGTCTTGGTCTGGGCTCACTTATCGGAGTCAGTATGAAAAATGGTTATTGTTGAATATGTTGCAAAATAAAATCTGGACCCAGATGATTTGAAGCTGGAGAAACAATTCTCCTTCCCAGAGCTGATATAAAATTCAAGAAAATATCTATCACGCCAGGTTTAGGTGAGGACAGAATTATCATAAGTACATCACTAAAATGTCACAAACAATTTTCCGAAACAATATTCATATGATCACTATTTTTGCTTTAATATCCACCATATTTCAATTTGTATAGAAAAATGTTGTATACCAGGATGGCAAGAGCTGAAGGAAAATTTAGGAAAATTGACCAGATGTAAATTGTGAGTTTTCATGCATAAATTCTAGTATGGAATAGATGATTAAACATAGAAAACTCATTATTAGAGGAAGAACAGCTATATGCAAAACTCATGTACTTCCAGAAGTAGTGAAGTATGACCCCGAATTTGAATCCTGAATATAAAATGAAAAAAAAAACCAAAACACAGGACCTAGTCTGAGAGCAGTGAATGGACTTCTAAATTTACCCTAAACTAGAATCTGCTACCCAAATATTTTGATTTAGCTAAAATTTGGCAAACTTCCATTTTTCTGTGGATCATCATGGGCTGTTCCATTAACTCATATGGCCTGTTGAAGCCTGAGCAGGATGCAGCACTGAAGAAACACCATCTCTCTTCCTATAGTTTCTGAGGGATCTTTCCAGACTAATAATAAGTCTTTGCAATTGTTTCTTACCCCATTTCACTACTGATATTAGTTTTTTTTATTTAAGGTACTAATTTTGTTTCATGAGAGTGCAGAGAGGAAGGGTACAATCATGCCCCCTATGAGCACAACTTTTTGATTGGGGTACTGATGGTGGTTTTTACAGAAAAATGTGTTCTGTCTCATGCTGCATAAAATGTATGTGGACTCTTCATTCTTGGACCCGGTACTGTCAATGCAATTGGCAGAAGGAAAGAAACA